>JAQFVV010006250.1:289239-760122 GCA_028023455.1 Epiperipatus broadwayi | reverse complement strand
ATTCAAACTCAGCTGAACCAAAACTGAATTCAAACCCAACTCAACAGCTCAGATAGCAGAAATCGACGGCACAGTGCTATGCGCCAAGAAACTAGCTCAACGGTTGGTGAGGACTAGATACCCTTTTACAGACACGAATATCTAATAATTAATTACTTTGAATACTTTTTAAATCGAATCATATGTATGTTCGGGTTGCCAACACAGACAGCGAGTATTAACATTTAAATAATTATAAAAAGAATGATGAACTAAGAAACCAAGTATGTTAGAAAATATTTAATAATAATAATAATTTGTTTTGTTCAATAAAATATAGATTGTATTAGTTACCTCTAGTCTTTAAAAGAATTTATAAATATAATAAGAGTGGCGGTCCTTATCATATGCCAACAAGTATTACACAACATGGGATTCTATGTCTATGCCCCCAACGAGAAATATAAAGGCAGATAAAGGTATAAATCGTAACAAAAGTGGAATTAAACTACATTTAACCCTTTATCGACCCTTTTTGCAATACGTGTGCTCTTCCGATCTATTTGAATTAATAAATCAACATTAGTGAAGCAAGAAAATACCATTTTAACATTATATGAATATATATAAACACTTGTAACTTAGGAGCTGGGGACATAGGTGAAAAACGGAGCTAATAGTTTATTATTAGCCACTTATAAAAATAATAAACATGTAATATTTTCTTTCGACTCGATGATTAATAGAACTTTCAAATTTAGTTCTAATGGGCGAGAATTACTATTTGAAATTAATATTATAATATTTGCATGAGGCAAATAGAACAGAGGAGCTCATCGAGTTGAAAGATTATTGGCATATAATTTTTAAATACGACATTAATAAAGCACACGATAAATACATATATATATATATAATATGTTAAACGAACCGCCAGGTAAGAAAAGAAAAAGTTTAAAGACTAGAGATTGAAAGAATTACAATATAAATTTATAGTAGCATAAAAAAGGTTTTATAAAGATTTTTACATTAAATAATAAAAGAGCTCTTAAATAGGAGGAGTGTAAAATAAAGTTCGAACTGGCCAGAAAGTTTAACGTTCATTATAGAAATATATTACCCCTTCCGTGCTGGTCCTTAAGTTACACCTCCAAGTTGTTGAAAACGTAGGCATCATTGGTTGACTACTGGAACAGTATTTTAGTAGCTTTCATTATTTTAGCAGAATGATCGGTCCGGAAAAAGGTTCAGCAGCTCCATTGAAGATTTCTCAGGACTTTAGGAACCATAGCCAGATTCCTGATGTTCTAGCCCTCTATCATGATGAAATACAATTTTTATACGCACAGAGTTCACTGCACTACTCTAGAACAAAGCTAGTCTCTCTTTCTTTTCTTTTCAGGGCTATATATCTCTGTTCACTGATGCCTCCGGCTAGCGCTCATTTTCTTATCAATCTGGTTTTTTTTTATAATTAGTTGTTTTCAGAAACATTCCTTCAATAAGGCTTTCAAACTAATTTTTGAATTCCTTTCCTAATTAGAAAATGAATTCTTAAAGTCTGAAATGATTTTAATTAAAAATTGAATTCTTATCTTTTTTTAATTAATAAAACTTTACTGTTGTTTTTGAGAATTTGAAAGCCTTTGGAAGGAATGTAGCTTTTAATCGCAAAACTTTACAAATTATTTATAAGTAAAAAAAAACAAGTATTCCCGACGCAATGAAACTTTCGAACAATTATATACATTTAATATTTACAAATATATATACGCACAATCCACGCAATTTAATATATATAAATTCATGAATATTTTATCATGAATTTATTTAGAGAATCGATCCAATTTAAACTAAACTAATTAATTTTACTACGTATTTGAAACAAGTTATTCCTTATGGAAATTAGCGTGGATTGAACGTATAAAGCCCCATTGCATCGGAAATTTAAGGTTAGTATTAGGGTAAATAACATGAAGCTAGGATCGAACTCAGATCCGACTGCTTCATTTCTTTTCACTTCAAAAAAAAACAATGAAAAAAAAATGACTTTACTTACGCAGGATATAGTTGCATAAGTGTATAGACTCTGGGAGAACAGCATGAGCGTGAATAATATAACCTGCCCAAGCTACAAATTATTATACATGTCTCACTGCGATCCATTTTTTGAATATTCAACTTATAAATGGGTTTATAATAAATCGGTCCGATAATCAAGTCTCATTTCCCTATGGTTGTATCAGTCGGTCCTCTGTATATATATCTGTCATTTAATAAATGTCCTATTGTTTCCCTGGATCAGGTGGCACATATGGTTTTAACTGTCTGGCATTGTAAACCCCCTGGAGTCCCTTTCCCTTTAGCAAAAACGCATTGTCATGGCAATCCTTTATTATTTCATATGGCCCACTGTATAATGGGAAGAATTTCTTGAATTCTTTCTTAGGGGCATTACTAGTTCTTGGTGATCTTAACCAAACTTGATCCCCAACTTTAAAATAGTAATGTTGCATCCTCCCTCTTTTTATTCGCCTCTGGGCCATCTGCGCTAGCCGCTTTCTGGCCATATCTTGGTCAGTTATTGGGTTAATACACGTTTCATCTTTTGGTAATAGTGAAGAAAAAATGGCCTGACATGGCTGCCCATAGTGAAGACGTGTAGGTGCGAAACCCGTTGACTCATTCATTGTATTATTAATGCAGTCCATAACATATGGAAGTTTATCCACCCATCTCCGATGATCTGTAGGTACGCACACACGAAAGAGTTGACTAATTTCTCTCATAACTCTTTCACATGGGTTGGACTGCGGGTTTCTAATTGATGTCATACGATGATTTACCTTTTGTTTTTTTGTCCAATTCTTCCACTCTTTTGAGGTGAACGCTGAGCCATGATCTGATAATATGGTCTCAGGCTTACCTACCTCATAAAATTGCTTATCCTGTAGGGCCCGAATGGCATTTCGTGAATTTGTGGTTCGCACTGGGTAAATTTGAACATACTTTGAAAAAATATCATATGTGACAAGCAAGTATTGAAAGGTCCTAAATTTGGGAAGGGGCCCATAATGATCTATAGCGAGGATTTCATTTGGTCTTGTGGCCATCACTGGTTTCATACCTCCTGCATATGATTTATTTGGAAATTTAGTGGCAGCACAGATGTCACATTGTCTAATAGTAGTGAGAATCTGATTGTACATTCCTGGCCAGTAAAACTGACGACGCACTGCCTCTTCTGTCTTTCTTGGTCCGTAGTGCCCAATGATTTGATGAATGTGCCTAAGTAAGGATGGTCTCAGCCTATCTGGGACCATAGTTTTCCATGGTGCAGTATAGTCCCCAGTTTTGGTCTGTAAAATACCCTCCTTGACCCGAAAGTGAGTGTATTTGCTTTGTAGGTTCTTGTCCTTACTCTGGGTCTTGGACAACTCCAGAATAATGTGGTGATATTGTATGCCCTGCCAGTATGCAAGATTCCTTAGCTCGGCCTCGGCGGGACTCAATGTTTTGGTGACCATAATTTTTAAGGATTGATCGTTTATTTTTGGGTTCTGTATGCTCATTTGTACTGGATGGCGACTTAAAACGTCAGCCACCACATTCTCTGGTCCTGGGCAATATTGGATCTTATACTGAAATTGTTGGAGGACCAAGCTCCATCTAATGAGTCGGTCATTGGTGAGGAAACTCTTATTAAGAAATTCTAGACATCGGTGGTCAGTTATGATGACAACTTCTGATCCCAGAAGGAACTGCCGGAATTTCTGGCATGCCCATACTATGGCAAGAGTTTCTTGCTCAGTGGTGGTGTAATGTACTTCAGCACCCTTTAAAGCACGACTGCAAAAATATATCACTTGATGTTCACCAGAATCACCCTTTTGAAACAAAACAGCTCCCAGCCCTTGTTTGCTGCTGTCAGTTTGTACGTAAAAGGTCCGACTAAAATCAGGGTGGTGCAGCATAACCGCCCGTAGAAAGTTTTCTTTTATGTTTAGTAGTTCCTGGTCATGGAGTGGGGTCCATTCCCACTTTCGGTTTTTTTTTATGAGGTCTATAAGATTCCTAGTTTCCTGGGCAAAGTTTGGATAGAACTTGTGATAAAAGTTGCAAAGTCCAAGAAATGATCGGATCTGTTTCCGAGTAGTCGGGGTTGGAAACTTCTCTATGGCTGCAACTTTGTCCGGATGTACCTTGATACCATGTTTGTTAATGACATGACCAAGGAAGGTTATCTCCCCAATAGCAAAACGGCTTTTCTCTAAATTCACTGTGATATTCTTCATTCTGCATTCATTCAGGAACATTTCCAAATGTTGTAAGTGTTCCTTCACATCTTCTGAGATGATTACAATGTCATCAACATAGCATACCATCTGTTTTTGTACTTCTTCAGAAAGGACCTGCCTCAAACAGCGCATAAGGCCTGCTCCACTATTAATAAGTCCGAAGGGAACCCTTTTAAAAACGTGCGTGTAGCCACCGTACCGAAATGCCGTGTATTTCCGGTCCCTTGGATCGAGATTCAATTGCCAGTTACTGGCAGTTAAATCTAATGTTGAAAATACCGTCTTCCCAGCTAATCGCACAAGTACTTCTTGGATAGGAGGGGGAGCATCTCTTTCCGGTATAGTGATGCTGTTTAACCTCCGGGCATCCAAGCAAAGCCGCAAGTTTCCATTTTTCTTCTTGACGACGACCAATGGGTTGTTATACGGAGACGGGCTGCGCTCGACAATATTCCATTCGATCATTTGTTTTATCTGTGCTTCTACTTCATCTTTATACTGAAATGGAATCGGGTACGTTTTGGACTGGATGTAAGTTTCTTCTTTCACTCTGATTCGGTGGGTATACCCTGTAATCTCGCCTGGCATTGGAGAGAAAATTATGGCATATTTCTTGAGGATTTTCCGCATTTGTTCGGTATCATCCGGTTCAGTAATGATGGATTCTTCAACCTTTTTGTCAATCATTGAAAGATCAACTGGCTGGATTAGGCAACTTTCATGGTTTCCTTCTCGGTGGAGTGATGTTTTAAAGTTGATGGTTTCTTTTCCAAATGAGCATCTACCTTTAGGGTAGTCAATAATGCCTTGGTTTTGAATCAAAAAGTCGGAACCCAATACTACATCATATATGAGCCCTGTCATAATAAGAAAGGTATGTCCTACTAGCCTTCTGTTGATTTCAACCTCCAACCACACTTGATGGTTTTCACTTGACACCTTTTTCCCATTAGCCAAGGTCATTTGGATCGGACGGGTTGGGAGTTGCATTATCTCGCATCTCTTTTTCAAGCTTCCGATCCATGCCGCAGATACAATGGATGCTTGACTGCCCGAGTCAATCAAGGCTGATACTCTGCTCTCCTCTACATTTATTTCGATAATGGGACACAAATGAGTTATCTGATGTCCCTCATTATCTTTCTCAGAGATTAGGTTAGTCATTTGACTAATGATTGGGGCTGGAAGGTCTTTTCCGTAACTTGGGTCTAGAGATCTAAAATGATTATCCACTTCTTCTAAGAAATTCGTCATCTCGTGGATGGTACTAATCTGACTACAAATCATAAGTTTCCGAATTTCTCGTGGCATGTTGTATTCTATCATACGTACAATTCGAGACTCTGGAAAGTTAAAACTGGACAATGAGCGAAATTTGGCTGACTGTTGTAAAAAAAATCGGTCGTAGGTATTTCCCTTATTTACTGAAAACTGTTCATTAATGAGGTCACGCAACAAGTTTTCTTGCTTCCTTTCACTCCAGAATGTTTCTAGAAGCTTGTGACAATATTGCTCAAAAGTGTCCGGCTTCTTCTCTATCGTGCCCCACCAGTCTTTGGCCACGGCTTTCAAATGGTAATGAGCAATTATTATTTGTTGAACATTATCCAGAGTTTCTATTGCAAAAGCATCGGCTAAACTGTCTATATGTGGCTGAGGATCTTCCCAGCATCCACCATAAAAATCTATGATTTGAATCAACGGGTATTGAAAGGTCATTGAACTTTCCAGTGGCTTTCCCATTTTCTAATATAATAAACAATATAATAAACACTGCAGATCAACTTATAGTACTCTCTGTATGCTTAAAAATATTTTTTTTTCTTCAGTAATTTTAACTAGGTCTCTGACTACAGGTCCATTGTCCTAATCTTCACTAGCTGCTTCATATTATTTCCCCAATCTATGTAATCTGCCTTTTTTTTTTTTTAGTTTACCTACGTTTTCTTGGTTAGCTCTTTATTTTAACTGTTTGAGTGAGACATGTATTCAAAAATATAAAAAAAACATTATTCACTTTCCCTTTGTTCAACTGTTCTGTTCTCCCATGTCTGAAAAAAAAAACTATACAGTGATATACAAATATTATGTATTAGCAGATACAACAAATCATTCTGTATTGAACACACTTGGTTTTTTATTATGGCGATTGACCCACTACTGTGCTGACAATCAAATTTGCTGACAAATTTATTTATATGGGCGCCAGTGAGCAAAATGAGATCAATAGGGCATGTGATATAACCCATTGACCCCCAAACCACATATGATAGACTTAACCTTTAATAAAACAATTGAATTGATGATGAGTAATATTATTTAATAACAGCTAACGCGTTCATGACCTGAGTTTAAATATAGGAGTTTAAATATTACTAAGCATGAGGCTTTAACACCAAAAAAAAATGTCAAAATTAATATTACAAGAACTTTTATTGGAGATATTATTCTAAATCTTGCTAGCATGAAAGCGTGCAAACCATTTAAGCATTTTGCCAACTGCATCTGGCTGCTTGGTGTACACAAAGGGTCTTCACCTGCTTTGAGGTTACTCTAGAAATTATTGTCATTAAAGCGTAATGTCACACTGCATCGGACCGCTTGACAGATAATTCCCAGTTTGAAGGTCTTCGCCTACTTTGAGACTACTAAAAATACGGAGCGAACATTTAATATATATGCTAGCAAGCAATACTTTGAAATTAAGACTTTTATGATATCATATTGGATATTTTTAATTATAACAACTGAGATAAACATAATTAATTTTGACACAGAAAACATTTCATTTATTTTTACCCCAATGCTTTGATCTATGGACTCTTACAACTTTGCTAACGATATTTTTCCTATTGTCACGAACGCGTATAACACAAACGTATAATATATATACTGATATAGTACACGTATAATTAATATATATACATATGAATAATTATTTTAACTAACGAATCTTTTACTGAACGAACATTTAAAAAAATAATCTTGAAAACATTTTTATAAGAAAGAATTAGAAAATGATATTTTAATTTATTAAATCATTTCAGTATATATATAACACTTTTTTTTTAAAAAAAAAATATCACTCTACAGAAACATTTACTTTATTGGGATTTCAATTAACTGAGTAACTAAAATCACAATTCTAATCTCCAGGGCATGTGTGGGGTTTATTAAGTCGAGCCACAACGATTGGGCAGCCAAAAACATAACCATGTACCGGTCGAAACCCACCACCACCGCAAGTCAAATCGGATTCAAACTCAGCTCAACAAAACTGAATTCAAACCCAACTCAACAGCTCAGATAGCAGAAATCGACGGCACAGTGCTATGCGCCAAGAAACTAGCTCAACGGTTGGTGAGGACTAGATACCCTTTTACAGACACGAATATCTAATAATTAATTACTTTGAATACTTTTTAAATCGAATCATATGTATGTTCGGGTTGCCAACACAGACAGCGAGTATTAACATTTAAATAATTATAAAAAGAATGATGAACTAAGAAACCAAGTATGTTAGAAAATATTTAATAATAATAATAATTTGTTTTGTTCAATAAAATATAGATTGTATTAGTTACCTCTAGTCTTTAAAAGAATTTATAAATATAATAAGAGTGGCGGTCCTTATCATATGCCAACAAGTATTCCACAACATGGGATTCTATGTCTATGCCCCCAACGAGAAATATAAAGGCAGATAAAGGTATAAAATAACAAAAGTGGAATTAAACTACATTTAACCCTTTATCGACCCTTTTTGCAATAAAACATTTAACATTATATTTGAATTAATAAATCAACATTAGTGAAGCAAGAAAATACCATTTTAACATTATATGAATATATATAAACACTTATAACTTAGGAGCTGGGGACATAGGTGAAAAACGGAGCTAATAGTTTATTATTAGCCACTTATCAAAATAATAAACATGTAATATTTTCTTTCGACTCGATGATTAATAGAACTTTCAAATTTAGTTCTAATGGGCGAGAATTACTATTTGAAATTAATATTATAATATTTGCATGAGGCAAATAGAACAGAGGAGCTCATCGAGTTGAAAGATTATTGGCATATAATTTTTAAATAGCATTAATAAATCAAACGATAAATACATATATATATATAATATGTTAAACGAACCGCCAGGTAAGAAAAGAAAAAGTTTAAAGACTAGAGATTGAAAGAATTACAATATAAATTTATAGTAGCATTTTATAAAGATTTTTACATTAAATAATAAAGAGCTCTTAAATAGGAGGAGTGTAAAATAAAGTTCGAACTGGCCAGAAAGTTTAACGTTCATTATAGAAATATATTACCCCTTCCGCTGGTCCTTAAGTTACATCTCCAAGTTGTTGAAAACGTAGGCATCATTGGTTGACTACTGGAACAGTATTTTAGTAGCTTTCATAATTTTAGCAGAATGATCGGTCCGGAAAAAGGTTCAGCAGCTCCATTGAAGATTTCTCAGGACTTTAGGAACCATAGCCAGATTCCTGATGTTCTAGCCCTCTATCATGATGAAATACAATTTTTATACGCACAGAGTTCACTGCACTACTCTACAACAAAGCTAGTCTTTTCTTTACTTTTCAGGGCTATATATCTCTGTTCACTGATGCCTCCGGCTAGCGCTCATTTTCTTATCAATCTGGTTTTTTTTTATAATTAGTTGTTTTCAGAAACATTCCTTCAATAAGGCTTTCAAACTAATTTTTGAATTCCTTTCCTAATTAGAAAATGAATTCTTAAAGTCTGAAATGATTTTAATTAAAAATTGAATTCTTATCTTTTTTTAATTAATAAAACTTTACTGTTGTTTTTGAGAATTTGAAAGCCTTTGGAAGGAATGTAGCTTTTAATCGCAAAACTTTACAAATTATTTATAAGTAAAAAAAACAAGTATTCCCGACGCAATGAAACTTTCGAACAATTATATACATTTAATATTTACAAATATATATACGCACAATCCACGCAATTTAATATATATAAATTCATGAATATTTTATCATGAATTTATTTAGAGAATCGATCCAATTTAAACTAAACTAATTAATTTTACTACGTATTTGAAACAAGTTATTCCTTATGGAAATTAGCGTGGATTGAACGTATAAAGCCCCATTGCATCGGAAATTTAAGGTTAGTATTAGGGTAAATAACATGAAGCTAGGATCGAACTCAGATCCGACTGCTTCATTTCTTTTCACTTCAAAAAAAAACAATGAAAAAAAAAAGACTTTACTTACGCAGGATATAGTTGCATAAGTGTATAGACTCTGGGAGAACAGCATGAGCGTGAATAATATAACCTGCCCAAGCTACAAATTATTATACATGTCTCACTGCGATCCATTTTTTGAATATTCAACTTATAAATGGGTTTATAATAAATCGGTCCGATAATCAAGTCTCATTTCCCTATGGTTGTATCAGTCGGTCCTCTGTATATATATCTGTCATTTAATAAATGTCCTATTGTTTCCCTGGATCAGGTGGCACATATGGTTTTAACTGTCTGGCATTGTAAACCCCCTGGAGTCCCTTTCCCTTTAGCAAAAACGCATTGTCATGGCAATCCTTTATTATTTCATATGGCCCACTGTATAATGGGAAGAATTTCTTGAATTCTTTCTTAGGGGCATTACTAGTTCTTGGTGATCTTAACCAAACTTGATCCCCAACTTTAAAATAGTAATGTTGCATCCTCCCTCTTTTTATTCGCCTCTGGGCCATCTGCGCGAGCCGCTTTCTGGCCATATCTTGGTCAGTTATTGGGTTAATACACGTTTCATCTTTTGGTAATAGTGAAGAAAAAATGGCCTGACATGGCTGCCCATAGTGAAGATGTGTAGGTGCGAAACCCGTTGACTCATTCATTGTATTATTAATGCAGTCCATAACATATGGAAGTTTATCCACCCATCTCCGATGATCTGTAGGTACGCACACACGAAAGAGTTGACTAATTTCTCTCATAACTCTTTCACATGGGTTGGACTGCGGGTTTCTAATTGATGTCATACGATGATTTACCTTTTGTTTTTTTGTCCAATTCTTCCACTCTTTTGAGGTGAACGCTGAGCCATGATCTGATAATATGGTCTCAGGCTTACCTACCTCATAAAATTGCTTATCCTGTAGGGCCCGAATGGCATTTCGTGAATTTGTGGTTCGCACTGGGTAAATTTGAACATACTTTGAAAAAATATCATATGTGACAAGCAAGTATTGAAAGGTCCTAAATTTGGGAAGGGGCCCATAATGATCTATAGCGAGGATTTCATTTGGTCTTGTGGCCATCACTGGTTTCATACCTCCTGCATATGATTTATTTGGAAATTTAGTGGCAGCACAGATGTCACATTGTCTAATAGTAGTGAGAATCTGATTGTACATTCCTGGCCAGTAAAACTGACGACGCACTGCCTCTTCTGTCTTTCTTGGTCCATAGTGCCCAATGATTTGATGAATGTGCCTAAGTAAGGATGGTCTCAGCCTATCTGGGACCATAGTTTTCCATGGTGCAGTATAGTCCCCAGTTTTGGTCTGTAAAATACCCTCCTTGACCCGAAAGTGAGTGTATTTGCTTTGTAGGTTCTTGTCCTTACTCTGGGTCTTGGACAACTCCAGAATAATGTGGTGATATTGTATGCCCTGCCAGTATGCAAGATTCCTTAGCTCGGCCTCGGTGGGACTCAATGTTTTGGTGACCATAATTTTTAAGGATTGATCGTTTATTTTTGGGTTCTGTATGCTCATTTGTACTGGATGGCGACTTAAAACGTCAGCCACCACATTCTCTGGTCCTGGGCAATATTGGATCTTATACTGAAATTGTTGGAGGACCAAGCTCCATCTAATGAGTCGGTCATTGGTGAGGAAACTCTTATTAAGAAATTCTAGACATCGGTGGTCAGTTATGATGACAACTTCTGATCCCAGAAGGAACTGCCGGAATTTCTGGCATGCCCATACTATGGCAAGAGTTTCTTGCTCAGTGGTGGTGTAATGTACTTCAGCACCCTTTAAAGCACGACTGCAAAAATATATCACTTGATGTTCACCAGAATCACCCTTTTGAAACAAAACAGCTCCCAGCCCTTGTTTGCTGCTGTCAGTTTGTACGTAAAAGGTCCGACTAAAATCAGGGTGGTGCAGCATAACCGCCCGTAGAAAGTTTTCTTTTATGTTTAGTAGTTCCTGGTCATGGAGTGGGGTCCATTCCCACTTTCGGTTTTTTTTTATGAGGTCTATAAGATTCCTAGTTTCCTGGGCAAAGTTTGGATAGAACTTGTGATAAAAGTTGCAAAGTCCAAGAAATGATCGGATCTGTTTCCGAGTAGTCGGGGTTGGAAACTTCTCTATGGCTGCAACTTTGTCCGGATGTACCTTGATACCATGTTTGTTAATGACATGACCAAGGAAGGTTATCTCCCCAATAGCAAAACGGCTTTTCTCTAAATTCACTGTGATATTCTTCATTCTGCATTCATTCAGGAACATTTCCAAATGTTGTAAGTGTTCCTTCACATCTTCTGAGATGATTACAATGTCATCAACATAGCATACCATCTGTTTTTGTACTTCTTCAGAAAGGACCTGCCTCAAACAGCGCATAAGTCCTGCTCCACTATTAATAAGTCCGAAGGGAACCCTTTTAAAAACGTGCGTGTAGCCACCGTACCGAAATGCTGTGTATTTCCGGTCCCTTGGATCGAGATTCAATTGCCAGTAACTGGCAGTTAAATCTAATGTTGAAAATACCGTCTTCCCAGCTAATCGCACAAGTACTTCTTGGATAGGAGGGGGAGCATCTCTTTCCGGTATAGTGATGCTGTTTAACCTCCGGGCATCCAAGCAAAGCCGCAAGTTTCCATTTTTCTTCTTGACGACGACCAATGGGTTGTTATACGGAGACGGGCTGCGCTCGACAATATTCCATTCGATCATTTGTTTTATCTGTGCTTCTACTTCATCTTTATACTGAAATGGAATCGGGTACGTTTTGGACTGGATGTAAGTTTCTTCTTTCACTCTGATTCGGTGGGTATACCCTGTAATCTCGCCTGGCATTGGAGAGAAAATTATGGCATATTTCTTGAGGATTTTCCGCATTTGTTCGGTATCATCCGGTTCAGTAATGATGGATTCTTCAACCTTTTTGTCAATCATTGAAAGATCAACTGGCTGGATTAGGCAACTTTCATGGTTTCCTTCTCGGTGGAGTGATGTTTTAAAGTTGATGGTTTCATTTCCAAATGAGCATCTACCTTTAGGGTAGTCAATAATGCCTTGGTTTTGAATCAAAAAGTCGGAACCCAATACTACATCATATATGAGCCCTGTCATAATAAGAAAGGTATGTCCTACTAGCCTTCTGTTGATTTCAACCTCCAACCACACTTGATGGTTTTCACTTGACACCTTTTTCCCATTAGCCAAGGTCATTTGGATCGGACGGGTTGGGAGTTGCATTATCTCGCGTCTCTTTTTCAAGCTTCCGATCCATGCCGCAGATACAATGGATGCTTGACTGCCCGAGTCAATCAAGGCTGATACTCTGCTCTCCTCTACATTTATTTCGATAATGGGACACAAATGAGTTATCTGATGTCCCTCATTATCTTTCTCAGAGATTAGGTTAGTCATTTGACTAATGATTGGGGCTGGAAGGTCTTTTCCGTAACTTGGGTCTAGAGATCTAAAATGATTATCCACTTCTTCTAAGAAATTCGTCATCTCGTGGATGGTACTAATCTGACTACAAATCATAAGTTTCCGAATTTCTCGTGGCATGTTGTATTCTATCATACGTACAATTCGAGACTCTGGAAAGTTAAAACTGGACAATGAGCGAAATTTGGCTGACTGTTGTAAAAAAAATCGGTCGTAGGTATTTCCCTTATTTACTGAAAACTGTTCATTAATGAGGTCACGCAACAAGTTTTCTTGCTTCCTTTCACTCCAGAATGTTTCTAGAAGCTTGTGACAATATTGCTCAAAAGTGTCCGGCTTCTTCTCTATCGTGCCCCACCAGTCTTTGGCCACGGCTTTCAAATGGTAACGAGCAATTATTATTTGTTGAACATTATCCAGAGTTTCTATTGCAAAAGCATCGGCTAAACTGTCTATATGTGGCTGAGGATCTTCCCAGCATCCACCATAAAAATCTATGATTTGAATCAACGGGTATTGAAAGGTCATTGAACTTTCCAGTGGCTTTCCCATTTTCTAATATAATAAACAATATAATAAACACTGCAGATCAACTTATAGTACTCTCTGTATGCTTAAAAATATTTTTTTTTCTTCAGTAATTTTAACTAGGTCTCTGACTACAGGTCCATTGTCCTAATCTTCACTAGCTGCTTCATATTATTTCCCCAATCTATGTAATCTGCCTTTTTTTTTTTTAGTTTACCTACGTTTTCTTGGTTAGCTCTTTATTTTAACTGTTTGAGTGAGACATGTATTCAAAAATATAAAAAAAACATTATTCACTTTCCCTTTGTTCAACTGTTCTGTTCTCCCATGTCTGAAAAAAAAAACTATACAGTGATATACAAATATTATGTATTAGCAGATACAACAAATCATTCTGTATTGAACACACTTGGTTTTTTATTATGGCGATTGACCCACTACTGTGCTGACAATCAAATTTGCTGACAAATTTATTTATATGGGCGCCAGTGAGCAAAATGAGATCAATAGGGCATGTGATATAACCCATTGACCCCCAAACCACATATGATAGACTTAACCTTTAATAAAACAATTGAATTGATGATGAGTAATATTATTTAATAACAGCCAACGCGTTCATGACCTGAGTTTAAATATAGGAGTTCACTACTTCATTTTTACTAAGCATGAGGCTTTAACACCAAAAAAAAATGTCAAAATTAATATTACAAGAACTTTTATTGGAGATATTATTCTAAATCTTGCTAGCATGAAAGCGTGCAAACCATTTAAGCATTTTGCCAACTGCATCTGGCTGCTTGGTGTACACAAAGGGTCTTCACCTGCTTTGAGGTTACTCTAGAAATTATTGTCATTAAAGCGTAATGTCACACTGCATCGGACCGCTTGACAGATAATTCCCAGTTTGAAGGTCTTCGCCTACTTTGAGACTACTAAAAATATGGAGCGAACATTTAATATATATGCTAGCAAGCAATACTTTGAAATTAAGACTTTTATGATATCATATTGGATATTTTTAATTATAACAACTGAGATAAACATAATTAATTTTGACACAGAAAACATTTCATTTATTTTTACCCCAATGCTTTGATCTATGGACTCTTACAACTTTGCTAACGATATTTTTCCTATTGTCACGAACGCGTATAACACAAACGTATAATATATATACTGATATAGTACACGTATAATTAATATATATACATATGAATAATTATTTTAACTAACGAATCTTTTACTGAACGAACATTTAAAAAAATAATCTTGAAAACATTTTTATAAGAAAGAATTAGAAAATGATATTTTAATTTATTAAATCATTTCAGTATATATATAACACTTTTTTTTTAAAAAAAAAAATATCACTCTACAGAAACATTTACTTTATTGGGATTTCAATTAACTGAGTAACTAAAATCACAATTCTAATCTCCAGGGCATGTGTGGGGTTTATTAAGTCGAGCCACAACGATTGGGCAGCCAAAAACATAACCATGTACCGGTCGAAATCCACCACCACCGCAAGTCAAATCGGATTCAAACTCAGCTCAACAAAACTGAATTCAAACCCAACTCAACAGCTCAGATAGCAGAAATCGACGGCACAGTGCTATGCGCCAAGAAACTAGCTCAACGGTTGGTGAGGACTAGATACCCTTTTACAGACACGAATATCTAATAATTAATTACTTTGAATACTTTTTAAATCGAATCATATGTATGTTCGGGTTGCCAACACAGACAGCGAGTATTAACATTTAAATAATTATAAAAAGAATGATGAACTAAGAAACCAAGTATGTTAGAAAATATTTAATAATAATAATAATTTGTTTTGTTCAATAAAATATAGATTGTATTAGTTACCTCTAGTCTTTAAAAGAATTTATAAATATAATAAGAGTGGCGGTCCTTATCATATGCCAACAAGTATTACACAACATGGGATTCTATGTCTATGCCCCCAACGAGAAATATAAAGGCAGATAAAGGTATAAAATAACAAAAGTGGAATTAAACTACATTTAACCCTTTATCGACCCTTTTTGCAATAAAACATTTAACATTATATTTGAATTAATAAATCAACATTAGTGAAGCAAGAAAATACCATTTTAACATTATATGAATATATATAAACACTTGTAACTTAGGAGCTGGGGACATAGGTGAAAAACGGAGCTAATAGTTTATTATTAGCCACTTATCAAAATAATAAACATGTAATATTTTCTTTCGACTCGATGATTAATAGAACTTTCAAATTTAGTTCTAATGGGCGAGAATTACTATTTGAAATTAATATTATAATATTTGCATGAGGCAAATAGAACAGAGGAGCTCATCGAGTTGAAAGATTATTGGCATATAATTTTTAAATAGCATTAATAAATCAAACGATAAATACATATATATATATATATATGTTAAACGAACCGCCAGGTAAGAAAAAAAAAGTTTAAAGACTAGAGATTGAAAGAATTACAATATAAATTTATAGTAGCATTTTATAAAGATTTTTACATTAAATAATAAAGAGCTCTTAAATAGGAGGAGTGTAAAATAAAGTTCGAACTGGCCAGAAAGTTTAACGTTCATTATAGAAATATATTACCCCTTCCGCTGGTCCTTAAGTTACATCTCCAAGTTGTTGAAAACGTAGGCATCATTGGTTGACTACTGGAACAGTATTTTAGTAGCTTTCATAATTTTAGCAGAATGATCGGTCCGGAAAAAGGTTCAGCAGCTCCATTGAAGATTTCTCAGGACTTTAGGAACCATAGCCAGATTCCTGATGTTCTAGCCCTCTATCATGATGAAATACAATTTTTATACGCACAGAGTTCACTGCACTACTCTAGAACAAAGCTAGTCTTTTTCTTTTCTTTTCAGGGCTATATATCTCTGTTCACTGATGCCTCCGGCTAGCGCTCATTTTCTTATCAATCTGGTTTTTTTTTATAATTAGTTGTTTTCAGAAACATTCCTTCAATAAGGCTTTCAAACTAATTTTTGAATTCCTTTCCTAATTAGAAAATGAATTCTTAAAGTCTGAAATGATTTTAATTAAAAATTGAATTCTTATCTTTTTTTAATTAATAAAACTTTACTGTTGTTTTTGAGAATTTGAAAGCCTTTGGAAGGAATGTAGCTTTTAATCGCAAAACTTTACAAATTATTTAAAAGTAAAAAAAACAAGTATTCCCGACGCAATGAAACTTTCGAACAATTATATACATTTAATATTTACAAATATATATACGCACAATCCACGCAATTTAATATATATAAATTCATGAATATTTTATCATGAATTTATTTAGAGAATCGATCCAATTTAAACTAAACTAATTAATTTTACTACGTATTTGAAACAAGTTATTCCTTATGGAAATTAGCGTGGATTGAACGTATAAAGCCCCATTGCATCGGAAATTTAAGGTTAGTATTAGGGTAAATAACATGAAGCTAGGATCGAACTCAGATCCGACTGCTTCAATATATATATATATATAACGGCAACAATTACTAACACTATATTAATTTTACCAATATTGTTTTTAAGTTCATAAAAAATAACTTTTGTTTAAATTTGTTAAAAACTATATTTTTCTTTTAAAAATCCAAATGGTGTATGCAACTGTTATTTGTTTAAAAATAACTAAAAGGGTGGAAATTTTATATTATCTAATTTTAGGAAAGGATATTTAATTAAAATGAAGTAAAAAGTGAAATCCAATTAAGAATTTATGCTTTTGCCATTAATATTTTATCAAATCTATTTCTAATCTGGAAATGGATTTGAATATATTTTTGGACAAATTATCTAACAGTTGCATCTCCAAAACAATAGGTGAAGGAAATTAAATTAAAAAAAGAATACTAAAAGCATTCCTCACATACCTGAGGGATGTATATAATGGGTTGATTTTTGACTACCTAGGAGAGAACTAGTTTGTAGAAAAGCTGTTGTAAAAGGACTTCACACTTTTTTTTTATGTTGGACAAGTAGCAACAACTAATCACCTTCCTTCCTTTTTTTTTTGCTGGTCAATCTTGCCTCGAATAATCATCTCACTGATGTCCCAAAATATGATCTAAGAATGGAGGAATGCCTAATGGAAACTTACTATTAAAGTGATTTCAATCCGGTTAATTTTGCCATGCTGGAGATGAACTGTTAAAATGGACTCTTTAATATAGCAAGGTAATTAATCTAAAAACCACCTATGAACTTTACATCTTATTCATTCTAAATTAATCTCAACCTCAGCTATCTGGATGTCATTTTACATTGTTAAATGAAATGTTTTTTTATTAATTATTAACTGTATTTGCTCTCATATTACTAATTTTTCTTTTATATGTAAAAGTCTGCTCTTATTTTTTTAATCTTGGTGCAGTTCCTTTCTTCATTGTAAATTGTTGTATTTTATTATTTTTAAATTGCCAATCTAAACAATCTTGGGATTCAAATATATAAAGTTATTTTTCCCTATCTACTTAAACCTTCCTGAGTCGAGGTTAATAAAATCCCCCCCTTTTTGGAATTAGATTTACATATTTTCTTAATTAATATGCTCACCGGATTGTTTCTCAGGTTGACCCAATTACATGATTTTTTTATAAATGTCTTTAAAAGAATTATATATATTCTTTATGTATAATTTTATTATTCTCGAAAAATTAACATTATCAAATATTTTTGTTATGTCACGCATTTAATTCTGAAAGGGTGATTTTTTTTTTATTATTGTTTTTTATTTCGTTTATATTATAAAGCTATCTATACTTTTATTATTGCAAAGACTTGATGATTATCAAGTTATAAAATTTGCGAGGGTGGGATTTCAGTCAGTTAAATAACAAGGAAGGGAAGGGGAGTAATTTTTAAAACCTATTTGTATGAATTAAATCTTTTCCATATATATTACATAGCATAATGTTTTTTGCCTAAATTATAGCATTCGAGTGAGGTTCATGCATATTATAATAGTGATTTCAATTTTATGTCATTAAAGGCAGTGTTATGTGATGTTACTGATATAAGGCTTCATTTATTCAATATATTGTGCTTCTAACTTGCAGGGTTACAATAAATTTGGACCCATAAACTTTTATCATGCCCTATCCTGTGGGTAGTTGACCTTCCAGGGATCATTTTGTATAACAGTCCTCTCACATCAGTTGCCCAGAGAACCCTGGGGTCCATGCCAAGCCTAATTAAACTTTTTTAAGCATTACCCTAAAAAAGGGACTCATAGCCACTTCATTTTTTTCATTTGGAAGCATGACATCACTTTGGATTCCTCTGCCTTTATATCAGCCACAGTGTTTTTCTATTAGCATTAATTTATTTATTTAATGACCTCATTTCGATGCTGTAATCATAAAATTGCACTTTGCTATTGTATATATATGTTTTTCCAATAATCGTGATTCATTTAATTAATAATATTGTTTTTTTTTTTTTAGTTTTAAAAATCCCACAATTGTAATTCATCCCATTTATTTATGAGTATATGTATTTTTAGAAAACAAAGCATTCTTTTCTTTTTAAAGTTTGAATTTAAAGAATAGTTAAAAGTATTATGTTTGTTAATAAAAGGTGATTGATTTAAATAGATATTATTTTACTAAATCCTCACAAATGTATGTTCCCCATGATTAAACCATTTTTAAAATATATATTTTGATTTTCATGACTCAAACGGTATGAAAATAGTTTGTATAATATGTATAATGATTCCTAGAATGCCTCATAAGTTTGTACACTCATCATCACCTTTCAGAGCCACTGCTAAAGTGTTAATTTTAAAATGTGTAAATTTGTTTTGCGATCAAATGATTGGCACCTTAATCTAACCTATCAAATACATTTATTGACATATCATATGTAATTTATTTATTTGAGCATTCAAACAAATATATAAGTAATTTACTGTTCATTAAATGTGTTATTAAATATTTTATTTTTATTCAAGCCACTTATGTAGTTCGAATTATCTTCTATCCACTTCCATACATTCCAACATATATATGCATTTTTGTTAAATATGTCTCTTTTGCTCTTTTAGTGGGCTGTACTTAAGAATTAATTTTCATGTGCCATCACTATTATGTTATTCATTAGGTATTTGATCTGGTGCTTGTGGAATGGGTTTGAATCTAAATTGGTCCCCGATCTAAATCTTGGGCTTGACTGGGTTTGAAGTACATTTCATTGAGTTTCAGCTCATGTTAGATGGTTCAACATATTTTGACTTGTACAATATATAATTTTACTTTAAATTAATTTTATTTACAAAGTGTATATATATCACTACATATTTCTGCAGTATGTTATTATATATATATCATATTTAGTATATGTACATAATTATATATATATATAAGAAATTAATAAGTAACTTTTCTATATTATATACAATTTTGTTGTTATGTAAATTGTAACAAATAAATTCGATGGTGAGCTTTATTTAAAGAATTATTGCCACTCTTCATATCTAACAAACTAATTCACCTATTTAAAAAATTGATGTGTCCTATCATTTTCATAGACATTTTAAACAAATGCACAAAATTTCAACAAGTTATATGGAATTTAAGTTTTTTTTAATATCAATTTTGAAATGTTAAAAAATATTAAATTGAAAGAAAACTGTCTTTATTCCACTTTCTTGTGAGTTATTTAAGGCAAGTGAAAATTCTAAGAAGAATTAAACTAGTGAAATTTTTAATATTTTCCCACCTTCTGTTACATATCTAAGAATCTAGGTGGTCTACTGAAAAGATTAGTTTCCCAAAGGGATTAGGCTGGTATTAATTAGTTATATATCAGATTTCAAGCAATTCTGTTGAATTTAGATATATTAAACCTCAATTTTAAAGTTTCATTCTAACTTGAAAAAGATCAAAACTTAATTCAAACAAACAAACCGATTTTTCAACTTCATTAAACACATTTAAAAATAAAATTAAAGAAGTTTTTAAAATATAATACTCACATTCAAAATTTTCTCTGATTAATAATTAAAATCCTATTTAAGTTTGTAAAAAAAGTCTATTCACTGATACAAAATCATAGATTGCCAATATTTTAATGAAATCTTTTTCATTATTATCAATGGGATGGCATCCTGAAGTACTATTTTATCTTAATAAAAAGGAGCATGAAATGAAATACAATGGCAAGTAATGTAATGTATTTATATATATCAAAAATGTCAAACAAACTAAAGGAAATATGCGATCAATTTAATGTCAGAACAGTTTTTCAAAGTCATAGCATATTGTGAAAAATCATAATCTTTATAACACCTAAACTTGAAATATTGTATCTGTGTGAACTATCACATAAATATGAAGGATATATATCAATGAAATTTTAGCCACCTCACTGAAAAGTGATCAAACAACACAAAATAGTGGTTGAAATGGAAAAATTGGATATATCTACAATGGCATATGAAATATTTGAATATTTTTAACATTATAATTACAGTTTTATATTTAGCTTTTTAAAGACTGATTAGATAAGAGAATTAACTTTCTAAACAGATATTTCCAATTAAATATGATAATTTCATATTATTCAATTAAAGGTTATCTTTTAGCTTTTAATCATTTATTTGCTTAAATAATATTTATTTAATAATTTAATATTTGTACAGTGAAATGTCTCCATGTATGCACTTACACTTCAGTTATACATGTAATTAATCCAGTATTAAAGCAAATATCATTTTATGTAATAATTAAATAATTTATATAAGTAATATTTTATTAATTATTGTGAATAAATGAAATTGTTATTATTATTATTTTTTTCATATGTCATAGCATCGGCCGGGACGCGAACCCACAACCGTCTGCAACCAACTATTTGCTTGCAAGGCGGCTGTGATACCTATTGGCTAACAACGCAAGATATTATTATATGAAATTGTTATTTATGAAGTTATAATAATATAGCACATGTTGGTAAATTAAAGAATATCCTGTAAAAAATTAATTATATACTAATCATACTTTGAACTACTGAATCTTCTATTGCTTTATCAGTCTTTTTATTATATGTTTTTCTATATTTGTGTAAAATTAATATTTTCACTATTATTTTTTTATAATTATATACAGCAAATATGTAGTTCAAATTTAGTATATATAATATTTTTTAAAAAAACTGTAGAAACGTTTATCAAGGTTAGTGGAATTGTCTCTAAAATCCAATTACATCCAAAATGTATTCAATCATAATCTTAGTTAAATAATTTTAAATTCATTGTTAATGACAGTATTAAGTATTAGTTATTGTTTAAAATATTATCATGGATGATTTGGTTTTGGTCAGAATTGTGTTTTTGGAAAGCAGTTGTCCCCACCCCCCCGGTTTGAATTTTTTATTATTTTGTATGGGGAATAATTTTAAATGTATGGAAAATGACTATTTTGAATGATATTACACAGTTTTTTTTTGGGATTTAATATGGTATCAAAATTGTTTATAGAATTATGCACTGTTGTATTTGATTTGAAATATATGTTTCAATGTAAGGGATGAAAAATAATACTAAACTATTAACAGAATGATTGACTGTTATCATTTGATTATAGTAATATCCTGCTTATTTATAAAATTTTTGACAAATATTTTGATTTATGTTGAGTTATCTAGTACTAACATAGTTTAGAGATGAAATGAATAGATTTATTATAAAGTGAGCCTATAATTGTACTGCAAATTTTCATAAATATTATTTCATGGTGTAACGATGGAATGAGTTTTGTATCATCACATACATCACTGTAATTTGTAATACTGATTGTGTTTTTTTTTTCAGTTTTCGTTTTTTTCTTAATTATTTTTAGTAGTTATATTTATATGTATGTCTGTTTTTTTATATAAAAATAAACTGAGTAAATGATTTTATTCTTTATTCAGAATTAAGAGCTTACAAACATTTTTTTTTTTTAAATTTTTAAAAAAGCTTTAAATAGTAATTTTTTTTTCTCAGTGATGAAAGCTTTTATTCATCAAAAAGACAAAATACACAATAGTTAAAAGTTTACAAAGAGATGACTACATGGCAAAATGAAATTCATATGAAATGGAAAAGGGATATGGAAAGGGTGTGTAGTCCAGGCAAAGAAGAGTCTTTAGTAAGGAGCAATGTTGATAGGGTTGGTTGCCCTGGTGGATTAATAGGAGAATCCATATGTGACATTAACTTTAAAGGAATTGCTATATGTTAAGTCTTTAGAGGTTTCCGGGATGAATGAGGAGGTTTCTGAGTTATGCTTAGATACAACAGGCTGATTTTTGTCCTTTGTAGATGAGTAATTTTAGTTTTCCCCATTGTTCTTGGTTCTTTGGTGATGATGTTTTTAGTCAAATTTTGTTTGAAATTCGATTTGAATAAACTCTGGGTGATTTTGAAGATTTTAATCCATGTAGTTTAGGACTCTGCATGTATTTTCCGCTAGGGGCAGCAGCCATCTTTAACCTGTTTGAAAGAATAAAAAGTCAAATGAAGAAAACATTTTTGAACTGGAAAAATTAAATATATTGTTGTAAAAGCAAAAAAAAAAACCACTGGAAAACTTGTTATTAATAATTTTAGTTGAGTAATGAGAATATTGAGTGGAATTTTAGACGGATTGTTATTCCAGAGGGTTGGGGGGGGGGGGTCTGAAAAAAACCGTTAAAATGGCCTAAATAACTGGAACAATACACAAAAACCTTTATAAACAAGTTCTGAGTGACAGGAAATTGAAGTAGGAGAAATATTTAAGAGTGTAACATGGGATAAAATCTTTTATGGTCCATGAAACAGTTGAACCATCCACCAAACAGAAGGGGGGAGGTAGTTAAATATTGATAAGCACAAGGTAGTTATAGGGAAATTGTGTTAAAAATTCACTAAAATGGACACCTATTGAATGAAAGAGTATATTAGAAGCAAAATAAGGCCTTTAAAGGGCCAAATAAATATAAAAGGCACCTTTCACTGCTGCAAAAACAACCTTTCTGAGCCATTCTGTGTGAGCTGTGAGGAGGATGACTTTCCAGTAAGAGCTCCACCTATGGACTAATAAATAATTTGCCAAGAATAAAATGTGAGTAATATTTTCATTCATAAACAGAAGTATAGTATTTTTTATATTATGAATATATATTTTGATATATGTAAAAAAAAAAAAAAACTAATTATTTATGATTAATTATTTTTGGTAAGAAATCTTGAATTTTTGATAATCCAATAAAGTTGATACATCAGCATTTTGACTGTGGTTTGTATTTTGTTGTGTAAGAAACAATGTTTTAAATTATTAACATAAATTGAAATAATGAATTACGGTTGGCAGTGAAGGATTTATCACTTTTATGTAGTTATTTAAACAAATTCTTGAAAATATAAATCAAACGACATCACAGTCAAGGTCATATTATTGAAATTTTGGACTGCCTTAATGCAAAATCATTGTTCTCCATATTAATATAGGGTATATGAGCACAGACTTTCAGATGACACATCACTCTCCACTCTATTTAATATCACTGATACACTCAAGCACATATATGCTGAAAAGATAAATAATCATCAATATACGTATTTCATGCTAAACCAGCAATCATCGGTTGGTCCAGATTATCATCTCCCACACATATATACTATAAGTGCTCACATATATATTAAGATAGACAATCTTCCTACTTTAATGGACAGGCTCCAATCTACTACATCCTCCAACTCATCAACCATCCATCCAATTGAAAATCTGATGATGGAATGCTCAAAGGCCACCTGAGGCCGAGATTCTTGTCACACCTATGTTGACCTAAAGTCAATCTGAACCCCACATGTACAGGACATAATCCATTTAATACATGTGCAAGGATGGGCAGACATCTCTATAATGTAATAACTGAAACACAGGCTTATTATACACCTGTGTGTCTATATATGTAATATTGGGTATATGAGCACAGACTTTCAGATGATCCATCACTCTCCACTCTATCTAATATCACTGGAACACTCAAGCACATATATGCTGAAAAGATAAATAATCACCAATATACTCCATATTAGTTTTATTTATACTTTACTAATATATCTAAAGGCTTGGCAAAAAAATTACCAATTATATTTTGGTCTCTCTGCTTGTTACAATTGTAAGAATAGACTTAACTTTACAATTACTGTAAATGATTTGTTTAATAAAATCAATGAAAAAAAAAATTAGACTTTCAACTTTGCTGTTAAAAAAAAATTCGATATCATTTATCATTAAATAAATTAATATGAGGAAAAATAATAATTTCATATTTAAATTGATAGCACATTTGCCCTAAATCATCTTATTTTAACTATAAAATATATATTTTAATTTTAGATCTATTATTAATGTTATAATAAAAGCTGTATGTATGTATAGTGGATTTTTTTAATATATTTTTTTTCTTTGTCAAATATAATTTTATTATTTATTGTAGATTTTTTTTTTTAATCACTCCTTTTCTGATTGTCTGGAGATAATTTTGGGTACTTTATTTCCAACAGCTGTCAGAAGTTAATTATTGGAAGAATCTTTTTGTTTCAAAGTCCTATACCACCAGATAATGAGTCAGACTGCTGTTTTAATTAAGAAAGCTAAGAATTTTTATTGAAGGTCAAAAAGGTTATGAGCAACCAGGTGCTGTGGATCTTGGATCCTCCCCAGTACCCCCTCACTAGTGGAAGAAAAAATAAGTTTAAAACAATGTGGACATTTCATTTTATAGTTATATGGCTAAAAGCAGGAAAAAGAGCTTCTTGCTTTTATTATTTTTTAAAAAAAATTATTTAATCAATAAAAAAAATTTGTTAAGAACTTACCTGTATTATATTGATTTTATAATTTAATTACCTCATATATAAAATTTTAAAAATCTGTGATAATAGAGTTATTATTTAGCTTTTTAATATATAAATTGCTTTTGAGTTGATTTTAAAATACAGAACAGACTTATAATTCAGAAGTGTAACACTTTTTTAACAAATTATTATTATTGTTATGGGATATATATATATATATTGTGCCCTTTTCTATAGGCCAGTAATAGTTCATAACAGTCAATTACTAAAAATTTTAAATTTAGAATATGTTCTTTTAATACATTAATTATATTAAGTCAATTATATCTTTAAAGTACAATTTGAAGCTAAAGAGAATATGTAGTATATAAAATCATTTAAAAATAGTTATATAAAGCTTTAAATATTGTTTCATATGGTTGTAAAAGCTGGCCATATTAAATAACACAGCTATAAAAATTAAAAGTATATTTAGTAAATTCGATTTTAATAGTTTAAAACTGATAAGTTAATAAATACAGTATTTAAATTTGTAATCATATTTAAATAGTCAAAATTAATATAGTATATTTTTAAAATAAACTTTGTGATGGTGGAAATTATATCTAATTCTATATTTTCTAAATTGTTCTTCCAAATTTTTTATAATTATTTTATATAATATAATAAGTGTATCAATTTTATAAATCTAGGCAGAGAAATAGATTGAAAATCGTCTGTCAAAGTTATTAATCAAGTGACTTGTATACTATATACTTTCACACACTGCTTGTTTGAATTAATAACAAAGTTTAAAATATTTTAAAAGTTATATTATAGAATTGGATGGAATTATTGCCTATCATAAAAGCAAATAATAATAAATATTAAGTTAACTGTCATTATTGCATATTTAAATGATGTAATGTTTTAAATAGTATCATAAAGATGAATACAGTTATAATATAAAAATTAAATATTTTATTTAAATAAAAATAGATAAATTGAATATTAAGAAATGGAATAAGTTATTAAGGTTATTTTAAAAGTTATTTTAAATGTTTAAATAGTTTTAATAAAATAATAATTTATTTAAAAGTAATATTTTAAATAATATTTTAGGT
The DNA here is from genome assembly GCA_028023455.1 of Epiperipatus broadwayi. Classification (NCBI taxonomy): domain Eukaryota; kingdom Metazoa; phylum Onychophora; class Udeonychophora; order Euonychophora; family Peripatidae; genus Epiperipatus; species Epiperipatus broadwayi. The sequence goes on along the minus strand of JAQFVV010006250.1, from coordinate 733,646 downwards.
TCATTACGTCACAATTTCTAATTTTGAAATTCAATTCTACTATAAACTAAAAATATGTAAATTTGTTCTCAAGCTAAAGTAAGAATTAACCAATAGGAATAGGTATTCTTACAGACTACAAATATGATTTGCACGGGGGTATAGGAGGAAATTAATAAAGTATTGAAACCGGAGAAAGTCAATTTTTTTTTTTGTACTTTCTTATCATTTATTTTGCAAAAACTAATTAATAATTTTAAAGAGTTTTGCAAAAGAAAGTTTTAAAAAAAAATTATATATTTAGAAACTTCGTGGAGATGATTTTCTAATTTTTTAAAGTACTTACCAGTCGTATTTTATCTAAAAGTTTAACCTAAACTACGCAATAAAAAATGGATATACTACGAAATAAAATGGATATAAATTGTAATACTGAAAAAATATTTGAAATATTTATTGATACAGCTTTATTTATGCATAACTGGAGAACTTTTTTGGTACATAAAAAAAAACCACAGCACGGACATCATACGGAGTCTAATGAAAAAATTGGAGACGCATTATTATTTATAAGCCTATCCAAGATTTATTTTAAATGGTAATAAGATAGTTATATATTGCATGAATTATTTTATATAGTATGATATTCAAAGGAATAAAATGTTATATCCTTTCTGAAGGTAACATTTTTTAAAAATATTTTTCAAGAATTAAATAAAGAACCCAGGAAAATATGTTACAGAAGTGTTTTGATATTAAAATATCCGTTCTTCAAATTATTTAAAATGTATTTGGAAAAGATTTGTTCAAAAGTACTTGAAATTTTCATTTTAAAGTGATATATAAAAATACCAAACGAAAGTTTAAATGTATCAAGAAGGAAACATAGAAAAAAAAGTGAACACATAGATGAATAAAAGATGGATCCATGGAAATACAAATAGTACTTAAAAATTCATTGAATATTTTTATAAAGTTAAATTAGATGGATTGATGCATCGGATACGCAGAGAATATTGGTAGAGAAGATTAAGAAGCTTCACGGGATTAATTAATATTATCGTCCTAAAAATTAAAACCAAGGATTATTTTCTAAATTTTACTAAATGGATTAATAATTATTTTATTTTAAACTTTAACGTGCTTGGAGAAGAACATTTTTGAAAAACTCTAGAGAAAATAATAAGCATTTTGGACTTATCAGGAACTATCGTCAAGAAAATATGTAACTATAATTTTGATTCCTTTTATTTTGTTAACCTAGTTTAAATCTAAAATTTTATATAAGATTAGGAAAAACATAAAAACATTAATTTATTAATATTAAAATTTTATAATATAACAATCTAATAATTTAGCTAAAAATATTTTAATATAAAGTGTATGGGTGTGAATTTTTTATATCTGCAATGCTCAAGTGGATAAAGAAAAGCCTACTGAACACGATGACTAGATAAAGGTTATTGGTAATAATAATAACTATTGATAATTTATAATGTATATTTTTTGTTTTCTTTAGATCATCCATAAATTGGAAGAATGGAGTGTAAAAGTTTTTTTTTTTACTTATATGTACCGCATTTCATACAACAATTTAAAAAAACATTATGAGATAGGATTGATTTGAAAATATGCATATGACGATTTTTTTATTTTATTATATTAGTGATATAATCCAACATATAACAAATAGTTATGTGATTCTTTTAAAATTTCATGTTATTGGATATTCAAATCTTGTCTAAGTAGATTGTATATGATTAGACATATAGAATAATGAAGTAAGCAGACTTTTCTTGTAGAACATCTAGATTGTTTAACTATTGATGAATTTTATTTATTGTTTTGTAAATGCATATAGTTATTTTATCAATGTAAGATGTAGAAAAAATCTTGAGAAATAATGTTGAGATAGTTAGCAGGAAACCAAGATGATGTATTTTTAAAATAGGATATGATAAGGAATGGGAATAATATTTAGTCTTTATGTGGTTATCACCATAGTTAACAAAGCCCCATGACTGATACACATTTTATTTGGACAGTGTTTATATTTCTTTAAATATTTGATGTTCTAATAAAGCTGAAGAAATAGCTTTAACATCGTCCCTGTACTAGAGGATATTAGGCAAGTATATGCCATACCTCTTCGCACTGTGCCATGATTTTGAGATATGTTAAGAGTAATACTCTAGCTTTCTTCCTTAATCCTATGCATCTGTTTTCACTATCTTTATTTCATGTAACTGCATTGTTCAGTAAGATATGTTTAAGAGAAATGATAAATAATTTAGAACTTAGGTTATGCTATCGTTTTGTATAAGATTGGTTTATTTGCTTAGAAGGAATAGGACGTTATAACTTAAAATTGAAGATCCAAAGTATCCTAAGGAAAGAAAAGAATCATAGAATATATTTTGAATTTATTTCGGAAATGAAATATAAAAAATTTTTTAAAATAAGGTATCTAAACAAAGATATTTTCTTTAAAGTGATAATAATTTTAAATGCTTTAGTATTATTTTTTTTAAGAGAAAAATAAATATTGCATATTTTTAAAATACAATAGTACAAAGTAAATTATGTAAACAATATGCATAGTATATTTTTTGTTTATTGATTAACAGAAATATATTGATGATTACACTTATATCATACTAAAGTAAGGCTTAAAGAAGAATATATTATGATTAGTAAACATTGTGTGATAAATACTAAAATCTAGTACTGAATTTTTGGATAATATTTTGTGTAACATCTTTGACTTTGCAAGATGAAATTTTTATATTTTGAAAAATCCATACTCATTATAAAATTTTGTTTTTCTATAGAATGTTTTTCTAAGTATGAATTTTTTTAAAAAAATAAGATAGTTTAATAATATTAAGGATAAAATGCTGTTGCTAATAAAGTAGATAAATATATTTTGTAATAAGTTAACCATAATGAGAAACCAAATAGTAACATTTTTTTTTAAATTTTGTCCTAAATTTAAATAAAGATGTAATTGAAATATAAAATATTTTTTTTATAACCCGGTAGATCAAACTGTAAAGTAAAAAGGTTAAGAATATCCACTGTAAATAGTGTAAATAAATTGTTTATTTTATTTGTTGTTAGTAATAAACTTTGTTAAATTTTGTTATTTCAAAAATTTTGTGTCCGAGTTATTTATTTCTCCACATCGCTGCATGAAATCCCGATATATGCATAATAATCGAAACAAATATATAATTTTGCACAAAAGATAAATAGAGAATTATTTTAAGAATTTTAAATATTTTATTGGTATTCATTATAATTAAATAATCTTACATTATTTTATTGGTCATAAATCAGTTATCACAATATTATATTAAATTATATGCTATCAGTTGCCACACATATTTTGTTTGTCAGATTATTAAAATGCTACCACGTATTTATTATATCATTACATGAAGATATAAGATCATATTATATTATTTCATTATTTTATTATGGTAATAAAATTATAGTAAAAAGAAAAGATATACAGAATTAGTTAAACAATGAAGAATATTATTACTGTTATTTATTATTATTAGTTTCAGTGTAGTAGAGTATGACATAAAATCCCTTCTCATATTTTACTACCGTATTTTAAAATTAACTTAGAATAAACTTTATGAACCTGAGATTATTTTATTGAGCTAGATTATTACAAATAGAAGATTAAGACTTAATTATTAGTTTAATCTTAGTGAGTAGAAGTTATTAAAGTCATAAGAATACTATGAGTTTGTTATTTGAAATAGTAATAAAGGGGGGGATAGTGTTCTTATGCCATTGAGGTAGTATCCTGTAGGATATTGGCTCAATGTAATCTATCTTGTCACCTGTATTTTCACTTCAAGTCTCATGAAAATATTAAATATTTATTTAATTTATTTTTATAAACTGAACCTTATTCGTATTTTAAATTTGAGCTAGTGAAACATTTTAATTTCAATGCTGAATATTTTAGTTATTAATTATTAACTGAGATAGAACCCATTTTATTTTATATCATATATTATCTGGAAGTGAAGATGCACGAGAGCAAGGTCAGAATATATATATATATATATATGTATGTATATATATTATGATTCATATATATTATAATATATATATATATATATTATAAGCGCATATTGTAACCTTTCCTTAATATGTAGCTTTGTTTCTACAAAATTTATATAATATAAAATCACTTAAAAAACCCAAGAATAAATGCAAAAAAGATACATTTTAAAGTTGAAATATTGAAAGAAAGAAATGAAAAGAGATTATTTGTTGAAGAAATTATGAAATAGAAATAAAATTTGGTTAAATGTACACTATGTATTCTTAATGAAAAGGAGCATCATTTTTATAATTACCGTTGATGAAATTGTTATTAAACCATAAATAACAAAGATTTTATAAATTGAGAATCTTATATTTGTTGTAAATCTTACATTGATTGTTTTTTTTTTCTAATTCCAGTTTATTACTGTATATTTTAATGTTGTTTTTAAAAGATTAGTAAAATTTATTTTAAATACTGAAATGCTAAATTGCTAGAAGGTGACAATGCAAAATACATCAAAAGTCATCAAATATTAATGTTTTATTATAGTAGGTAGTTTTTTAGTTATTTTGAACTATAATATAAAAAGCTTAAGCAATTATTGCATCAGTTTTAGAAAAGATGAACATACTTAATACAGTGAAACAAAGTCATTATTTGCACGTATTTGATACCCTTTTGATGCTAACCATGATATAAATTTTAATAATACCAAAAATTTATGAGACAAATAACTACAAGAAAACAATCTGAAAGTTATTGCAAGAAATAAAACTTGTTTGCTCTATACAAATAATTTATATTAAAAAAACACCAAATTAATTACCATCATATTTTTTTTTAATTACTACATTTAAAATAAATAAAAATAATAGATTTCCACAATTAATATTTGAAAGGTTTTTTTTTCCCAGATTGTGGAATATAAATATTATAACATTAAAATTTAATGCTGGAAGTATTGGTGGCATACACATTTTATAAGCTGAGACTAAGAAATACTATGAATAAACTATACAAGTTGTGCCAAATTATAATGTGATACAGTTGCTATCTTATTGATTGCACAGCAAATATCAGAAAATAAATTTAATATAGATATGGTAAATTGCAAAAGATAAGCAAAAGAATTTGAATTCTCTGATAGGTGCATCTGTTTTAAAAAATTAAAATATAGAAAGAGATAAAAGATATTTGAAAAGAAATCTTGAATTAATTATAAAGATTATTCTTATAAATATAACATATTTTTTACATTATTGAATATTTAGATCTATTAGTGTATATATGTAGAATTTGAAGCAAAAAATTTTTGAACTAATTATTTTCATAAAATGTTTATCTTTTTCTACTTTATCTTTTTTTATTAATAATAACAAGGAAAAATTGTTTATTAATTTAAGTGGATCCAGATTGCATGATGTTTGAATTGTGCACAAATTTAATGGACATAGACAAAAATGAGAAATTCAATATTTTTAAGATTAGAAATTTACAGAAGTTAACATACATGCACATACAATTAAGAAAAAGAGAAATTAATAAAAGTTAGCAACTATTGTCAATGAATTTGGGTGTAGACTTGTTAATTCATGTTGAAAATTAGATTGATTGGTGGATAAACCTTTCTAACTATTGGAGATAGATTAATGAAGGATTTCAAAATGAAAGATGATGATGCAAATGTGGCTACAATATCAGTAAATATTGTATGCTGAAACTACTAAGTACAAGGATGATCCAGTTTGGCTATTTTAAAGTGTTTGAAATGTTCAAAAGTGTAAATGAAGTAATATAGCCTATTTCTGTTCACATGAACTTTTTTTATACCATGGATGATAATGAATTTCATGCAGAACCTACTGAAAACCTTCAATTAGCTTTATGTAATTAATACAATTTTATCAATAAAAAATGTAGAGTGGACTCATCTATATTTTAGCTTAGATTATATATAAGCATTCAATTTATTGCTGTATTACAATGCAGAGTGTGACATACATCTTAACGGAATTTAATGAGAACTATAAGTTATTCTGAAAGTATTATAACTAATCAGAGAGAAAGGGTGAGCCTCATATTTAACAACCTCTGATACACAATAAACAAATACAGTTTCAATTTCTATATATAATATTTGCTGTCTTTTTTGCTTCCTTCATTTTTAATAAATAAAAATCATTTTTAAAATGAAATATTAAAAAATAATTAAATCCACAGAATACTTGCATAAATTATTACAAAGAAGTATTCTTAAAATCTTAAATTATATGTTGTTATTTCATTGTTTTTATTATTATTATTTTGCAAATTCTTTACTAGCAAGATTACCTACTTTTAAAATATTTAACTATTCTTTGACCATTTAAAGGAAAAAATCTCTTGACTTTGAAACATCAAAAAATTGATTTATTCAACAATATTCACTTATCTAGATTTTTTGTCTTGTTTTATTAATTATTAAATAAAAAGTATTTTGTTGTATTTAAAAAATAAATCAGTGAAAAACTGATTTTTATGTGCAAGATTTTGTCATTTTTTACGAATAAATTAAAAGTAACTTGCAAGTTTTTAATTATATAAAAATATTTATTAAAAGTATATTTTTGTTTATTTTTATATAAATCTATTTCAGTATAAATAAAAATTTTGTCCAATAAAAGTTTAAACATGCGTTTAGTATCAGTATACTTTCAAGCTCTCTTCAGCTATCCACTCTATCTATACAACCAATAACACATGTAAAAAAAATAAACGATCTCTAATATATATATATTTTATGCTGAAGAAGCACTCATTAATTGTTTCAGATCATCATCACCCACCCATATATTGTGTGGCCATGGGTATTGGTTGTATGATTAAATTAGATGGCTGAAAGGAGCTTGAAAGTCTATGTTTAAATCCTCTATATTACATCTAAACTTCAGATATATTGTTATTTTACTTAAATATACATATAAAGATATAGTAATAAAGTCATGTTTATGTCACCTGACCTATATAGGTTGCATTTAAGTTCAGACCCATATGATTATTTCAATTGAAGGGCTGAATTTAAAGACTTGTAGATGACTAAAAATTTCAAATCTTCTTAAGAGTTAACTTTTAGATAAATGCTCATCTTGAGTTAGTTTTTTGAATTTGGTATCCTAATTTTTCACTGAAGAGAGCCATAGTTCAAAACTGATCTGGGGATGGGGACAATCCTAGATAAAGATGATTTTAATGCTCTCTCTTGTAGCATTTATCATAAAAAATAAGCTTGTTCAGAGCAATTGGCATGCTCTTTATATATATATTAAATCCTTTTGACTAACTCCAAATAGGTTTACTAAGTCAATATATATATATATATATATATATATATATATATATATATATATATATATATATATATATATATATATATATATTGAAGCAGTCAGTGTATATACACACACAGATTCATGATATTTGTTTAAAAATAATATAAATCTAGAGTGATAGATCAAATGTCTAATTTTTCATTTTTTATAGAAAATAATATGCAGATGTGTTTGTGTGGGTCATTGAATGAGAGGGCATGTATATATATTGTTTTATTGAAATACATTTTCAGTTATATATTTGGAAGGGAAAATATCATTTTTCTTTTGTCTTGTATGTTTTTCCTAAAAAAAGAAATGGAAAAATAAGTTGACTCATTCTTTTTGCCAGTAACAGATTGTTACTAATTGATAGTAAACATTTAGCTAAGGGTAGGAATTTGTGGATTTATTTTTGAAACATTTGGAAAAATATAGTTGCATTGACACACTAATTATTTTTCATCTTTAAGAGCAGTTAAAATTTTCTTACCTCAATTAAATCTTGATGGGATTTTGCCAACTAATGTAAATTAAAAATCAGTCAACCAGTCTATTTTCATTTCTGAAAAAAGTTGAGTCTGGAGTCAATTAGGATATCTTTGTTAAGAAGAAAATACAAGAATAAACAAAGGCTAGACAAGATTTTTGGTTTTGCTAAGTAAAGTTGTTTTTAAAGTTACAGGCTTATAAATACTGGGTTATTTTTTTCACAAGTCACTCTCTAATGTACCATTGAATGTAAACTGATGTCAGATAATCATCATGACTTCTGAGTAGTCAAGTTTAGCCTTTCTCTCAGAAATCTCCGGGGAAGAGAGTGCATTTTTGGGGAGGAGAAACCTATTGATTCCACGTTGCTGCTACCAAGAAAGGGGAGAATGTGCCAACTTTGAATCCAAGCCTGCCCTATGTGCAGTAAAGCCAAAAGTCGGTCCAGAAATAAGTATGAACCAATGAGAAGACAGTTGCTTCATCAAAAGGATCATCAAACAGTGCAAGTATGAACTTTTGATCTTTCAAGATAAAAATAATTAAAATGCCTTCTATAAATAAAAATAAAAAAACTCTTGAATATCTCAATTTAAAATTCTAAGAAAAAACGACTATTCCGAAGGAGGATGAATTTTAAGAAAGACAGTGATATATATATATAAGTTTTTCAGCAAGTCAATCCATGTCATAACTATATTTCTAATTATTAATAGTACAAAAAAGATTTTAATTTCAAATTATAAATGCAATAAAAATGATATAAAGTTTATAAAAAAAGCTTTTATTATTTATTTTGAAATATGCCACATATATTTTTGTTAGTTATGAAAATCTATACTTTATTGATTAATTTTATCTATGCCAACTCAGCAAGTATTGGACAGATGATATTTTTGCTATTAAACCAATTTATATATGAATTTATTTGTTTGTCTCCAATCTTAAATGGGAGAATGTTAATTATTTTATAATTTTAAAGTACAAACAGTCAAACTTGAATTTTTTATACCATTTGTCCAATTCTTGTTAGTTAAAAATGTCATTTATTTCTTTAAAAAGAGAGAGAGAGAGAATTAAATATCTGAATTAAAACTCTCAGTCTACTTGTATATGTGTAATTAAGCAAATACTCATTAATAAAATTAGGGATAAATGAGTGCTAAAGTCATTATCTACTTAGTTTATATTTGATTGAGATTCTTTATGATAGGTAAAAATGAAGTAATATATGTGTTTATTTATGTGTTAAAAAATCATGTTTTTTTTCTTAAATGTAAAACAGGCAATATTACTTATTATAAAAGTATGTGTTCATCTCACTATATATATTTATTTAAATGATGCATACATTTAGGGGCAAGTACTTTCTCAGCAGTCATATCTCATTGCCTCCTTAGCAAGTTATGATGATAATTTGTAATTAAGCTTTATATTTAAGCTCATGGGTGTTTTATAGCCTATACAATATGGTGATCTTAAATTTCACATTATTACTTGTTTTAATAAATTTTAAATACAGGCTTAAGAAAATATCTATACAAATATGAGTTAATGCCTTTTGGGAAAATATATCAGTGTTACTTGGTAGAATGATTTGTGCCTATGTGCTTTTAATAATGAATATGTCGAGTAATGTTATAAGAACTGCCAGACGGATATTTTACCAGTTCTGGAGATAGCTGTGTTTTGAGCTGATAAATGGGTACTCTGTGAGGATAGGGATTTATAACCCATGCTCCAGTTCGTTACACATGCCCCACTGACTGTGAATGTGTCTTCATAGGAACATATTTTATATATTTTATTGCTCGATAAGGGAGATTGGCCTATCTAACCAATGCCAATAATAATATAGCCAGCACAGGATTCAAACACAGATACCACTGTCTTCTGTAATTAGATTTCTTAATCAGGCCTGTTAGTAATGTTGTGTTGGATAAATAAACCATATTTATAATGTAATTGTTAGTAATAAGGGGAGCTAGAATTATGCTTTGTTACATAACTCCTGCTGGGAATACTAAAAGTAAATATAGTAATAAAAATATACTTAGCTTCCCCTATGTATGAGAACACAGACCTTAATTTGGTATATATATATTTCTATCCTCTAACTTTATATAACCAGGTATTGTGTACTCTTGACAATTGGCACATTAATTTTATAGTGGCATATTTCTTGATCAAATTTTATCATTATCAACATATAATTCTTTTTTTTTGTAATGCTCATACACAGATAGCACTGATATCTAAATACTGTTGTTGTTAGCTCCTAGTTCATTTATAGTGCTCATACACAAATCATACTGATTCACACATATTGTTGTAATTATTATTTCCTGTTCATTTGTAATGCCCATACAGTATCATACTGATTCATAACTGTTGTCATTATTGACATATGATTTCTTTATAATGCTTAGACACTTACCATAATGATCCACAAATGTTATTGCCATTATCAACTGATAGTTCTTTTGTAATGCTCACACAGGCATAATAGTGATGTTTAAATATTGTTGTAATTATTATTTCTGGTTCATTTGTAATGCCCCTAGAGTATCATACTGATACCTAAATATTGTGATCATCATTATTGACTTATGATTTTTTTGTAATACTCATACATTTATCATACTGGTACATAAATACTGTTACCGTTATCAGTAGATAGTTCTTTTGTAATGCTCACACATGTATAATACTGATATTTAAATATTGTTGTAATTATTTTTTGGGGTTCACTTGTAATGCCCATACATGGATCATAATCAGAGCCAAACATTATTATTGTTATTTCTATCTTTTACTGAATTTGTGTTAATAAATCATGTATATTTGCACATTTGTCATATTATTCCCTGATTCACCACATCCACCCAACTATATCCACACTTAATTGAATAATCTATGTGTATATTCAAAACCTATGAAATATATAAAATGATATTCTAAGTTGTATCAAAATATTAGGTTCTGATGGGGCTTGGTGAATATCTTAAATTAATTTAATAATTCTAATGCATGATTGGGATTGAGTTTGAATCTATAGAGTCCTTGTTTTACTTTGACCACCAGGGCCAAGGGAAAACAATTACCATTAGTAGTATCACGAGAGTTGGTTGGATAGTAGAGATTTTGGAGCACTGGCAAATAGGTTAAAGCTTAGTACTGTTCTGCAACTATCATATTCTGAACATGCTGGGTTTGAAGTACTTTTGCTAGATCTCTGAATCTTGTTGGCTGATCACATGATTCTGACCATTTCAATATATATAAAGAGCATTCCAATAGCTTTAAACAAGCTTATTTTTTATGATAAATGCTACAAGAGAGAGCATTCAAATTATCTTTATCTAGGATTGTCCCTATCCCCAGATCGGTTTCAAGCTATGGCTCTCTTCAGTGAGGAATTAAGACACCAAATTCAAAAAACTAATTCAAGATAAGCATTTATCTAAAAGTTAACTCTTAAGAAGAAGATTTGAAATTTTTAGACATCTACAAGTCTAAATTTGAATTCAGCTTTCCAACTGAAATAATCATATGGGTCTGAGCTTAAATGCAACCTATATAGGTCAGGTGACAAACATGATTTTATTACTATATATATATATATAAATACAATAACAATTAATATATCTGAAGTTTAGATGTAATTTAGGGGATTTGAACATAGACTTTCAAGCTCCTTTCAGCCATCTAATTTATATCATACAATCAATACACATGGCCATTGCTATAAATATTAGGCAAATGGCATCGAAAGCACTTAGTGTTTAATATTTTTTGCACTCTCTATAGATTCTTTTTCAAGTGCTTCACATGTTTTTAATTTTATATATTAAACATTTTAAATTAAAAAAAAATATTTAAATAGTATAAATGCTATATATTGTTGATAAGATTTTAAGACTTTGTTAAAATGAAGTTGAGAGTTATAAATATTTAAAAGCTATATTAAAATTATAAATTAACTGTTAAGTATTATGATTTTGTTTGGTTGGTAGAACTGGCCATAATGAAAATAATGTATTAAAAGTCTTATTAAACCAAGTACTAAAGACTAGTTTTGAAATAATGACTTAAAATTAAATAAGTTAAATGTATTTTAAATAAAATTTTAAGTATAATATTTTATGGTAGACAAATGTATTTAATTTATTACTGTGTAATTAATTTCAAAATTTAATTATTCCAAATTGTATTATTATATTTTATTATTTTTTATAATATAATATTTTGTAATTAAATGTTTAGATATTCTGTTTTTGACAGTGAATATGAAAAATTGATACATTTTGTCTGGTTTTTAAGTCATGTGACCATCAAATACACATACTTTGTGTTTGCAAGGTTTTTAAAAGAAAATTTTAAAATTACTTTCAGAATTGTTTTGAAAAATTGAAAAAATAAATATTAGGAAAATTATTTAATTAGATGGCTTTAAAATAAGTGTAGTTAATAAAGTTAAATTTAAAAAATAAATACATTAACCTATTTTTTAACAGTAATGGTTAAAAACATGATGGACTTTCCATCGTTCAAATCCTGGCAATTTTTCAGCTATGATAAAGATTTTAGTGTTGTTTGACAGATTATAAAAAGTTTCGTAAGATGCTGCCCTTTCGTGAATTATTTTACAAGTAAAAAATCAATAAACCTGTCAGTTAAGGTCAAACAAAGACAGAAGGTGGACTTATCTTAGATCTGATTGGCTATTAAATTTCGACAACAAAGAAAATCTCTTGTCAATAATGAAATCACTCCAATTTCTTTTGTTTCATTTCAAAAGTGATAAACGCATGTTTTAGACCATTCTAAAAGGTTTTTTTTGACATATTATAAATTATTTTGATAAAATATGCTAAAAATAAAATTATTTTAGAAAAATAGTTAAGAGTTTAGCAAAAATTATTTATTTTTAAGAACTGTAAAAAAATAACTGACGTCACAAAATGTCAGCAACACTTTTTAATTGGTGAATAACATTCATTTAAAGATTTGCATTGTTGAATTTTTTTAAAATTATAAATTTGAAAAAACTTTCGTTAACGAAACATAACAAATTATTAATATACTTTTTACAAATGAAACTAAAGTGAATATAATATTAAAAGATGAATATATTTTGACAATTGAGTTTGTAACTTGACCAATTAAATGTTTAGAGATTTTTCCTCACTCAGCCAATAAACAAATCAGCAATTAATTGGTTAAAATTAAATATTGGATAAATTGATAAAGTACTATTTAAAAAATGTTATTTTAAAGTGTTTAATTTGTTTAAATAAAATTGTAAAATTATTTTAGAATTGAATATTGTAATAATATTTAATATTTTATTATGAATCATAAATTTTATTTCTAAATTTTATTTATACAAAATTGACAAGTATGTAAATTTGATCATAAGTTGAAGATTAAATAATCAATCAGATTGTTGGTTGGATCTGGTATAAAAATAGATGCTCTTATTTACTTACTCACTTCTTATTAACTTGTTAATTTATTATCTTATTATCAATATTATTATCATTCCAACATATATCAACATTGGAGTATTGCTTAGTCTACTTCTTAATAATTTTATTTTTTAAGAAAAGTTTTGAAGGATTATCAATTTATTAAGTCAAAGTAATATTGCATCTTTAAATTAATAAATTCTCTACTAGTTATTTTTATTGAAGCCTAAGTCAACTTCATGGTAAAACTATGGTTTTAATACCAGAGATAATGTGCTTAAAAGAATTAATGACAATAATACAGCTGATAAAGAAAAGTATAGTTTTAAACATATTATGGAAGAATTTGTATAATTATTTATTTGTAATACTTTGGATATGTGCAATAATGTTGTGTAGAAATATTTTTTCAAAGAACTGACATGTTTATGCATTATATTTTAAAAATCTTAAAGTTTTTATTTGGATGACAAAGAATTATCTGAAAACTTAAAAAATTTATATTTCTTAAAAAATTGGGTAATGAATTTAATATTGAATCTATAAGGAAAATATATCATTTATGCTTACATTAGTACCGCATAGTTTTGTTGAGAAAAATGCAGTGAATCTTTTAAAATATTGACTTGAAAGTTATTACAATTTTTTTTAAAAAAATGGTTAAAAATAAAACCAACATTATTACAGGTATAATTATTATGACCTTGTTGTTAAAAGATATCATAAATTGTTTTGGATATTATAAAAACTGTTTTTTTTTAATTATTCTTCAGAAAAGAAATGAATGGATAATTAAAAGAATAAATATTATCCTGATAAAAGAAATACACCATTATAAAAGATTATATACCTGCATTACTATAATATAATATTTTTGAATTAAATATAACATGTTAAGTTTATATCGCCAACACTGATGCATCTAAAGCCAACAGGATCTGAGTGAACAGAAAAACTCTGGAAACTATTTATAAAACATTTCCCAAGTGATATTACCTCAATAGCTATTATCTTGGAAAGCTACAGACAATAGACTGTTTTATAGACTTTCAGAACAGGATGAATAGCTAATTTTCAAATATTTTTGGATTTAAAAATCAACATTATTTATTATTTTATACTTATGAACAACTGCATGCCGGGAGGAAAGAAAAGCTCTGTTTTAAAACTTTCAGATGGTAGTGGTTGCTTAGCAACAGTGCCAGGGAAAATTCTATGGAAATATTGGAAGGAAGAAAAAAAAACTTTTTAAAATTGAACTCTATGAAGAGAAGAAAGAGTTGGAGTTTAGTAACTATAGTTTTATTATAATTTTACATGCTAATTGTAGTATTAAGTTTTTTTAATGTTAGGTAGGAAAGATTACATTTTAAATATTTTTATTTATTCTAACAAAATTAATATTTTAAAGAATATTTTAATATTTTGTAAAGTTTTTCATAAACATTTTTAAGGTATGATAGTGTTATGTTGAATAACTGTTATTATTAATTAATATGTTTACTTATATTAAATATTGGACCAGAAGACATCTATAATAGTGACTAACAAGTGTAGGGTCACTAGGTAAACTTTATATAGTTTATTAATTTTATATGATGTATATATTTTTGTTATTTTCTAGAATTACTTGGAATATTTTTATGACATTGCTTTGTCATATGAACTTATGAATATGTGTGTGTGTGTGTTAATTACACATAAAACTTGATTATGCTAAAATATAAGGCATGATTTTTAGTAAGATATGCATACATTTTCTTTTATATTAACAATGTAATATAATTTATTGATTCTCATAATTTTTATATGATTCCTAAATGGATGAAATATTTTGAATATTGATTTTAATATCTTAAAACAAAATCATTTGTATTTTTTATTGCTGAGTTTTTTAAAAGTGAGTAAAACCTTTTCTTGTAGTAGTTTTAGATTGTTAAAGTCATAGGCGAATTTTGTTTGTTGTTTGGGGTAATGCTGGTTATTTTGTGATGTAGATTGTTAAATCTATTGTGAAATTTTAATGGATAGTGACTTTTTGAGTATGTAAAGAAACCTTTGGATTTTATATGTAGGATCTATGGAGAAAATAGGAAAGTAACCTATATTGTTATCTTAGTAGTTTATGCAAGTACAGATAATGTAGCCCTGTGTCTTGTATATATTTTCCATGGACAGTGTTTTTTCTTGATATTTTGTATTTTAAAATGTTCGAGTGAGTGCTGAATAAATAGCCTGGACACTATTATTATATTTGAGGGTATTAGACAGAAAAGTCATACCTCTTCATTTACACTGTTTCCATGTAGATTATCCAATATATTTTATACTATTGAGTCTTTTCTAGTTATTTCTGCAGGTTCTATGCATCGTATCACTATCTTAATTTCAACAGTTATTACATCGTATAGCATTGTATTTTATGAAAGAAAATAATGAATAATTTTGGATTGTAGTATTGTTATTTTGAAAGGAGATGAGATAGGTTTTTCTTGTTTTGTTTTAGGTTAAGGTCAAATACAAATGAGATTGAATGTAAATGCTAACAGTGAATAATAAAGAATCATAGATATTTTTTCATATTTTATTAAATTATTTTTTTAAAAAAATAACAGAGATGATAACTATTCACGAGATTTTTGAATAATTTTGATATTTTGATTTTACGTGTTAATGCATATTTTTTTTAAAAAATAAAACATCCAAAATGAACAACACAAAATAGAATGAATGCCTGTATTTTATGAATATTATTTTATATTTTAAACAGACATGAAACACACATATAAGGATTTTTATTTAGAGAGTAGCACCAAGCAAAATATGTAAAAGAACACCAATATTATTATTTTATTAAAGTCAATTTTATTTATCGAATAATGAACCAAAAAAAAATTATTTAAAATAACACTAGCACTATTATCGTAGATAAGTTTAATTTATTTATTGTAAGAATATTTGAACATATTTTAAAGATGAGTATTATTTAAGTATTTCATATTTTATATTTTTTGGGTACACTTATGAAAACCATATGGTCTAGCTTTTTTTAATTAATAGGCTTTTTTATTAAACTATAAGAGTAGTCTTAAATTTGTATTATATTTTAAATAAATGTACCATAAATAGTACATAAGTCAAAGTAAAGGCTTATTTACTTGTTGATTTATTGTATTTTTTTTATAATGTGGAAGTATGTAATCCAATTTATCTAAATTAGCTTTATATTTGTTAGGTTTCATTCTGGACGATTGTAAATAGTGTATATAGTTTTTGTTAAATGTATAGGATAATAAAATTTGTTAAACTTGTTTTTATAAAACTTTGTGTTATGTTGATTTATTCATCATCACAAATACATGATTGACAGATATCAAAATAAACATAATATTTGCACAGTACAGGTATAATTATTTACTTAAGCAAATTATAATGATTCAGAATATAATATACTTGAGAAATTTTATTTTGCATTAATATTATTATTATGGTCATAATTAATTGCACAATTTATTGCATAGAATTTTAACATTGTTTGTTGCCACATATTTTCAGATTGTATCAGATTATGCCACATATTCTATTTAAAATGCCACCTGAGAAATAAAAGAATTGTATTACTTATTATTATTATTATTATTGGTAGTTACCATAATATTGAACAGTGGATAAGATTGATAATTATTTATTGAAGATTATTATTATTATTTGTTATTATTGTTATTATTATTAGTAGTAATATTATTATTAGTTAGGTGTAGTTGAGGATGATACAAAATCCCTTATCATACTTGACTACAGGAGATTATAAATTGATTAGAGTTATTTTAAAAAACCTGAGATAATTATAATTGTATTGTTTTAATAAAGAGATTAGAATTTATTTAGTAACATTATACTAAATTGTTTGTTATTATTATAAAGTCTTAAGAATGCTATTAATTTATTATTATTTGAAATAATAGGGGGGATAGTGTTTTTATGCCATTGAGATTGTATCCTGTGGGATATTGGCTCAATGTAATTCTTTACTGCTTGACCTTCATTTTATGGTCTCATGATTTATTAATATTTTATTTATTTAATTTTTCATAAACCGAATCATTTATTATTTATTAATCAGTTAGAACTAGTTAAATAGTAGATATTATCATAGGATATCTTTATTATTGATTATATGTATTTTAGGGCATAATCATTTTATCTGAGCTAGTCATATTTTCCTATTAATATATCAACTCGATGGTGAGGGTACAATATATATATATATTGTAGCCCTTGGATTTGTCCAAGACTCCAATTTTGGAGTTAAATAAGCAAGATAGGGTTCAATAAAAATTTTCCTTATAATGTATGTATTTTTTTTTCTTTTATAATTTTTTTTTAGCCAAGACCAAGTTGGAACCCATATTTAAAGGGATTGCATATGTTTGACTTAGTAAGCAATCTAAAAATTTATGATTAAGATGTTTCTACCCAAAAGATTATTTTATTTTAATTTATGGATTAAGTTAATATTAAAAATATATTTAGAAAAGCAGGATTTATACATTTCTTGATAAGTTAACTGAAAAAAGGGAGATGTGTGACTCTTAAAAACTAATGTTAGATAGTGATGATGAATGGTCATTATTTTATACTAAGTTAGAAATAAATAGTTCAGGAGTGCAAATGAAAAAGAAATAATAGTATAGTTATAATAATTAAGGATTATAATTAAGGATTAAAGTCTTAAAGGTTATTTAAAAAATTATATGCCTGCGATGTGTTTGTATATAATCTAATTGTGGATCTTAATTGTAAAATTCACAATTAATAATCATTCCTTGCATGTTGTAAATCAATCTTTAAATAAGAAATTAAATCATTTTAATAAGTTTAATATTAGCAGCCAAATTTAATTTAAAGGTCTGGGTTTGAAACTGAGCTGCAATATATATTTTGTTTCATTATTTAATGAAAAAGTAAAAGGGAGAAGATAACTATTCTGTTATTTACTTTTAGTGTAGGTTTCATGGTGTTATATTACTCAGTCAATTATCAGAGTCTTTAAATAATGTAAATTTCACCAAGGAATTTAAGTGGACCATTAACGATGATAGTCTGTGAAATGTCAAAAATTAATTGGAAATTATAGCTATTGAATTGTATTTTGTTTCATTATTTAATGGAAAAGTAAAAGGGAGAAGATAACTATTCTGTTATTTACTTTTAGTGTAGGTTTCATGGTGTTATGTTACTCAGTCAATTATCAGAGTCTTTAAATAATGTAAATTTCACCAAGGAATTTAAGTGGCCCATTAATAATGATAGTCTGTGAAATGTCAAAAATTAATTGGCAATTATAGCTATTGAATTGTAAAATTAATTGTGGTCATCTGTTAAAATACAGATTGTAATTTGACATGTTTTTCTAAAAGAGCAAAAAGGTTAAAATTAATCAGAGAAAAAGGGAACAATTCAATTTATTAAGAAAAGAAAGTGACTAGATGGATTTTCTTTATAAAATCTCTGTGTTAACAGAAGGGGAAGGACTCTTTTATATTTGAAACTTTCTGTTGCAAGTTTTCTTTCATTGACTTAGAGAAAACTGTGCTATAAAATTTTAAAATTGTTTATTGTTACTTTTTGTCTCTTAAGAATAACTTGGCTAAATCTAACATTGTCTTAAGAAAAGACAATGTGTAGTGAATAAATTTTAAAGTTGGCACACACATTTTTAATCTCCAGAAATTAAACAATGGTCATGGTTTGTATCAGAAAATAGTAAAATTTAAAACCCAGAAGACTGATGTATATATAAGTCAATTTAAATATATAAAATGAATTCAAAGATGAAAAAAAGACAATCAAAAACAGACTTATATTGTGAAAAAGTTAAACGAATGCTGTTTAACTGAAATCTGCATAAAATTAAAAAGTTTAACTGTAACCTGCACAAAATTAAAAAATTTAACTGTAATCTGCATAGAATTGGAAATGAGGAATGTGGTTCAGCAAAATAAAAATTGTATATATGATGGCAGAGGAACCAAACTCTATCAAAAGAACTTTTTGCTACAAAGACTTATGTGCTCTTATAAACCGATTACAGAGGAAAGGAAAAAGAAGAAATGGAAACCTGGTTCTTGGTTGACACCTGATAAAGAACTTTATATAAGTATAATTTTTTTTATTTGCTCTTTCTGTGTGTAGGACATTTACTTAAAAAAAGGAAAAAAAAGAATTTCTTTCTTTGTAGTGTATCATGTATATCCTGTATTTTAAAATTAATTCATGTTATAATTACCATTGTATTGTTTTGGGGGTAGAGATTGATATCAGATGATTTTGTATATGTTTATTTAAATGGTTTTTTTTGTCATTTTGGGGTAGATGATATTGATATCAGATGATTTTATATATGTTTATTTAAATGCTTTTGCTATTATTGTCATTTTGTAGGTAGATGAAATTGATATCATGTCTTTCTGATATGCCTTATTTAAAATACTTTACAAACAATTTTTTTTTAAAAAAAAAAAGAAAAAACTTAAACTTAGAGATATTATTGTTGGTATCAGAAGTTATTGTCAAATGCTTAGACTTATAAATAAAATTGCATGTTTATTGAACTATAACATCATCGTTTTATTATAAAAGTGCATGGAAATAGTTTTGAGAATTTTATATGCATTTCTTATTATTATTGTTGTTATCATAGATTTAAGGCCAGAAACAAGCTGATTAACCGAAAGACTGTTTTTACGAGGCTCCTCGTAGACATCTGAAGTCACTCTAACTCAGCCGATTCTTATGCTAAAAAATTCGTTCGATACGTTTTGAAGAGGTTTTTAAAAGTTCTGTATGATGGTGACCTCTTCCGACATATTTTACAAGTAAAAAATAAAAAAAAATGCATTTAAACCTAAACAAAGAAAGAACATTATTTGTGATTGGTTCTTAGCAAGCTCTCAGCCAAAAAAGACATTCTGATTGGCTGGAAAGAAGAAAGAAACCGCCTGATCAAAGAAAATAAAGAAAAATGCTGAGATTTTCATTTCGAATCCAATTTTAAGTATTATAAAATTATATTTATGGAAATTAAAATTATTCTCAGAGAGAATAATAAAAAAACAAAATTATTTTCGAAAAATATTGAAGATTTTAGTACAAATATTGAAGATGTAGTAAAAAGAAATATTTACTTTTCTATAATGTAAAAGTCGATCTTTTTGTTTATATTATAGCTTTTATGTTGCCGAAATTGAATATTTTAGAATAAATAAATAGCAATTTATTTTTGAAAGAACTTTCGTTTTCTTCATAACCTGAAAAATTAATAATATACTTTTTATAAACGTATCTGAGTTGAATTTAATATTATAGGCGAATATGTTTTAACAATAGGCTTTGTCTTCAGTTTGTGAGTTGGCCAATTAAAAGATTTGATTTTTACCTCATACAACCAATAATATAATTAGCGGTTAAAAGGTTAATGCTTGGAAAACTTATGGGCTCATATTCCGGTGCACTAGTTTGCAAGAATATTAAAGATAAAGATATGAAAGTTTTACTTGTATAATTTGATGTTTTGACCTGTATGTGTGTGGATAGACAAAGTCTCCACAAAGCCAGTGAAGTCTAGCTCACTAAGATATGTATGCTATTTTCCCACTTGATTATTCTCTACATCGTAAGAAAGTTTCTTATTTTGATGGCCAGAGGCAATTGGTATATGTATGTTTTCATATGACTAGCGATAAAAATCCTAGCATATCTCAACCTTAGTGAAAAGGTTTTTTCTTATTCAGGTCACTGCCTGCCTTGTATTAATGTTTGATATTCCTTATGAGTGTATGAGAAATAGCCATGATAAGCATTATTTCAAGTGTCAATACAAGGTTGCAAACTCAATTTAATGTTAGAATGAATGCAGATAATGTATGTGCGATTAGTGTATTTGAATATTGTTTTGTAGATTTAATTTGTCATTCAAGCCAAAAATGATAAAGTTGATAAATGTGAAATTAAGGGTTAAATAAAACTTACGAATATTTAAGCGTAAGTGTGGGCAATGCGTATATAAATTTATTTAATAAATATTTACATAGCCAGCTGAGAACTTCACTGGGAAGATAATATTGTTAAAATATTATTATGTCATAAGAACATGAGCATAGAGTGTGTGCATTATGATGATGATTGATGTAGATGCTGATTTATTTGCAATGACTTAGTCTCACTATTCTTAAGATATCTCTGTTGTAAAGATTAGGGCAAAGAAATATTTGATCAGGATGATAGGATAAAATGAAGAAATTTGTGAGGGAATATTAATTTTAGATTCATTAAATAAAATTATTAAATTCAATTAGAGGAGAAATTAGTTCTAAAACAAATCAGTAATAAAAGAGAAAGCATTGAAAATGGGAAGAAATTGGTATTCACTATATTTAAGATAAAATGAAAGCATAAATATAATGTATATGTTTCTTTATTGAATAGTAGTTTGTCAAATAAAATTTGTTATTTGTTTTAAATAAAATTTGCGTATGTCTCAGTGTTTTTTGTGGGTTATTATTATCTAGATCTTTTCAATCCAATCATACATCAATATATTATAATTAATATTTGAATTATCATGTACATAACTAATATTCAGTAGAATTATTTAAAATGGTTAATTTCAGATACTTAGAATTACCAAATAATTTAATATTGTTGAAGTATAAACTGTGAATAGAGATAGTATTGAGTGATAGCGAGTGCAGAGGGTGGGCAAAAAATCCTTTCCCCATCAATTGTATTCAAACCCCTCTCTAGATGCACTTCTTTATAATTTTGTTGTAATAGTGAATAGGTTTATAATGTATTTCTAAAAGATTTAATAAGCTTAAATTATTCCAAGCTTTAATGTAAATAAATATTAAACTGCATTAAAGACAAATGAGATCACTTTAGAGGTGATCAAGAGAGGAGTGTTTACCACCAATAATCTGTCACAGCTTATTCGATTTCCACACCTAATTATTCGAAAAAACCCTGAGAAGAGATTATAATGGGGAAAATGAGGTGGCAAAATGTAAATTTTCAAAGTCAGTTAAATAATAGTGTAATAGATATATGGATGTGGAGTTGATGGAGGGGTGGATCAAAAAGGTGGAGATGGATATAGAACTCTGTAATTAGAATAAATTTAATTGTAGCTTTAATCATAGTGAATGGGAGTGTGCTGAGAATAACCAAGAATTCCTATAGATATTAGTATTGTCAATTTTAATGCATTCTCAGTGTTCTCTAAATTGATTATGTATTAACCCATTCTCGAAATATTATTACTAAGAGTATTGAATTGAGATTAAACCTTTATATTTTATTAAAGTTGCAATTTGGCACCCTGGCAATTAAAATTATGGATGTTCTGTACCATCATCATCATCCCAGTAGGCTTTAGAAATAGTGTCTGCTGGGAATGATGAAGCATCCATTGATCCATCTTTAAAATGGCATAATTGGCATACAATTTAGCTGCAAGTGATTAAATGCCACATAGATTTAAATATAGTACAGTCAATCCATAACGTGGATGTGCAACCATTTGAATAAAAATTCTCATTGGTTAGAATAAAGTTATAATTAGCTTAAACTATCCAATAATATATGTGATACTTGTGAGCTCTCCCAATCATTTTAATTCAATTTGAAACACAATGTTGATGACCGATCGAGAGATTGCAAAATGTGTTTCATATTAATTTAATAAGTTTTTATAAAGTTAACAAAATAAAGAATAACTTTTCATTTGTTAGAATTGATTTTTATTTAGTTACAATTGACTTGTAACGTGGTCGCATGAAGGAGATTATACATTATACTTATTATACTTACAAATTATTTTATACATTGGTACTTGAGAAATTATTTACTTAAATATACATTACAATTACTTAATTATACATCGCATATTTATTTAATTTATACTTAGCAAAATTCCATTAGTTAGATTTGGCTACAACATGGACGCCTATTAAACATCAATCCCCTAGTCAAAACTTATGGGTTTAGCAAAATTTATTCATTTAGTAAATATAATTTCATTAAAAATCTTAATATTTAAGATATTCATTTAGTAAAAATTCTATTTTGTTAGAAATGGCACCCAACATGGGGCTCAACGAATAATGGATGTTGGAGGTTAATTTAAAAGCTGCAGAATTAAGATTATAAATGCCAGCAACTGGTTATACCAAAAATGTATTTAAAATTAGAAATGCTAGTGTGTAATTAGTTGATAAAAAGAAAATCAAATTTTCATCTCTATTTAAAACTGATTATTGACAATGATTGGATTTCTATATACCCAAAAAACATTTGAAATGAGACATTTAGTCAGTATAGGAATTGCTAAGGTCAATACCAATTGGGTGACCAAGGTGTAGATAGTTGAGAGGGTCATGATTGTTGGTTGATGGAGGGGGAAAGAGTGTGTGCCTAATTTTCTCATCATTGATTTTATTGTTGAATACAAAATGCTGAGAAGCAAAAAAGAGACAGGTCCCATAGAGAATAAAAAAGAAGAGACAGTAGATGAAGCGTCTGTAGTATTAGAAAGTATTGAGGAAAGTATCAAGGAAAGTGAAAATATAGTAGCTGAAGAGTTGAGGGCTGGAACAGCTCAAAATGAGCCAGAGATGATTGGTAATCAGCAATTGGAAAGAATACTGCAAGGAATGACTAGTGTAGATAGTAGAATGGATTTCTGGATGATTAATTTAAAAATGGAATTAAAAGAAAGCCAAGATAGTTTTAAAATAGAACTAAGAGAAAACCAAGCAGAATTTAAAGAAAGCCAAGCTACTCTAATTAAAAATTTAGAAGAAAACCTAGCTAGAAGCGAAGCTAGTTTAGAAGAGAAAATGGATAGACAGGTTGGAGAATTAAAAGAAAGCCAAGCTAATCAAATGGATAATCAAGCTAGACTAAGTAAAGAACTAAAAAATAGTTTAACTGGTCAGATTAGTAGGTTGGAGGTTAAAATGGAAATTCAAAGTGAGAGACTAGAGGCAACTAGAGGCTAAAATGGACATGTTTGAGAGACAGCACAGAGCCCAAGGTCTGAGGATAGGAGACAGAATAGAGAAAGCTATGGAAGATATGATTCAAAAGAAAAGAGAGCTTGGTGAGAGGCTACAAAAGCAAAGAAAGGCCAGGCAACAATCATTGGTAAATAAAGTAGATGAACAGACTAAAGCCATAAAGCTAAGCCAAGCTGGTCTGACTGCTGAATTAAAAGAGGAGCAGGTTAGACAAAGCATGGAGTGCTCTGAGTTCACAAAGGAGTCAGAAATAGATCTTGTAATGGAGCAAGCTTTGCCAGACTATAATTGTAATAAGCAAAGTTATAGCTATAGTAATCAAAATAATGGTAAGTTTCTGATAGAATTTCAGAAAATAAAGTGTAAAATGAAAAACAATTCAACAGAGTTAAATTCATTTGCATGTAGAGATATTTTGACAGACAATAAATAAAATGTAGGATGAAAAACTTTTGTGAAATGTTGTTGGTTGTATTGGTTAGTAACATTATGACCATGTTGTTTATCCAGATGAACAACTGTAAAATGAAACACAGATTTGTTAGATATCTGATGTTAGGTAGCTGAGGGGGAAAAAAAGGATTCAATGGCAAATGAAAAACTCTAAGAGAAGAGATGGTTTCCTGTTCCACCCAGGGAGTGGATAAAATAAAATGTAACTAAGAATTAGTAATTGGCAATTTTGTTGGTATATTATATGTAAAAAAAAAAAAAAAGGGAGATGTAGTTTGAATTCGGAAAATTTTAATATATATAAAGACAATGTTAAAACAGATTTTAAATGGCTGAGCAAATATTTCTAATAGTTTTTTTACAGTGGATCTGTAAAGAATGAGACATTATTTACACAAACTTTTCAATTTTTAGATAATGAAAGTTTGAATAAGTTTTCAGCCTTTTTTTTTAAAATTATTTTATTTTATAAAGAGCTAGCAAATAAGTTCTTAACAAGCTTTGCAGAATATTCTCAATCCCAGATCAGTTTCTGCTACTGACTTTGTAAGTTAGGGGCCAGAATATTCAATCATTAGATTAAAAATACTAGTACAAACCCAGCACTTATCTAATGGATAACTATTAAGTAGAAAATCTGAAATTTTTACTCATCCCTATGTTTTCCAATCCAGCTATCTAACTTAAATAGCCATATGGGACTGAACTAAATTCAGATATGCCATATGTTAATAACTTTAGCAATATAAAATTACCAAAGCCTTAGTAGCAAAAAAATAAAAACATTTGTAATACAAGCTTGTTTAAATTAGGACATGTGACATCTGACTTGATTTATTTGTAAATTTTATTTTGTGCTATTAAGGCTTTGGCAATTTTGTATTGCTAAAGCTATTAATATATAGTGTATCTGAACTTAGTTCAGTCCCATATGGCTATTTAAGTTAGATAACTGGATTGGAAGACATATGGATGTCTGAAAATTTCAGATTTTCTATTTAATAAGTATCCATTAGATAATGTGCTGGGCTTGTTCTAGTATTTTTAATCTAATGCTAGAATATCCTGGCACCTCACTGTTGAAGCCAGTAGCAGAAAAACAATCTCCAGTTCAGGATATTCTGCAAAGCTTGTTAAGAGCTTATTTGTGAGCTCTTTATAAAACATTTGTAATACAAGCTTGTTTATATTAGGTCATGTAACATCTGACTTGATTTATTTGTATTTTTTTAATTAATAATACATTGACACTTATTATTTATTGATCTTTATTGGATTTAAACTGCATTGGCTATGAGCTCCCAACTTATTATAACAATTGGAAATTTGAATAGAATCTGACAAAAATAAGATTTACTTGCCTTGAATTAAAATCCAGATTATAGGGATGACAGTTAAATGGATTATTCCATACCTCAAAACCCAACATTTTAATTTTTTAATCAATATTTACATTAAATGTAATATTTTCATGTTTATTATAATGTAAACAAAGTCTTTTTTGGATTAAACAGCTATTGTTTTGTTTAAATTCCCAATGTTTTTGACAAAATACCATTCATCATTATCAAGTTTAGAGTCTTAATGAAGTGTTAAACTGGATATTACAGTTTTTCATTAAAACTTTAATCTTTATAGTGATGAATGATATTTATTGAAACATTAGGAATTTAAACAAAATAATACATGGTTATAATTCAAGAAAGACTATATATATATGGCATTATATAAAAAGAAGTTCTTTGATTTTATTATATTATAATTTCAATTAAATTTTCAACAATATTTTATTTTTGATAATTTAACTAATTTTACTAATAAACTTATGGGCTTGTTCTATAAGATTTAATAATGAAAATTAATTAATTCGTCATAGAAAATATACAAAATATCCATAAATTATTAAACTTTAATAACTTTATTAATATATGAGCTATTTTAAAGTTGTTCTGTTATGCATAAAACTAATTTTTTTGCAGACTTATTTATTAATATTTAAAATGAAATTCCATTCCATATGCTTTCAAGTGTTATATAAATGTTTACTGAATTCTTATTAAACTGAAATATTTGTGGAAAGATTGTAGTCTACTTAATGAATCTTAAAAAGTTGACTTGTGCTATTAAATACTACAACATTTATTGAGATATTATAGAATGAATAAGTTAAGAATTTTATCATAAGGATAGACAATAATGCTATTTGAATGGCAAGAATAATAGAATATTTTTTACCCGAGCTCAGGCATTTTATAAATTGAGTTATTAATAATGTCAGTGGTTTTTTTATAAACAGACAATATATATTGTACCCTTACTTCTCGATGTATAATATAATTTGAAATACGACTAGCTCAATTGAATTATAATGCTCAGTTAAAATTTGCATGTTTAACTTTAATATACTTTTATATTATCATATTCTAATTAAATTTATTATCAATTATCAAAATCAATATAGCTCTATATTCTGTAACAATTAAATAAGTATTTATTAAAATCATGAGACTGTGAAGTAAAGTTACAAAGCAATAAGTAGATTTACATTGAGTCAATATCTCCTAAGACACTGTCTCAATGGCATAAGAATACTATCACCTCCCTACTAACTTACTACTACCTCTATAGCATTCTTATGGCTTTTAAATAAAATAAACTATCTTTAATAATAATGAAATAAATAAATCTTAACTTTTAATTTTTAAAAATATAATTAAATAATCTCAGGTTCTTCTAATTATCTTAAAGTAATGATAACTCATGTAAATAAGTATGATATGGGATTTTATATCAAACCTAAATACACCTAACTTATTTTAATAATTATAATACTAATCTTAGAGTATAACTTAATCTTATCTATTTCTGTTATATCATCAATCATTAAATAAATAAATAATCATGTGTATATCTTTTATCTTCATATAGTATCTTAATTTTGGAATAGATCAAAATCTTACAATTTATTAATCTGTGGCAATAAATAATCTTGTACTCTTATATTGTGTATTATAACCATCTTATGAATGATAATTACTCTATGACCATTGTAATATGATATATTAATGTCAATCAATTCTTATAAATGATAATCAGGAAAATATTGTATTTATTTCTAAAATAATATTAATAAATTCACATTGTGCAAATATTATGTTTGTTCAAATTATCTGTTGTCAAATGCTGTGGTGTAAAATAATGAACTCGACACACTTTTAAAACAAATTAAACAAATTTATTTACATTAACTTCAACTAAGAATTTATTTACAATATTTACAGTTCAAAATTATGAAAAACAAAGAAAATAAAATAAGAAAATAATAATACAATATGTTTACACTGTTATTAATTCATACTCCTAATAAGTAATTATACATTCTTTAAAAATGCTGTACTAATAACATTGAAGTATGTTTTCAAAACTTAGACTTTAAATAAATATCAGTGAACTTCAATTATTACACAGAAAAATTTATGTAAATAATATTTATGTAGCATATGTAAACAATTAAACTTTATTAATTAAATTGCTACATCACTTAAGTATTACTGTTATTCATTTCATCATGTACTAGTGTGTGTTTACTTTACTATCAGCATTACTTTAATAGCATAATATAGAAACTAATGTATCCTTATAATGTAATAACAAAGAATTGATTATAATTTTATATTTCACTTATTGCAATTCATGTTACATGTTTTATCAAATATGCATTACATATATGTACTGTTAAAATAATAATATTTAAATTATTCATCAATTTCAAATTCATAAAGCATTATATTAGATAAATTCTATGATTCTTTTCTGTGTGAAATTATTACTTTACTTTATGTGTTATACTACTCCTTCTTAATAAATTTCTATCTACAAAAACATCCTCTAAACTTATTTAAAATTTCCGGAAAACAACTTTCAACTCTAAATAAAATACTAATTCCAAACTATTTATGCTTCATTATCTATACTTGGTAAACTTTCAACCTAAATATAAACTTCTCCATAAAACTTAACGTAATTTATCCAATAAAACAACAGTAAAATATAGACTTTTAAATCTATTCCTAACTTGCAATAAAAATAATTACCCATGAATAATAAATATAATTCTAATACTATAACATAAAATATCAAAGTTTATTAACGAAAGAATCATATAATTATTTCTAAGCTTCTTATGTAATGTTGCATCGTATTTATTTCATAAATTCAAATTATGCATATTTAAATAAAACTGTCACTGCCAATATAATGTGTGTACTTTTAAAATAATCATACATTCATTCAAAATAACATAATATTTGGTTGATCTAAACAAAACATATTAAATACATCAAAATTATTATTATTATACAATTTTTACCATAGATAATGAATTAATGTCCAGTCCATCTTCCAATATTCTTCGGAATTACAGCTTCATAAAATAATTCACATTTATACGCACGATCATACTTTAAAATATTCTATGTTATATTAATTATAAAATAAACTCATGCAATTAATCATTATATTATTTTTTAGTTATTATTTAAAGATATGTACCTATCTTATTTTAATAAATTAATAATATTTAATTTTTATATTAGATAAATAAAACAAAGTTCATATTACGTGACTCCAGCGATGTTTTCCTTTCCACCATAAAGTTTTTTTAATCCTAGGCACATATTCACTAGCACACCATTTCCTGTTTCCGGTCCCTCACGTGTTTTTTAAAAGTTTATGAAAAACGAAAATGTTTTTTTTTAAAAATAAGTTCCCACAAGAAAATAAAATAAAATTAAAATAGTTTATAGGATCCTGGTTTAGTTCTTTTAAAATATTATTCAAAAGTTATTATTTTAATTTAGTCTATAGTTTATAAAAATCTATATTTAATTATTTTTAAAATTAACTTGGACGTCCACATATTTCTTGCGCATTTCTTAACAAAAAAAAAACATCCAGGTAAGAATAATCTTCTTTATTTATAAACGACCCGCGTTTAAATTATTTCAATATAATAATTTTATTATATTAAGATTTTTAGCTAATTCTATTTCAATTGACTTGCCTTTAAAATTATCAACCTTCAGTCTTTTAAACATAAAGACTTAACAAGGCAAGTATTTATAAAACTACTTTCATTTTTAATATCTTTACTTAAGATATATTTTTTAAATTTATAGCTTGCAAAAATACTTTCTTTACACAAAAGTATTTATTCTTTAAAATATCTATTTTCTAATAGGCAATAGTAATTAGCTTTTAAAATTATATACTATCCAAAATACTACTTTTCTCCATCTTGTAATTTTCCGAACTAATCCAGCGTTTGTCATATTTCTAAGGTAAAGTTTCCGATATATTTTCACTATATATGATGTTCCCATGACCATTTGCTTGCAAATTGAGCTTCAATTTAGAGACGATTGATAGGAAAATTTAAATTAACACTGCATGTCTATTATTTAAAACTTTTATAGATTATTTATAACGACACTCTTGTAATTTTAAAAAAAAATGATTTTAGAGCGTCTATAAATTTACTTAGCTATTTTTCTAATAGCACAATTAACTTGAAAATTCAATCACGAAGTCCCCTCCTAACAATTGAACTGAGCTTTTATACCGGAAGAAACTTCCCATTTGATTGGTAGATTAAACAATCAACTTTGCTGGCTTATTTACATATTTACCAACAACACAAAATTAAAAATAAATAATGACTTATTTAATATTTAATATTTATTACATTATTACATTTTTAAAATAATTCTTATCGTTTATTTAAATCCATTAAACACTTTTAAAAAATATATTATTTCACTTGATTTTAATTTTAACTTTTATAAGATTATTTTTAAATAAACTAAATATTTTTTATACGTCATATTTTTAAAACAATATTTTAAAATCAGATTTAATATTCTACATTGATTTATCTTTATTTTATCTCGTGATAACTCACGTATTATTTATAAATTTTACAACATGATTTTTTAAAATAGTTTTGCAACTTTATTAGATAACTTCCAAGCATGTGTGTGTATATCTAACTAACATCTGTTTTTTTTTATAACACAAGAAACGCTTATCATCGTCTAAAAATAAACTAACAATTGCATTTTTTAAAATAAATATTTTTTAAATAAATAAGATATTATAATAGATTTTAAAATAATTATTCGATATTATTAAAATCAAATATCAATCTTCTATTTAAGTACTTACAATAATTAAAATATTTATATTCTTTTATAACATTATTTTATCAACAATAAACATATGCATTTAATTTTAACTTGTCTTTTAAACACTTTTAGCTTTAAATACCTATTTATTAAATATATTCATGCAGTATTGATTATAGCCATTTTTCCAACTATATATTATAATCATCATCATTTTAAAATGTCTCTCTCAATATCAGCACAATTTTACATATCAAATACTCATAGATTGCTTTCATTAAACCTTTTGAAATATTACCATAAGCAAAATCAACATCACATATTCAAATATATCTTAAATTTAAAATTTTTAATAGATTAGCACAAAAATTAAATGGTGACCCATACAAAAGGGCACATATTCCCCTCCTTCGGATAAAATTTTAAATTTAACATCTATCTTCATCTTCTTTAATCCACATTTATCACTTTTATCTTTCTTATCATTAAATCTCATAATAAATTACTTGAACATAACATTTTATAAAGCATTGAAACATCATCTTAAATTTCAATTAGAAAACACTTTTAAATAAAACTACAATGATTTTCTTTTACTTTATAAATTAAGTTTCATTTTTCTTTACTCATCTCTTAACTAGGTTACTTTTATTTCCCTAATATTTCTATAAACATTAAATATTTAAATTCTTTTAAATACACCTTTTACATAACTACTGAAAATACATATTCCTATAGTTAATACTATATTTTAAACTACTTTATGTATTTTACTCCAAATTTATTGCTAGTTTCATTAGCAATTTTATAGATCATTGTTTAATAAATCTATATACTTCTCATCTTAACAGATTAACTTGATCTCTTAAGATTGATCAACTTCATGATCACTACTATAATATAAATTAATCTTTCAGAAGATCTACTTACATATAATTTAAATATATGAGTCTTTATACTTTATATCTTTACTACTCAACTTTTACTTAAACATATTTACTTTAATAGCTAATTCCACATTTTATTTTAGTCATTCTGACCAAAATTTATTTCTCCCAAAATTATTATTTATTAACTCAATAAATAATATCTTATTATACATATTCTGTAAACTTCTTCAATTAAATCTTTATCTATTCTGCTAACTCATCATATACAATAAATTATTTCCTTATGTGAACAAAGCACTAGTATTTAAACATTACATTAAAATCTTTATTCACAATACATTCTTAAAATTGTAACTCACAC
The DNA here is from genome assembly GCA_028023455.1 of Epiperipatus broadwayi. Lineage (NCBI taxonomy): Eukaryota > Metazoa > Onychophora > Udeonychophora > Euonychophora > Peripatidae > Epiperipatus > Epiperipatus broadwayi. The sequence goes on along the minus strand of JAQFVV010006250.1, from coordinate 701,321 downwards.
TTCAGATGGAAATGGAATTAAACTCCTTGCATTATAAGTTCCTTTTTCCCCATCTGGTGTGGTTAACATAAATGCATTCTCCCTTACTTTGAAGGTTGCTAACATAGAAATATCTTATGTTTGTTTTACAAACAAAAAAAAAAATACTAATATAATATAATGCCATAATACATTATCAAATACACATCTTCTTTAAGAATTATTTGTCTTAATTATTAAATATCTTCTTCTCTGAATTTAAATTTTAATTCTCTCTCTCCTTTCTAATTTAATTTTTTACTAGTTTTATTAGCTGGTCTCTTAAGAATTGTGGTCACACCACTAGTAGAAGGCTGATTATGCGAATCATCACTTCTATCCCTATTTGTATCATATTTTACAGATTTCTTAAAATATGGAGACATTCTATCTCTGTCTTTGTACTCAAATCTTCTCTTAACACCTCCAGAAGATCTCACCCCAGTATTAACACTAAGACTTGCTAATGGGTAATTATTCCTATCTTTATTTACCCTAAACCTATTATCCATCGATAACTCTGCTACTTCCAGAGCATCCAGGATCTCAGAGACTTCTTCAATTGTCCCACGGTCAGCAGCGATTAACAATTGCTCCACATTTTTAGGTAGGTTGTGCCTAACTATCCGGACAATCTGTCCTTCCGATAGTGGACAAGCAGTCAACGTCTTCAGACGAACAGCTTGACTCCTGAAAAAGCTGGTGTAGCTGCCTTTGCTAACTTGGTACTTCTCTTGGGTAATTTGATACCGAATGCAATCCTGTTTGTCGGAGTTCCAAAAGCTCCCAACAATAAAACATTTGAAATCACCATATGTCATTGGCTTCTCAAATAGGGATTGCCACCAATCTTTAGCAACTCCATATAAATGATTGCTACACACGGCCACCTTTTCTTTTTCAGATAAAGAACATATTGAAAACAATTCATCCAAATTGTTTAAAAACTCAGAGGGATTTTCCATGTATTCCCCTTTAAATGGTTTCACTTTCATAAACCTTAGGGCCATTGAATTATTCGCACTTCCCTCATGACTAATTATTTCTTTAGTCGGTCTATTGTCAATTTCCTTCACCATAGTATTTCCTGACTGATTATTATTATCACTACCTTGCTTAACTAATTCTACATTATTTATTTGTGAAGAATCAATATAATCCATATATGCCTTACTACTTATTTTCCCTTTAAATACCTCTGCTTTTGCATTACTTATACTTTTCATTTCTATCTGATCATATACTTGCTGAAATTTCCCTTCTAAGTCCATTTGCTCAAGCACTTGCTTTACATATCCTTTTTGTTCTTTTCTAAACTCATCTAAATTCTTGTCTAGAATTTCTTTATACTTGTCATTATTCTGTTCTATCATACCTACGTGATCCTTTATATCCTTTTGAATGCGCTTTATATTCTCTCCTACTTTCGATCTATATTTATTTTCATCAACTCTTTTGACATCTAAACCCTTAAATTTTTCTACTAACTCCTTTTCGATTTCCTCCCTTATGTCCCCTTTGGTCTGGACTATGGCATTCCTAACATCTTTAATATCTTCATTAATACTACTAACTTGGTTCTTAACTTCACCAATTTCATTATCAACTTTAAATTTATATTCGTCAATTTTTAAAGTTAAACTATTATTATTAACTCTACATTGATCAATAGATTCTGCTATTTGATCTTTTAGACTTTTAATTGTGCTTTCTGAAAATTCATGAAGTTTACTTTCTAAAAATTCTTGATTTTTATCCTCAATTTTAAGTATTTCTAATTTTAAAGACTCAACTACTTCTTCATTTCTATCAAATCTTATATCTATATTATCCATTCTATCTTCCATTTTTTTATTAAAACTCATTACAACTGCAAAATTATCTTTTATTTCTTCTTTTAAAGAATTATTCTCTTTTCTCACATTTTCTTTTAAAGAATTAATATCTTCTCTAAGAGACTTATTCTCCTCTTTCATTTCTGCTTTTATTTCTGCCTTTAAAGACTTACTCTCCTCTTTCATTTCTTCTTTTAAAGAATCTAATTTTATATTCGTATTTATATTCATATCTTTCATTTCTTCTTTTAAAGACTTATTCTCCTCTTTCATAGTATCAAATTTCATATTCATATTTATATTCATATCTTTCATTTCCTTCTTAATAGAATTATTATCCTCTTTCATTAAATTCATACTTTGAATCAATATTTCAAAATATTTCTTAAAATCAGACTTTGATAAGTTCTCTACATCTTTCTCAGTTTTCACTGCTTCTTTTTCTACAGTTTTAAAAATTATCTCCTCCTCCTCTATTTCATTATCCATATTTTGAGTACCTTCTAATATTATTTCTGAATCTGCTAATTTCTCTATTTCTTTACTCTCCACACAACTATTATCCTCAACAACAAAATTGGACATTTCAACTTCTAGATCTTTATCCCAATTATCCATTTTTATTTTTTTAAAATTCAATTCTATTATTATGCAGTTTTTTATTATCAATATTTTTTTAAAATAATTCCCTATCAACCTTCCCATCTCCACTCAATTCACTTCTACAACTAATCATAAAATAATATCCTTGAAAAACTCTACACTATTTATTATTAAATAATTGTATAACTTCAAATAACAAAATTGTGTCATATCATTTATTTTCACACCCATGATCCACAGACAATTTGCACATAATATATAATATTAAATATACATTTAAATATTTTAAGAATTGATATGGTCATATTATAAAATAATTATTTGCCACATTTTATAATCTACATATTCATTTATTTATTAACTTAAAATCAACATAGTATTTAATTTTTAAATAATCATATTATAGATACCACATGAAAATATAATAACTTTACTAATAAGATCTTTATTCTATTTTTATAATCAACATCTAATCAATTATCAATATTGTGATAAAATACTAATTATTTATGTTTAATAAACATACTAATCACTAACTCCTAAAGTATACATTTTAATACATACACTATTTTTATTAAATAATTATACCTATCATTTTATTCTACTAACATATATATTATTCCTAAAATTATGTATCCTATTCTTAATTAAATATCTAAGCCTAAAATGATTAGTTACTAAAATCTTTCTTTTCCATCTATCGGGCCGATAAAATTGTAACTCTAACATATCAATGGCCCTTCACGTTGCCGGCGCCAAAATCCTTCTTCTCCAACTATCGGGTTTATAAAATTGTAATCCTAACATATCGGGAGCCCCACGTTGCCGCGACAAAATCCTTCTTACCCTTTGTACCCTTACTTCTCGATGTATAATATAATTTGAAATACGACTAGCTCAATTAAATTATAATGCTCAGTTAAAATTTGCATATCTATCTTTAATATACTTTTATATTATCATATTCTAATTAAATTTATTATCAATTATCAAAATCAATATATTTCTATAGTATGTACTAATTAAATAAGTATTTATTAAAATCATGAGACTGTGAAGTAAAGTTACAAAGCAATAAGTAGATTTACATTGAGTCAATATCTCCTAAGACACTGTCTCAATGGCATAAGAATACTATCACCTCCCTACTAACTTACTACTACCTCTATAGCATTCTTATGGCTTTTAAATAAAATAAACTATCTTTAATAATAATAAAATAAATAAATCTTAACTTTTAATTTTTAAAAATATAATTAAATAATCTCAGGTTCTTCTAATTATCTTAAAGTAATGATAACTCATGTAAATAAGTATGATATGGGATTTTATATCAAACCTAAATACACCTAACTTATTTTAATAATTATAATACTAATCTTAGAGTATAACTTAATCTTATCTATTTCTGTTATATCATCGGAAGAGCGTCATTAAATAAATAAATAATCATATGTATATCTTTTATCTTCATATAGTATCTTAATTTTGGAATAGATCAAAATCTTACAATTTATTAATCTGTGGCAATAAATAATATTGTACTCTTATATTTGCATTATAACCATCTTATGAATGATAATTACTCTATGACCATTGTAATATGATGTAATAATGTCAATCAATTCTCATAAATGATAATCAGGAAAATATTGTATTTATTTCTAAAATAATATTAATAAATTCACATTGTGCAAATATTATGTTTGTTCAAATTATCTGTTGTCAAATGCTGTGGTGCAAAATAATGAACTCGACACACTTTTAAAACAAATTAAACAAATTTATTTACATTAACTTCAACTAAGAATTTATTTACAATATTTACAGTTCAAAATTATGAAAAACAAAGAAAATAAAAATAAGAAAATAATAATACAATATGTTTACACTGTTATTAACTCATACTCCTAATAAGTAATTATACATTCTTTAAAAATGCTGTACTAATAACATTGAAGTATGTTTTCAAAACTTAGACTTTAAATAAATATCAGTGAACTTCAATTATTACACAGAAAAATTTATGTAAATAATATTTATGTAGCATATGTAAACAATTAAACTTTATTAATTAAATTGCTACATCACTTAAGTATTACTGTTATTCATTTCATCATGTACTAGTATGTGTTTACTTTACTATTAGCATTACTTTAATAGCATAATATAGAAACTAATGTATCCTTGTAATGTAATAACAAAGAATTGATTATAATTTTATATTTCACTTAATGCAATTCATGCTACATGTTTTATCAAATATGCATTACATATATGTACTGTTAAAATAATAATATTTAAATTATTCATCAATTTCAAATTCATAAAGTATTATATTAGATAAATTCTATGATTCTTTTCTGTGTGAAATTATTACTTTACTTTATGTGTTATACTACTCCTTCTTAATAAATTTCTATCTACAAAAACATCCTCTAAACTTATTTAAAATTTCCGGAAAATAACTTTCAACTCTAAATAAAATACTAATTCCAAACTATTTATGCTTCATTATCTATACTTGGTAAACTTTCAACCTAAATATAAACTTCTCCATAAAACTTAACGTAATTTATCCAATAAAACAACAGTAAAATATAGACTTTTAAATCTATTCCTAACTTGCAATAAAAATAATTACCCATGAATAATAAATATAATTCTAATACTATAACATAAAATATCAAAGTTTATTAACGAAAGAATCATATAATTATTTCTAAGCTTCTTATGTAATGTTGCATCGTATTTATTTCATAAATTCAAATTATGCATATTTAAATAAAACTGTCACTGCCAATATAATGTGTGTATTTTTAAAATAATCATACATTCATTCAAAATAACATAATATTTGGTTGATCTAAAGAAAACATATTAAATACATCAAAATTATTATTATTATACAATTTTTACCATAGATAATGAATTAATGTCCAGTCCATCTTCCAATATTCTTCGGAATTACAGCTTCATAAAATAATTCACATTTATACCCACGATCATACTTTAAAATATTCTGTGTTATATTAATTATAAAATAAACTCATGCAATTAATCATTATATTATTTTTTAGTTATTATTTAAAGATATGTACCTATCTTATTTTAATAAATTAATAATATTTAATTTTTATATTAGATAAATAAAACAGAGTTCATATTACGTGACTCCAGCGATGTTTTCTTTTCCACCATAAAGTTTTTTTTAATCCTAGGCACATATTCACTAGCACACCATTTCCTGTTTCCGGTCCATCACGTGTTTTTTTAAAAGTTTATGAAAAACGAAAATGTTCTTTTTTTAAAAATAAGTTCCCACAAGAAAATAAAATAAAATTAAAATAGTTTATAGGATCCTGGTTTAGTTCTTTTAAAAATATTATTCAAAAGTTATTATTTTAATTTAGTCTATAGTTTATAAAAATTTATATTTAATTATTTTTAAATTAACTTGGACGTCCACATATTTCTTGCGCATTTCTTAACAAAAAAAAAAACATCCAGGTAAGAATAATCTTCTTTATCTATAAACGACCCGCGTTTAAATTATTTCAATATAATAATTTTATTATATTAAGATTTTTAGCTAATTCTATTTCAATTGACTTGCCTTTAAAATTATCAACCTTCAGTCTTTTAAACATAAAGACTTAACAAGGCAAGTATTTATAAAACTACTTTCATTTTTAATATCTTTACTTAAGATATATTTTTTAAATTTATAGCTTGCAAAAATACTTTCTTTACACAAAAGTATTTATTCTTTAAAATATCTATTTTCTAATAGGCAATAGTAATTAGCTTTTAAAATTATATACTATCCAAAATACTACTTTTCTCCATCTTGTAAATTTCCGAACTAATCCAGCGTTTGTCATATTTCTAAGGTAAAGTTTCCGATATATTTTCACTATATATGATGTTCCCATGACCATTTGCTTGCAAATTGAGCTTCAATTTAGAGACGATTGATAGGAAAATTTAAATTAACACTGCATGTCTATTATTTAAAACTTTTATAGATTATTTATAACGACACTCTTGTAATTTTTAAAAAAATGATTTTAGAGCGTCTATAAATTTACTTAGCTATTTTTCTAATAGCACAATTAACTTGAAAATTCAATCACGAAGTCCCCTCCTAACAATTGAACTGAGCTTTTATACCGGAAGAAACTTCCCATTTGATTGGTACATTTAAACAATCAACTTTGCTGGCTTATTTACATATTTACCAACAACACAAAATTAAAAATAAATAATGACTTATTTAATATTTAATATTTATTACATTATTACATTTTTAAAATAATTCTTATCGTTTATTTAAATCCATTAAACACTTTTAAAAAATATATTATTTCACTTGATTTTAATTTTAACTTTTATAAGATTATTTTTAAATAAACTAAATATTTTTTATACGTCATATTTTTAAAACAATATTTTAAAATCAGATTTAATATTCTACATTGATTTATCTTTATTTTATCTCGTGATAACTCACGTATTATTTATAAATTTTATAACATGATTTTTTAAAATAGTTTTGCAACTTTATTAGATAACTTCCAAGCATGTGTGTGTATAACATCTGTTCTTTATAACACAAGAAACGCTTATCATCGTCTAAAAATAAACTAACAATTGCATTTTTTAAAATAAATATTTTTTAAATAAATAAGATATTATAATAGATTTTAAAATAATTATTCGATATTATTAAAATCAAATATCAATCTTCTATTTAAGTACTTACAATAATTAAAATATTTATATTCTCTTATAATATTATTTTATCAACAACAAACATATGCATTTAATTTTAACTTGTCTTTTAAACACTTTTAGCTTTAAATACCTACTTATTAAATATATTCATGCAGTATTGATTATAGCCATTTTTCCAACTATATATTATAATCATCATCATTTTAAAATGTCTCTCTCAATATCAGCACAATTTTACATATCAAATACTCATAGATTGCTTTCATTAAATCTTTTGAAATATTACCATAAGCAAAATCAACATCACATATTCAAATATATCTTAAATTTAAAATTTTAATAGATTAGCACAAAAATTAAATGGTGACCCATACAAAAGGGCACAATATATATATATATATTATGAAAGGAAATATTAATAAAAACAAACATAATTCCTTCTATATATAGTCGCTTTAATATTTCATCCAAAAGTCCCTAGTTTTCATCAGAAATTTCATCAAAATGGCTTTCTTTAGAACTTAAATGTTAAAAATAATTTGCATATCTGATAAAGCAATTGATTCATACATGTTAAAATCCTTTTAAAAAAACAACAACTTTTCTTTAGAAAACTTTTCGGATTTTCAATGAAATGAATGGCTGAGGAATTAGAGAGAGTGAAGGGGATCGAAGCTTGTCCATTAAAGTTTGAAGATCTGATATCTTTATATAAACAGAGTACTGATTGTATATATGTGTGGGAGATTGTGATCTGAACCAACTGATGACTGCTGGTTCAGCACAAAATATATATATTGGAGATCGTTTATCTTTTTCTTATGTATGTGATCATGTGTATCAGTTGTATAAGATGGATTGGATCAATGTAGGGAGTTTGAAAGTCTGAGTTCAAGTCTCTTATATATATATATAATTTTTAAAGATCAGAAAATTTATATATAATAAAATCTAACAATAATTTAGAGCATTTTATAGCAGAACTTTCTCTACTATTCTTTGAGGAAATACTTCTAGTAAGTAGTACATTTTTTTTTATTAAATGCATTTTAAATGTTTTAACATAATAATTGTAGCATGGTAATGAATATTAAATTGTGTATACCATTTTTATGATAATTGATATTCAAATTTTAGTATTTAATAATTTCATGAAGTACAATAAATCTATTATATGCAAGGTCTCACTACATACAATTCAACAATTATTTCCATGTCATGATTTTGCTGTGTAAACAAAAGTGTACTTAGCAAAAAAATGCAACTAGCATAAAGTATTTTTAATCTTGTTGTAAATCTCTTTAATTTATAATTGTAGTATAGAGTTAACATCATTTTCATTGTAATATGGTTGATTATTACAAAAAATATAATCAATTATTTTATGATAGTAACAAAAATAATTAGTTTAACAATCTAATATTCAAGGTATAGTCTGCTTTTGAATTTGAATTTTAAGTCAAAACTGTATTGTAATTTGATCATTGTTTATGTTAAATTATTTTTATTACCGAATAATTGATTATATATGTATATATTAAACTATAGTACTCATAGCTAATTAGTTATCATATGTAAATAACATGGTACCAGCAATTGTTTAAAATAAATCAATATAATATCATCAACCTTTTGTCAAGGCAACATGCAGATTAATGATATTTTATTGTTTTCTTTATCTTTAGAATGTTTTATGGTCTCCAAGACAGTGAATTTTATTAGATATTTTATGATGTGAGCAAAGCACTTATAACCTATATATCTGCCTATACATGCACTGTTGTTAAAGCCACATATATTTTATGGAATAATATTTTAAAAGAGATTTGAGATATAAGAATATGTATGTTTATACTGTGTAATGTAGCCAATATAATCAGTAAAGATATATAATAAAAATATATATTTATTATTGTAATAGGATGGTGTGATAGGAAATGGAAGGAAAATGGAGGTTGTACTGGGGTGATGGAAAATCATTATCACTCCCAAGTAAATTAAAGTTAATTAATATACAAAAGTATATAAGTACGATATATATAAGGGGAGCATGAGATCAAGAATCTCTGTTAGATCATTGAGTGATCTGAAGAGCAACTAAAAGCATAATTAATCATCAATCATATATCAATCAGCATTATAAAGTAAAAGTAATTATGAGTAATAATCAAAATAAAACAGTCATCATCATGAATGATCAACAATTAAAATAAATCAGTACAATAAATTAACAGTCAATCTTGTGACTGGATTTGAACAATAAAAAATATAAATCAGCAGTCAACCTTGTGACTGGATCGGAAATGGGTCTTCTGTAAACCAAGATAACTATTGAGCCTTTGCCAGCCTGAAGCAATTATTTATCCATTAACTTGGATGCACCATTTAAATGCTAATCCATTAGAATGCATAACCAGAAAATCTAAGCAATAATTCTGGGATACAAAAACATGCTGATCATCATCAATGCTCAGGCCATACTGGCCAACTATAAACTTAATTTCTAATAAGACAGCTAAAATCAAATGCAGTGCATGGGCTTTAAAGAGTAATCTCATTTGTGCCAACCAAGATAATGATTGATTATCTCTGGATGCCCAAAAGCATTAAATACACATCTCCATTTATATATTCATCCTGTGTTCGAATCTAGCTCAGAGAACATAAGCTCTTTCACTGTTATGTGACCAAGAAATGATTTAATACAATTTTAACAATTAAATACAAATTTATTCATAACAAAAAAATAAATATTAAGATCTGCTGAATCAGGCTTTTGATTTTGAATAGTATACAAAATTATATGTACAACTAAAGTTATTACATTGATTTACAATGTTTCTTAATAAGTTTCTATAAATGCATATATATATATATATATATATATATATATATATATATATATATATATATATATATATATATTTATATATATATATATATATGCATATATATATATATATTATATAAACATATGTACATGTTTCATGATATACAAGGGATACATTTCAATTGATATGCAATAATGACAAAAAATGATTAAATTTTACATATATGTTCTATTTTAATTTGTTACAATAATATTATATTTTTCTAATTAATTCCATTTGGAAAACATACAGAAAATTTCACACATATACATGTGTATAAACAAAATATAGATATAATTTAAAATCAGTTATCAAATTTTATTACAGCTTTCTTTTATTCTTAGTCAATTTTTGAGAGATTAGAAAACTTTTATCAGGTTACCCTTTAACTAATTATAAATGTCTTTAAATTTAAAAATATAGATTTAAAAGGTCTATAAAATGAATTATTTAAAAACAATTGACTTTTTTATACAAGTTTATCTGTGCTTCTTTGCATATAAACACAGCAGCATACATATAACTACTTCTTTGTGTTTCTCTTGGGCAAGCCGATTTTTGGTCAATCCAGGCAATTGTCATCATCAGGTAAAAGTATATAATTCTGATATGGTTGGCTTTCTCCCTTTCACAGTTGGTTCCACTTAGACTTTAATTTGGTAAACTTCAGGTCAGCAAACTGTTTTTCAGAACACTTTTAAGGCCATGAATTTCAACACAAATAAGTGGGTCATTTTCCTCGATGTGAATTCAAACTCCACTATTGAACTGAAGAGCAGCTACTTCCTTGCATTCTTACATCCTCATGGCAGTTCTCTACATAATTCTACTAGCCATCTCTGCAGCTAGCTTTACTGTTGCCATTCTCTGCTACAGTTACCAATTCTTTACAAAATACTTTAGCCAACTTTGCAGCTAGCTCTGCAGTTAGCTCTTCTGCTAACCACTTCTCAGAAAATTAAAGCCAAATTTGCAGTTGGCCACTGCTTAAAATATTAAAATTAGACTCTTCTGGCCAATTATTGCAAAACTAACTGATATTTTTTATAAGTCTTTTTATAATCTTGTTTGAGTCAGGTGATAAAAACATAGTGACTGTTTTCAATTAACTTTAATCCTTTGGAATTTGACCAAAGGTTGATCTATATAATGTTTTTACTTTGATACCAAGTAATTAAAAGATTTCAAAAGTAGACATTTTTATAATTATCAGAAAATATGCTTATTTTTAAATTTTCAAAATCAGAATAAAAATATTATTTTTTATTTATCAGACCTTTTTTTAAATATTTAATTTTATATATAAAATATTATTTTAAATCCAAAGTTATTTAACCCCTTATTTATCATTTTTATTTCAGTGAATATAGAAAATATCTATTACAATTTTTATCTGTCTTTATTTCTACTTTTCCTTTACTTTATATATATATATATTGTAAAAAGTTATCGAATTTCACAGCTAGAGGGTAGTTCAATTATTATTTAAAATAGATTTGGTAAAATTTTCACATGATGTTATATTTATTCATTATTTAAATATTATTTAGCATTATATATATATATATATATGCACCCATACTGTATTATTGTGTGCTATGTAACCCAACTGGTTACACTATAACGAAACACATATGAAGAGAGACCCATGTCATTGTATTGTAAAAAAATTAAGATTAAATAAAATGTATTATTTTATTATAATTATTTTATTAAAACACATTTATGCTTTTTTTAAACTGCCTTTTTTAATAAATTTAGATCGTTTAACAAATGTGTAATGAAACAGTTATGTGTATTCAGATATGAAAGTATACCTGAACTTAAAATTTTATTTTGTATTCCAAGAAAGTATATGAGAAAGCATTCTGTTATTTATTCATATATTTATTTTATTATCTTTTTTTATTATTATTTTATGAAAATATAAAGGAGTATATTTTAGATTAATTTAAATTAATTTTATTTTCATATTTTATTCATATTAACATATGACTAGATAAATTTATGGTCACATTGAATTTTAATATATTTTTTGCTTTCATATAATTTTTGATAATTATAATTTAATTACTATTATTATTATTATTGAGAATATTCAAGACTAATTAAACACCTAGGAAGAAGAGTTTAAGTATATAATTATTATATTTTATTATCTATGACCTAGTTAGGTAAATATATGCATACATGGAGCATTATAAAGATAAATTTATTTACTTAAGTTTCTTTATTAAATATATATCTTAAGACTATATAAATATTTAGTTATAGTTGAGTACAATAAAATGCCTTTTTTTATCCAATTATATATTAAAGAATTTGTATTTATTTATCTTGTAGTTTAATAATAATATTTTCGAAACCCTGAGAGTTTTTTAACTTTTAATTACTATAATTTGGCCTTACCAAATATGATGGCCTGGTAGTCAATTCCTTTGCTTTTACAATATATATAATAAATTTTACATATATACATGTTAATATGCTTTATGAAGTGTGATTATGTACCATGGCATTGAAAATGCATTAAGTAACAAAAAACCAAAAACCTAATAGAGAGCAAAAAGTTACACACTTTGTAAACCACGTTAAATATATATTCAAAACTTTTTATATATGATTAAATAAGAATAGAAGTATTATATATATATATATATTGTAGCCTTTGGTTTTGACCAAAGCTCCATTAATTTTTAAGCTGAGTTATGTATGACAGTGTTTATTAAAATTTTCCTCATCAAATGTCTTTTATGGTAATATATAAACTTTTTATATGATGCTAAATCAAATCAAAATAAAAGTTCAAATAGATTTACATAAATTACTTAGCACACAAACCAAAATTCATTCATAAAGTGTTGTAAACAGAGATTATTTTATTTTAGGGTCAATTTAATAAAGTAATATTAAATCAGAAACCATTGTAGTTGAGAAATTTATTGGTTAAAAATATTTTGCAAATTATTATTAATAATTTAGAGATGGAAAAGGAAAGAGGGGGGGGTAGACTTTATAAAGTTAACTTCGTGAGGAGTAAAACAATAGTATTTTTTACAAAAATGAATCATAACGCTATAATTTAAATTTAAGCAAATTGTCTAAGAAAAAGATCAAAAATCGGTTCAGACAGAATTTTATGTGCGTGTATAAGTGCATGTGTGTAAAATATATCAGAAATTTTACTTATAGAATTAATTAATAATCAATAAAAATAATGTGGGATATCAGTGAAAGCTCTATTAAAGAATTATTATTTTGTTTCAATATCTTATTCATAGTAGCAAGTCCCATTCAAAATTCTAGGTTTAAAATCAGGTTGCTATGCAGTATTAATTTTTTATTTAAAATGTCCATTTTTATTGTTTCAGGGGGATTTCCACGAGCAGAATTTTTTTTTTAACAAAACCTCTTGATATTTGTAAAAATTGTGAATAAATAATTTTTTAAAACAGTAGCAATCAAACAGTTAAAATTTAGATATAATTAGTTTGGCAAGTCAATCATTCAGGAATTGAAGGGGGGAGGGGATCTCGATAGTATAAAAAGTCACCCAGTCATTAAAGTGGGACTCTCTTCATTATTATTCTATCTAGAGGAACCTCGTGAGGCTAAATTAGCAATTTTTTTATACTAAAAATTTTGTCATATTTTTTTGTCTGGTTCTTTTTCTGAATAAAAAACTTCGTCAAAATTTAGTAATATTATAAAAAATGATCAGTGAGTAAATTTTATATTAGGCATGTACTTCTTTCTTCTGAAGTTGACCAATTTCATAATTTTTTTCCATACAACAGTAAGCAATTTTGGCAATCGGCAAACAATGAAGCTTAAACTGCACAGAAAACTTTGCTTGAGGAAAATCGAGGAAACACTTTATTTTATGAATCTGTGTTTCAAACTTGTATTTGTTAAAACAGATGGATCTAATTATTTGTATTATCAAAAATTCCAAAAGAAGATAACTTTTTGTTTTATTAAAAATAAGTGTGGAACTGAATTCCAGTGCTAATGTTATAAGTTAAATCCCATTTGAAGTACTTACGGTATTGTTGTGAATTAAAGTAGCTATTGTCTTGCATTGGTGGTCGAGAGGTCAGTGCGACTGTCTTGCACTTGCAGGCAGCTGCCCGGGTTGCTGGTTCGCGTCCCGGCCGATGCTATGACACTTAAAAAAAAAGTAGCTATTCGTCAATGATAATAAATGACTAATAAAGGAAAAGAAATATAATTAGTAACTAACTAAAGATGCTACCAACCTATAAAAAAATTAAAGGAATATTTTAAGAATTTATGGCAAAATATGTGGATAAATGGACTTCTTTTAGTGAAGCTACAGTAAACCAACGTATACGTCTCAACAGAAAGCTGGTTATCTTCCACTATGAAATATAATTTAATGCAAAGAACCGAAAAATGAATAAAGAATTTAATATGAAATGAAACATTGCGTTCAATCATAAGGATTACCAATATCTAAAGTGATTTAATAAAAACAAAGACCTTGGATTAATATTTTACTCATTTTAAAAGGAAAAGGGATTATGTGCTAAAACTTCGAATAGAAATAATTAACCTCGAGGATTAATTCATTAAAAGTTGTTAGAGTTCCCCAATGGATTATATAATTCAATAGGTGTGCACACAGAACAAAACAAAACAAAATAAAACAAACCAAAACTAAATGAGATTTGCAGCAATGTAAGAAAGATCGAGGACGATTTAGGAGGACTGTATAAGTATAATTTTATTATTTGTTATTATTATTTTTCTAATATTAAATTTAAAGAGATTAGAAACAGAGTTAATCATATGCCTAAGTTTGAATTTAACGTATATTAAAAGTTTTTATTAGTTGAGTTAGTATAAAATTTTAAAATATGCCTTATTCGAATATTAAATTGATGCTTTACTAAGGCTTAATTAAAAGAATGAGAGATATAAGTAAGAACATTTATTACACAAAGTGTTTTTAAAAGATCTGCATATAAATATTATATTTTAAGATGAAATTCATGTTGTGATAAAATGCATTAACTATGTTCCAAAAGTGCAGAAAGATGATTTTGCAAATGATACACATTTTTTATTTTTATTATTATGATCGTAAAAGTTAAATTAATTTAGATGTCAGCTGATTGATGCTTAAAAAATTGTTGACTCATGTGTCAGTATAATATTTTGTGGAAGTAGTTTAAGTGTAAATTTTTACAAGTGTACAAATTAATATGAGACTCTTGTATACGTGGTTGGTTAAAGAATCACCACCTAGCTAATGAAATTATAGCTGGTATTTAATAGAATTTTATGAAGTATTCAGAATTAGTGAATGAGTTTCCCACTTGTTATTTCTACACTGTAAGATGATATTCTTTATTGATAGCCAAAGTGTGTTAGGCATACCCATGTATCTCTATATGACTAGTGGTGAATCCTAGCATACCTTAGCCTTACTGAAAAGGTATTTTCTCTTATTTGGGTCTTTTCCAACCCTCATGTTAATGCTGACTTCATTTTCTTATGGGTATATGTTATTCAAAGCATGGAAAAGTATAAGTTATGAATGTGGTTTACAGTGTCATAAAATTAATTTGATATTTTTTGATGAGTGTGGGTGAAATGTGTGATTTGTTGTGCTGAGACATTGCATTATTTAAATGCTCTATTTCACTAATAACAGACAAGAATATTGATTAAGTTAAATATTGAATTTTTAAAAAAAGGGAAGTAACAATTGTAAGCAGTGCATATAAAGAATGATCGATCTGAGTATTGATTCTTAAACACTTGACTAACAAGAGGGTAACAAATATATAAAATATCTTCAATTTAAAGCATATAGTTGAGGCATATTAAGTTGAATTAATTAGTGTAAATTACTAGCTCCTTATTATATGAAGAGTTATCTTCATAAATCATATTATTAATCGTAAAATATAGTATTTAGTTTAAAGCTTAAAATATAGGGAGAAATTTGATTTTTATTATATCTCAGTATTAAGAACTGTTCAAGTAAATAGTATAATCATTTTTCTATCTCATGGCAATTGTAAACTCTAGTTCAGTAAGAATTAATAATAGTTATTATTTTATAATGTAGCAAGATCAGCTATTTATTTCTATGATATATATATATATATATATATATATATATATATATATATATATATATATATATATATATATATATATATATATATATATATATATAAAAAACTGTTGAAGAACAAGGGAAAGCCATGAGGAACCTTGTAAATAATGTACTAATTTTTTTAAGTTAACTTTGTGAATAAAATTGTTGTTTAAAATAAACTTTTGTCTATGTCTCACTGTTTTGTGGTCCAATAAATTCTAGATATCCCAATCATGCACCAATACATTTAAAAGATTATTTATAAAATTCTTTGAGAACTGCAGAATTCAATTCACAATTGAAAAATGTTAATAGAATAATTCAACACATTGATTTATAATATGCAGTAGGATTATTGTGTGATATAGAGTGTGGCAGGTGGACATAAAATCCTTTATCCATCTGCTGTATTCAAATACCTTCCCAGGTGAACTTGTTAATTTTTCTTTAATTATCAAAATGTTTATAATATGTAATTTTCATATTTTATATTTAGAAACTTAAGCATAATTATTGGAAATTTAGAGTAAGTGGACTATGTTAGATTCAGTCAAGGTCAACTATGGATGTAATCACTGGGATAGTATTTGTTTATCACCAATAGTTCATAGAAGATTGTATAAACTTTCATGCCTTACTATTTTAAAGCCCTGAGGAAATAGTATTAGTAAGAAAGAGAGCTAGCAAGATGGAAAATTTTAGAATGAAGTGAAATAGTAGTACAGATGACCTATGAATGCGAGTGTGATGAAGGGATGAATTGGGAGGATGATGATGGGTATAGAAATATTTAATTATTTTAAAATTTTAACTGTGATTTTGATGGGAAATGGATGGGAGAGTGCTGAGAGATATGAGTGGGAATTCTGTGTTTTTATTCATTCAGTAATTATTTATTAACCCATTCATTAGATATTATTGCAAATTATTCAATAAATTATTGATAAATGGTGATTGGCATAAGTGAGTTTTATTAAGATTGCAATTTGGCACCCTGATAATTGTTATTAATATGCTAGCCCACTATCATAGATCCTGAGGCAGGCCACTCCTGAGATGTGTGTGTGCATTCTGTTTTTGATTAGTGAGTGTTTCTTTTCGAGGTTATAATATATATATAAATGAAAATGTTTGCAGGCTACAGATATAAATGAGATGTTATCATGGTAGATCCGTGTATAATTTCTTGAAAATATATATATACACCAATGTTTTTACCGGGTCACACTGGTCATCAATTAAATAATCAATATTGTGAAATAATTGTAGAGACACTGTAAACACTGATGTATAACAATAATATATATATATGTTGAAAAAATATATAATATATATAAACCAATAAATTATTCATGGATGTACCTTGATATTTCATATATATATATATATATTATAATTTTAAGAATTGAAAGCAACAAAGTTTAGATCAGTTTTTGATTTGTTTGCAATTTTATAAATTTGACTTTTTTACATTTTTAGGAGAGGAAAGAAAAAAAAAATTTTATTAAAGGAACTATTATGTGAATCTTCTGAAATTATATATTTTTTGATTTAATATGGTCATTACTTCAAAACAAAGTAATAGAAAAGTGAACAATTTGATAACTTTATAAAAAGTAAAAAAGTGTAATGTATAGATATTTTTTGTACTTTTAGATATCCACATTATGCATAAATTTATCACATTAGAATACCAATTAGCAAATGTTTTAATACTGACACTATGGAATGAATGCTGTGTCATAGAAGGTACTTTATCATTTACTTAATCAGATGCTTTGTGAAAAATGATATTTATATTGTAGATCTTGATCTATTGATCAATTTATTACACATACATACTAAAAAAAATTATTTGATTTTAACAATATTTTAAAACTATATTTATATTTCATTACTTTTTTATATACAGATTTCAAGAATTTTAAGCTTCAAACTGTCATAATGTCAAAATTCAGTGTTTTTATTTTTATTGTTTCTAGCTACATGGTAGAATAACATTAATATTTGTGGAAACATGTGGATTGATCACTTAATTGTAATGTGGGATTTTTATAAGTCTAATTTTTACTATGGATTGCAACATTTTGTCATTATATTTTTTTTATATGATTGATATTTGAATCAACTATAATTAGAAATGTTTTTTAAATAGTTTTATATACTGTATATATTTTTCATTTTAATATTAGTAATTCTTTTGATTATAATGTTATAATGTTTCTCAATATCAGTATTTTTATATTTATTTTTAAGAGTTATAATTAGTAAATATATTTGTGTGTTGTTGTTTATAGCTAGTTTCAGTAAATTTGACTTTCTTTAAAACTTTTATACACATTCATTTATAAATACTCATTGTTGAAACAATAAAGCATCATATGATCTTCTACACATCACATAATCTTTATTTACACATTTTACTATCTAGTAGCAATTTGCTTCCATTCTTATTACATTTATGCCATCTGAGAGGAAGATTTAGTGGTCAATAGATGCAGATGATAGTACTTAATGAATCCTTATTGAGTGCATATTTCAAGATTTAATTTATAAATTACAGCTTTATAATACACTTGTTTTTGAGAAGCAATTTTTTTACTTTTTTGTTAAACCATCAAGCTTTGATTGAAAAAATTTACAGATTTTTTTTTAAATTTGGGCTGGTAGCTTTGATATTATAACGAGAAAATAAAAAGTGGCTACTAAAAAAAAATGGACTAGATCTAAAAGTGCAAGTGCAATGTTAAATCAAAAGCTCCTCTCTGAAGACAAGCCATGATCTAGAAACTAGTTTGGAGATATTTTGATAGAACAGAACTGAATACAGATTTTTTTTATCACTACCATATGGTATCTACTGATTACTAAAGCTTACATTAGAGGGCATAAACATAGTGTGATTGGAAGAAAATTGCTAACAAATACTCATTGTCTATTGTCACTTGTTTTTCTTCTTCATTTTGTAAATAAATTTTATATTTTAAACAAACAAATTTATAGTTGTCTATTTTTAAAGGTCTGTTGATTATTAAAAACTATATTGACAGCATCTTCCATATTTATTGATGATTTTTTTACAAATTATTTTGACCTATATCAGTATCATTCTTGATAATCTTTGCTATATATTTGAGTGGTTTGTTTTTTATTCCACCAGAAATAAGTAATGAGGATAAAATAATCATAAATAGCACACATAATTGGATTGCTAACTGGAGGAATTATGGTCTTATTATGTGAAAAAAAAAAATCTTAAGATATCTGAAAAAATGTCAGTTTTATTGATTCAAATCTGTTATGGTATGACAGATCAATGCACTAATCATTATAGCAAGAGATTCTTCATCATAATTTATATATACACTTAAAAAAAAAAAGTTTTGCTTTTAAGTTTTCTATTTTTTTTTTTTTTCAAAAGTTCTACAATTCTGGAAAATGATTAACTTTTTTATTCTGTTCATTTTATTTGTATATTTTTTATTAATCCACATAATGGATGAATTTAAAAATTTCAAAGCTAAGAAAGTATTGTATTTTTTTTTTTTTTGTAAAAAAAGAAAAAAAAACTTCTACCATTTATAACAATTACTACTAAGATTTAAATAAGTACGAAATGAGCCTTTTTAATGGCAGCTGGGGCCTAGGAATGCATGTTATCAAAGTAAACTTTCCTATTCTAATAATCTTAAAATAAGTCATTCATATTTCAGTGCTTTCTGATCAGGAAGAAACTTCACAAATTCTTAGTTCTCGTGATATTTTACAGATCATTTGACAGCTATTCATTTCTAAACTGTACAGTTACCTAAAATAATCCATTTCCTTAGGAAATAGTCCACATTATTATTGCTATTGGTATAGCAGTTAGATTATTAAGATTTTTTATCTTGGAAAAATAGTTTTTTTTTTTTAAGGAATAATCTTTAAACTTAAAAAATATGTATATATTTATAACAATTTTTAAACTTTTTTTTTTATTACATTATTTTAATCACTTTTTTTTTTTTTTTTTTTAAATTTACCTATCATTTTTTTTTTAAAGAATTTTTATTTCCAATCATTTTTTTTAAAATTCTCTTTAAAACCGATTTTAAAAGAACAATGATCATTGTAATATTGTTTACTATTGCTCTTAATAATACTAGTGATATACTATAATACAAATAATAGTAATGGTATCCTATTATTACAGATCCTATTTTATAAATATTAATAATAAGATTATTAATCAATAGTACTAGCAGCCATTATACTTAATAGTAATAGTATCCATATTATCATCAGTATTAATCATAGCAATTTTATAAGTAAATGGCAATGAGTGATTAATACAACCATAGTATCGGGTTGCCGTATTTAATGACTACTGAAATTATTTATACAGAAGAAAATATAGTATGGATGATTGCATCAAATGTTCTGTAGATTGATAAAAAGATTAGGAACATAAAACTATATTTTTAAAATTTGTCTTGTTTCATTATAAAGTCATTTAATAATTGTTTGATATGTTTATATATATACACACACACACCATGGTATCTATATGTTTAATATATCTACATGTATATTTTTAAGTACCACTATTTTGTCTTGGAAAAATACGTTTGGTTCAACAAACAGTCGCACTGGGGTATCTATATGCTTAATACATCTACATGTACATTTTAAGTACCACTATTTTGTCTCGCAAAATACATTTGATTCAACAAACAGTGGTTATAAACTACCTGTCTTATTTATTAGACTAATTATATAATTAATAAATCATAGATTCAATATCATATATATATATATATATATATATATATATATATATATTCCATCATGAAAATTGCATTATATTATATTTATGTTTTATCATTGCTATCACATTATTATTTACTAAAATTTTGCTGTGATTTTTGTTATAAATTATAATAGCTAGATGTTTATTCACTTATTAATATTGGATGTTGGAAAGCAATCCCAAAAGTCACTCAAACTTTATGCATATTGTGAATTTTCTGTATTTATCATTGGCTGCGATCAGGTAAGTGTTATCTCCTGCCTGTCAATCTTGTAAATGACATTCTATTTATTCTTAAAATTTTTAACTAAATGTGTTGGATTATCTTATAATTGATTTCTCTCAAGCATTTTGAAATAGACTGTCACCTTCTATTTTCTGTTTAATGTGATATATATATTGTAACGTTTCTCGTATTACTTGGCCCTTATACGCCTCAAATTTATATTTGAGCGTGAGTTGATCAAGCTGTATCAAAAGAAAAAAGAAAGTTGTATTTCTATTCTAAAAACACAGCTATTTTTCCTGATCAACTTCAGCCTATTAATTGTTACGAATTGTGCTATTGACAAAATCAACTTTTAATTTTATTTACTATGGGCACCAGAATTCCTAAGAATCCGCTGAAATATGTCGCCAGCACCTCTCGCAAGTTGTAAAACAAAAAAAAATAAAAAGATTTTTATTATATTTTTTTTTTAAGAGGCGGTAATTCTACCGTAATGAGAATTAATGATTTTTACGATTATTAGTCCTGGGCGTATTGAAACATATTGGCAAAGGTAACTTACGTTTAAATCTTATTACACTAAAAATAAATTTAATAATAAAAAATAATAACTATTATTAATAACGCACAAATGAGAATTGATATTAGAAATATTTTTAATTTTGACAAACTAAAATACTTCATGTTAAGTAGCTAATTAATACCTTGGAGAGAACACATTTAATTCAGGTGGGAAATATCCAGAAAATATAAATATCAGTTAAAATAAACAAAAAGTTCTTGGTTAAATAAGAGTCTCTCATATAGAAAAATTAAAGTCACTATCGGGATTCTTTTATACGTATATTTTTACGAGTAGTTTTAAATAGTTAACTTTGTCACAATCAGGATAATTATTCTTACCGGTAAGTTTCATGAATTCAGTAGTAGATAACTATGCATAGTTTTTTGGTTATAATGAGCTCGGCCTTTTGGTTATTGTTTGATCTTGTGGTCCATTTCCCCAGTCGGTCATGAAGGCTTTTCCTGGTGTACATCATTAGGTCCGATGTCTTCAGGAGCTCCGGTTCACTGCGACATGCCGAATTCCTTCAGCGAAGAGCGATCTTGGATCTATTAATGTTATCCAAGACCAACTAGAGAAACAAAACGAACAAGACATTCCTTCAACTGGATCCCTCCTTTTTATATCCAGTTTTCAGGACTTCTGCGCATGCTAGTACCATGCCTTTTTAATCTTATCCAGTCTTTATAAATTTTATGTAATAAAGTCTTTATTTTCTTCAAGTTTTCGGCCATCTTTGGAATTCTTTTGTTCTCTCCAATTACTGTTATTACTAATCACATAAAAAAAAAAAATAAGAAGAATAATTCAACCCTCATTGTACGTTTTTTTTTTTTAAAAAAAAATTACTCAACAAAATTTTAAATCCACTTTTATCTTTTAGTTTTTTTTTTACCCAATGCCAATATATTTGCAACGTATATAAATAAACGTTACAATATATATATATATAAAGCATAGTTAAATAGATGAGATTACAAAAATAAAAAAAACAATCTTTTATTAATGATTATTTAAGGAGGCAAATTTAAAATGAATATATATTATTTATAATTGTTAATCAATATACAATCTCATTTCACAAATGATGAAATATACAAATATTTTATTTATACTTTATATTTATCCATTAATGTAGTACTAACATGTAATCACTGGAATGATAAATTTTCCAAGCACTGATATTCTGTTTGCAATCCCATTTCTCCTAAAAATAATTGATTTGACAATTGGAGTCTGAAGTAAACAAAACATATTTTAATATGGATAATGATTTAAGTCCACAATGTAGAGTGAATTATCACTCATTTTAACACTCTTGTAAATAAATAACTGATTATCATATTTACAATATAAAACTGCACTAATGTTACATAATTACTAGAATGATAAATTTTTCAAGTAATGCAATACTATAATTTAACCAAAGCATGAAAACTGTATCATGTTAGTGCTGTAACAGTTGATATTTACAAATATATTTTGTTTTTCACAAAAGTGCTTGAATGAATGGTTATTAAGTGTGCCTTGTGAAAATTATTAGTCATAATAAAATGTGCTTTGTTACATCTCTGCCCAAATGAACATTTATTCTTAATATCAATTATAAAGTTGGTTACATTTTTCATTTCCACAGCAATTCCTATTAATAGACTGGAGTGCATTGATTTAGCTACTACTTGGAAAAATTATTATTACAGAAAACTAAATATGATAATGCTAAACTAGCATCTATATAAACAAATTACTCAACAAACAAAATTTAAATCAATCATCCAACATACATGTAACATACCCTTACTAATTTTGGTATCACAACAAAGTTAATAATGATCAGCTTCTCTAGAATGACTATTGCATGGCTTATAAAGATCACTACTCAATGATATTTTAATGTCATGTATACACCTCTTCCCTTTTATAGACCAAACTTCAGATTTATTGCTATATGTTCATATTAATTATTAAGCTTTTAAACACTACTAATTTATTGTAAGGTTTAAAACTTTATAATTAAGAAATCTTTGTAATAATTAATTCATATTTTAATATTTAATGAGTCCAAAATTTGTTATAAGAAAGTAAAGGACTTTGTGCATTACATTAAAATTTAAGGAAATGATTCTGCAGTTATTTGATGAGAGCTTATTCATGAAATGACCCTCATTGAGAATCTGATTGTTGATATTCTTGATGTGATCTCAATATTGACAAGAGGTTTCTTGCATGTAATACTTTGATTAAATAATTTCAACTTTGTTTGATAAACAATTTGTTTATATATGCATATTTGGCCAGCAATATCAATGCAAATGATTGTGGATTTCATTTTATTTTGTAAATCTTTACAACTAAATAATTTATTGCGAGATATCATATATATCTTTCTTATTTAAATTTTATAAAAGATAAATAAAAATTTTCAATTCATTTATTTTTAGTCAAATAAGAATGTTTTTATGAACTGCAATGTGAAAAAATGAAACCATATTTGTGAAATTTTTTTAGTAAAATTTTTTTTTTTTTTTACTAGTATTGCTATATGATTTTTTTTATTTTACTTATTATTACTAGTATATTGGTAGACAGTATTTAATTATATATATATATTATAATGGTCAGATAAGATAGTGGTCTTACTGTATCTGCCACGCAGAGCACCACCAGGCCATTTGAACCTGGAATAATTTATATAGTAGGCAGATACTTACTGTTAAAGATCCAACTTTGTTTTATTCTAATTATATATTAACCATTATCCCATGCCACTAGCTCAAGGAAACTCAGAGATTAATAATAAATACTTATTTAAAACATTTAATAAAGATTTAAAATAAAAAAATAAATTAAGCTACTGCCAGTAATAATACACAAAAAACATTTATTGATGCATGTACACCCGTATATAAATTTGAGGAATAAATTTAGATTTTATTATTAATTTTAAATTTAAATTATTATTTAAGACAGTCCACACAGATGGACATTTTAATAATATTTTTACTTTAGAATGTTGAGTGTAGATAGGCTGCATAAATTACTCACTTAAAAACTTTTCAAAAACAATCATTCAACCTCAGACTAAAATTTTGTAGCCAAATCAATCTTGCTTCCTGATATACAGATACAACCAATGCAATATGAAGATGCTAGCATAAAACCACACTGACAGGAATGTGCGTATGCAGTGTGGTAATATTTAAAGAGAAATAATCCTTGGCCAGAACAAGAATGAGCATTTGACTGGTGAAGGAAATAATTTGGAAAATATATATTGAAAATTCTTTGAAATGTTGAATTGCCGTCTTGGTCATCTTACTATTAACACCTAGAGTAAACAGGAAAGCAATGGTGTGGGAAATACATCCACATCCATTGTAATGCATTGACTATGTCTTTGGGTCATACATTCATATGGGCTTTGCCCTGTATGCTAAACATGCTTTATATTATATTGATATAAGTACCCATATATCTTTCCACCAGCATTGACCCAACCATGAAACAAATAGCCTGAAATCAACCCCCTTTAAAATAAACATCAACAAATTTAAATCTAAAATTATTAATTGCAAATTGCTAGGGGGAATTTACAATAAAGTGAACCCAATGACACGCATCATAAGGTGCCACATTGACAACAACAACTTAAAGGATATACCACTAAATACATTTAGACACTCAGCATGAAGTGTTATATTTAATGGTATATATATTTCACGTATAAAAATCTTAAGAAATAACCAACATAATGAATCTATGCAGCTATCTACACCCAACTTAAACTTTTATACATTTTAATGATTTGGTTAATAAATATTAATAAAAAAATGGAAATGATTGAATAGCAAACTTATTCATAAAAATAAATATTAATAATTGATTTAGAAATCTTTAAGTCAGATAAGAGTTCATATTTTATATTACCAATTGAAAGTTTGTTAAAGTTTGTATTGAATAAACAAAAAGAATTCATACTTTCCATGAGAAGCCTGAAGTCTGTCTCGTCCATGAGAGATCTGAAGTCCATTTAATATTTCTGGGGAGATTGGTCCATTGTTTGCTGCCATTCAGTACTCATTAGTTTGGAGGCTGCCTCAGCTGGTATATCACAGGAAATTAAATCTATTGCAGATTCCTACATTATGGAATCTGCAGTACGTACAGTTCATATATAGATTAAGTCAGATTTAAGACAACAACAACTAAAAAACTGATGAATCTAATTATTTTGGCTTTTTATACTTTCATAGCTTCTTATCAAAAATCTAGGGATCGAACTAACATGACATCACTTGTTCTTAAGGTTTAGATGTTTTTTCTTTCTGGCCCATGCTCTTGTTGCTACTTCAGAGTGGGAAATCATCTTTAATTTTTATTTATATCTCCTATCTGACATTTTAATTATTCAAGTGCCCCAAGGGCTAGTTTGCTTTAAAACAATCATTTCCATATACTAAGATTAAACATGATAGAAAATAACATTTTTATTTTCAAAAATATCCATCTTTATCTTTACATCTTTACTTTTTTTTACAAAAAGTACTTTAAAAAAAATTTTTTTTCTTAAAATAGTTTTCTAAAGTTTTCCATCTGTGCGATATATATATGTTAATATATCTCTTTTAATTTTGGCTTTTAGTTTTTAATAAAATCATTTTTGCTTAAGATTTATTTTCCCTTTTATTTTAATTTTAAAATAATGTAATGGCATATGTATACCATTACAATTATATATATATATATATATTGGAGCGTTCAGTGTGTATGCACACACAGAGCTTCATGTTAGTTGTTAGAAATAGTATACATATATAGATTTTAAAGCTCAAATATCTAATTTTTCATTTTTTTTCATTTTTGTTTGTTTGCTAACGGGGATAATATGCAGGTGCATGTGTGTGACTTGACGAATGAGTGGACTCATGTATATGTATATTGTTCTATTGAAATGCATTATATATATATATTTGGAAAGAAAAATATATTTCCATTGTCTTATATCTTTGTCCTAAAGGCGATTCATTCCTTGCAAATAACATTTTGATGATTCTGTTTTTTTCTTAAACATTCCGAAAAATATAGTTGCATGTAAGTGTGAATTCATTTTCTCATCCTTGAGGCGATTAAAAGGCAAGTAAGATTTTCATACCTTGGTGTAATCTTATCTTGATTATGTCACCTGTTTTTGGTAAAAGATCAACTCAGCTAGTTGCATGGAAGTGTTGAATTGTTTTTCTTATCTTTAAACTGATGTAAATCAAAAAAATCTTTAAACTGATGTAAATAAATAAAAAAAATCAATCATGCAGTCTGTTTTTCGTTTCTAACCAAGGCAAATATATTATAGGTGTTAATATATATATATATATATATATATATATATATATATAACACTTTGTTTTCTATATATATATATATATATATATATATATATAAAACAAAGAGTTGCTTAGCAAAAAGTTTTTATAAATAGAGCAAAGAAAAAGAACCAGGTATTCAAAGTCGAGCAGTTAGAGAAGAAAAAAAGTTGTTGGCAGTAAAAAAAAAAGTTGGTGCCTTTTAAAGAAAAGTTTTAAGAGAAAAGTGACTCTCAACTACTAGTGCAATACTATAATTAAGCTGAGAAGAGATCCACAATATGGTTTGTTAGTAGTACAAATTACTTTTCTCTTCTCTGGAAAGTCTCCAGAAAAATGCATCTAAAGAAGAGGAGGAGAGACAAATCCCATGCTGCTGCTATGAAAGAAAATGGAGAACCAACATCGAAGCCAGTCTATCCTGAGTTCAGTAAAGCCCAAGGTCGATCCTAATAAGGAGTGAACCTGGAAAAAAATATCTGCCTCAATCAAAGTGACACAATAATCCATCGAAGGAAGATAGAGAAGCAACTTGAAGCCAGTCTATTCTGAGTCTAGTAAAGCCCAAGGTCGACCCTGACAATGAGTGAACCAGTAGAAAATTATCTGCATCAAGCAAAGTGACACCGTAATCTATCGCCAGTATAAACTTTCTATCTTTAAAAAAAAAAAAAAAAATTATTTATGTCTTAAGAATGCCTTCTATAAAAATTCGAACATTTAATTTCCTTAGATTCATAAAATTCGCAAAAGACTATCGTAAAAAGATGTGTTTCAAAAGGACAGTTTTATATATATATATATGAGTGTTTAGTTTTTTTATTGTTTTAACAAGTCAATTTAAATTATAACTAGATTACTTATTAATGGGTAAAACAAGAAAGAAAAAAGTGTAATGTATAATTCTAAGTGGAACAAAAGATTGTTATAGAGTTTATAATTGCAGCTTTTATATATTTTATTTTGAGATATGCCCGTATGTTTTTTTTAAGTATAATATATATTTGATTGATTAATTTCTTTGTGCCAATTTAGTTAAGTATGGGGACAAATGATATTACACTATGAAACCAATTTATGTATAAATTTGTTTGCTTTGTCCCGAATCTAAAGTGGGAAAGGGGTAACGATTCATTTTGAATGATAAAATAAAAATCAGTCAAAGTTAAATTTCTTAAATCGGTCTAATTCTGGCTTAGTGAAAAATGTCATTTATAAAAAAAAAAAAAAAGAGAGAGATAGAAAAGAAATCAAATATATAAAAAAATCCGCCCTCTTCCCATATATGCATAATCACAGTATTTTGGTAAAGAAATTTAAAATATAAATAAGTGTTAAAATTATTTTATTTGATTTAGATTAAGATTCTTTGTGACAATTAAAGAAGGTAGAATGGTATATATATATATGTGTATGCGTTTATTTAAATGTGAAAAATAATAATAATAATAATAATAATAATGATAGTTCTTTTAAAATTTAAAATAGGCAATATTACTTATTGCAAAGATATGTGTTCATCTCACTCTATATGTATATTTAGTGATGCATGCATTTGAGGAAAGAAATACCTCAGCAGTAGTTTTTTTTTTTTTGCCTCTTTAGCATTTTATAGTTAAGATTCATATTTGAAACACTTGGGCGTTTTATAGCCTATAAGATATGGTTGTCGGATTTCTCCATTATTACTTATTAAATACAGGTTTAGGAAAATATCTATGCAAATATAAGTTAATGCTTTTAATGGGCAAATATATCAGTGGCTTAATATATTGATCTGTGCCTATATGGCTTTTAATAAAAAATAGATGTCGAGTATGCTATGCGGACTGCCACACGGATATTTTACCGGTCCTGGCGATACGAGATAGCCATGGTTTTCTTTGAGCCAATGAATGAGTAGACTCTATAATAATAGGGATTCAAAGCCCATGCTCTTATTTTCTACACAAACCAAGTTGAATGTGGATGTGTTATCATAGGAACATATATATATTACTGATCGACAAAGGAGATTGGCCCATGTTTGCCAATGCTAATAATATAGCCAGCATAGGATTCAAACCCAGACGCCACTGAATGCTGTAATTAGATTTCTTAATCATACCTGTTGTTAATTCTGTGTGAAATAGATAAGCCCTATGTATGTAAACACACACATAAATTTGTTATATATATTCATTTGGCCTCTAACTTAATATAACCAAGTATTGTGTTTGCTCTCCAAAATTGGCCTATTAATTTTATGGTGGCGTATTTCTTGATAAAATATTATCATTCTCAATATAAAAATTCGTTTTTATGCTGACACGTAATACCGATTATTTACAATGTATGTAACTGTCATTTCTGATTAATTTATAATTATTGTTTTGATTCACAATGGTTGTGTCATGAACTCCAGTGTGACTTCATTATGATGCACATCCACATCTAATACTGATGTTCATTATTGTAATCGTTATATTTAATAGTTCATAACCTTGGTTGTCATTATTGACAGGTGACTTCTTTGTAAAAATTATACATTTATCCTAGTGGTATCTAAATACTGTACCTTTATAAATAACTTATGGTTGAATATTGTAACTCTTTGTAAAAATCATATATTTATCCTAGTAATATCTAAATTCTGTACCATTATCAATAACTAATAATCAAACATTGTAATTATTATTTTTGGTTTAAAAATATAAACCCATACATGATCATAATAAGATTCAAACATGGTTATTATTATTTATATTTTCTAATGAACTGTGTTAATAAATTGTATATATTTACACCATTGTCATGTCATTCCCTGGTTCATCATATCCACTCAACCACATCCACACTTGATTAAGTCATATATGTATGCATCCAAAACCTATAAAATGTTAAAAATAATATTTTGAGCTATATTAAAGTATTTAGTGAGTATCTTGGATTAAATTAATAAAGTCTAGTGCAGGATAGGCTAAGTTTGAATTGAGAGTCTTTGTTTTTACCCTGACCATCGGGACCGAAGAAAAATGATAACCATTAGTAGCATCAGGAGCGTTGGTTAGATAGTGGAGATTTTGGAGTACTGGCAAATAGGCTAAAGCTTAGTACTGTTCTGCGACTACCATATCCCGAACATACTGGATTTGAAGTACTTTTGCTATGTCTCTGAATCTTGTTGGCTGATCATACGATTCTGAACATTACAATATATATATATATAATTACCCCAAATCCAAAAGACCAGCAAAAAATAATATTAAAACACAACAAAAGGTTTCACTGCTACAAGCAGACTTATCAAGTGTAAAGAACTACAAAAACTACACAATATATATAATATTAAACATTACCCACAAATCCATTCATTTCCCATCCACCCTTAATATTAAAAGAACTCTTAAATAAGTTAATTGCTTCAGAATAATAAATTTTCAATAATAAAGATTCTTTAATTCTTCTTTTGATTTAATTTCTCTCAAAGAAGACAACTTTAGCTCCATCAAAATTAATATTGTGGCCTGTATCTTTTTCATGAACATACAAAGCAGGACTAAGATATCTATTTTTAACTCTACTTTTATGAACCTTTAATCGTTCATTTAAACTCAAACTATTCTGACCTATGTAGACTTTCTTACAAAAAAAAACCAAGGTGGATAAAATATACTGCACTAGGAATTGTCTTTCTATCAAAAATTTCCTTTGTGTTATTCAATAAATTATTCAATGTAACACCCCTTTTCCAAGCATTTTTCTTATTACCAAACAATTTACTATTCCTACATACAATTTTATAAGAAGACAATTTAAATGGCAAAGAAATAAAATCATATTTTTTTCTATCCTTTACATCCTTACAAATATTACTATTAAATAAAATACTTTTAACAAATTTATCAGAGTAACCAACCCTCAAATAATCTTTATAAAATTGACATTTTTGAAACAAAGCTACCCCACTAGAATTATTTAATTTATTATTCCTATGACAATAATTCTTAAAGCAGCTACTTTATGAGACACAGACTTATAGCTATCAGGTTTAATTATAGATCTTAATTCTCTACTTTTAACAAAATGACTGCATAGTAAACAATTAGTTTCTACATTTCTAATCACCAAAAGATCTAAAAATTTTAACTTACCAAAATCTACCCCCCTCCTTCTAACCCATATCTTACAGAAGGATCAAAACAATTAAACTCATTTACAAATTCCTTCAGTTTATCATTCTCAACTACAAATAAACAAAGATAGAGAGCCTTATTATTGAAAAAGTTCTTTGTCCTTTATTCCATATGGATAGTGAGATGCAAAACTCTCATGGAATTACCCCCGCCACAAATCATACCATTGTTTTACCAGACTCTCAAAAAAATCAAGAAATGTGATCAGCTCCTTGCCTCCAGTAAAGTCTTTGACGACACCTGGTCTCTAACCGCTCTATCCTTTTCCTGATTGTCAACTCCCACCTACCCAGAATTCTAGAATAGACAATATTAAAAAGAAAATAGTCGTGTTATTAAAAAAAAAAAAAAAAAGCTAATAACATTCATCAAGTTCTCAGTTTCTCATATTCTACACAAACCCTTCATTATACCTAACCACATAAGTGTATAACAACTACTAACTAACATATTCTAGCCATATGTTAATCAGAACTTTTTATAATATTATTGTACAATTTATTCATTAACTTATCCATTATCAAAATGTAATCACTATTTATTACTAATAAAATTTTTTGTTGAAATGAACTACAAATAAACAATCATCAACATATCTGACAAATAACTTCACATATAAACAATTCTTTTTAATAATAATTTCCTCCTCCATATAATTAATATAAACTGAACATACTAAAGGAGAAATAATATAACCTATTATCCATTGTTCTTTGATTTTATAAAAATTACCCTTATAAGTAAAATACATAGAATCTTCCAATAATAGAAGCAAATCTTTAATTACCTTAAAAAGAACTTTCCAAACTGAATCTCATGATAATTTTATTTTTTTTAAAAAGAAAAACTTTTTTTATCATTAGAAATAATGAATTAATTAATAACTTTGATTCATACTATCTATTTTTTTATTATATATACACATGTATATGAGTATTTTATGTATATTTTTTACATTGAATTAATTAAATCTTGTGAAAAGATTTTATGGGTGTAATGTCTTTGCCCCTAAGCTTTTCCAGAGGGGTAGAAAAACACTTACAATCTGATCGAACTCGGCTGAACAACTCTTAAAACCGTTGTGCCTCAAATAGCTCTTAATAGTTTTACATATCCATTGCTGTTAACAAGACAGTAACAAGTGCACAATGTTTATATATCCCTCTGAGTTCTTTTGTTGAGTCTTATCTGCTACATTCTGAAAACTTAATTGTGTGTTTTCCAAATCCGTTTTATTGTTCTTACTTTAATTAGTTGTTTTTATCTCTGATAAAAATAATCCCACAACTTGTTTTTAATTATAATTATTTTCCATTATAATTATTTTTACTTTCAATAAAATAAATTGAAAACTTCTGGAGTAAATTATCTCTAGTAAACTCGCTGTTTATTTCTCAACACGAATCTTCCTTCCCTCACTCCAGAAGTTAGAGTTTATTTACATTACACATACTCATTCAATATGTGTGGTTTTCTTTTTCAGCTTGGAGAAACACTTGATTTTTCCAATTAATTGATATAATCTTGAAAATTGTGTGAACTCTTCTTTTTTCTCACCACCTTTAGTGATTTTTTCTCTCATTTGGAGAAACTCTGGGTTCCCTTTTGCTCTTCTGTTTTTGTCTCTGGCTGCTCACTGTCTAAAGATTTTCGTTCTAAAAAATCTTCGAACATGTCAATGTCCTTTTCACTTTTGGCCATCTTTTCCTGTAGTTCCATTTCATACTGCTGCCAACTCTCTACCTGTTCGGATAATTGTGACATTGTGAGTTCGCTTTTTAAATCTTTGTTCGATCTTTCAAAACTCTGACATTATGAAAATTACTAAGTTCTAAATTTTGTTGTTCGAGTTCTTCTTTTATTTTATTTAATTCATAAATATACAGTTTTAATTTGTGCACTTCTTTTGATAGTTTTTTCGATGATTTTTCACAGCGTCAACTAGAAATGTTCACATTGGTTACACTATGCTCTAATTCTGTTACTCGTTCTCTAGAAAATTGCAATCTTCCTTGAAATTCTTCCAGTTTATTTTTTAATTTGGAATTATAGCTTTCCAGTTCTTGTAACTGCAAGTTGAGTTGTAGCTCCGATTGCGTCTTTCTCTCAAGCATGGCAGCTAATTTTTGGTTACATGACCCCAATTCTTGTAGTTTAGTGATCTGTCTTTGTCTATGTGAAAAAGTCCTATCTGTCACGGCCATGCTTTGTCACTTAGTTGGTACATAGTCAATGGTATATGTTGTATCATCTGTGTTAGGATTACATTTTGTTTGAATGGTTTTTTGCATACAGCTGCTAAATGTCCTTAAAATCCACAATTAAAACAGTTTTCTTTCCTCCATTTACAATTTTTTGATAAATGGCCATTTTTCCCACAGCAGAAACATTTCACTGTAAACATTTTCATTCTTCGGCTGCTGACTTCTTGTCTGGCTTATTCTTTCAGGTTTCACTAGGTTTGAAACATTAGACTGCGCCAATCTTGTAATGTCTTCGCCCCTAAGCTTTTCCAGAGGGGTATAAAAACACTTACAATCTAATCGAACTCAGCTGAACAACTCTTAAAACCATTGTGCCGCAAATAGCTCTTAATAGCTTTACGTATCCACTTTTGTTAACAAGACTGTAACAAGTGTGCAATATTTTCCTCTAGCAGTTTATATATCCCTCTGAGTTCTTTTGTTAAGTTTTATCTGCTACATTCCCAAAACTTAATCGCGTGTTTTCCAAATCCATTTTATTGTTCTTACTTTAATTAGTTGTTTTTATCTCTGATAAAAATAATCCCACAACTTGTTTTGAATTATAATTATTTGCCATTATAATTATTTTTACTTTCAATAAAATAAATCGAAAACTTCTGGAGTAAATTGTCTCTAGTAAACTCGCTGTTTATTTCTCAACACAAATACAACTGTGGGAATAAGTTTATTTTTTTATAAACACTAGTGTGTGCACACATTTTTATGTGCACATTATATATGTCAAATCAGTAATTAATTATGTATTATAAAAGTGAATTTCATTTATAGGTTTATGACAATTCAAATATATGTTCATAAATTATTATATCGCATGTCTGTGTGCTTAAATATAGGTGTGTTTTATGTAAATCTATTAAGACATATGTAAATTACAATGTAATTGAATTTTATTGTCATTAATAAAATTATATTTTGTTAAGATATTCCAGTAAACTTAATTAATCCTAGAATACCTTTAAAACTTTCTATGTTAGGATTATATATTTTGCTCGCAGTAACAGTTATAGAGCTTTTGCTCACTGAGCTGGATTCATGCATAACAGTCTTATATAAAAGTGGTTTATGTTTAGTGTTATGGACATCCAGATGATGATGTTCTGATTGGCACAAAAGGGATATATGTTAAAGTTCATGCACTACATTTTATTTAGATTAGTATTTATTAGATATTAGGTTATAGTTAGCCAGTACATTAGTAGTACTAAGTGGCCAGAGCATTGATGATGGTCAGATATTTTTAATATCTTAGCATTAATTTTTTTAATATTATATGTTTATGGATTAGCATTTAAGTTTGTGCATCCAGTTTATTATGTTGTTAATGGTACTTTAAGTTTGGCAAGGGCTAAATAATTAGCCTGGTCCACAGTAGTCTCATTTCAAATCCAGTCACAAAGTTGCCTGTTGATTTATTTATATTGCTAATCATTCATGATGATGAATTATTATTGCTTTTGTGTAATGCTGGTAAACTTATAGTTAGTATCTTTGTGATTTCTCATGCTCATTATATTATTAGTATATTTAATAAAGATGAGTTCGTTAACTGGGTTTGGTGATAATGATTTCAATCACTCTAGATTCACCACCATTACAAATGGCTACCCAACTTTGGACTCAATGATATCAAGTACTAGTGGTCATTACTATAAAATTGCCACTCAACTTGATCTCAATTATAACCACATCTGAGAAACAAAAAAATGAATGCATTTTTTCAAAATGAACATAAAAAATTTACTGCGAAATATGTGACAAGTGTATTGGGTTTTTGTTTCTTCATTCACAATATGATTTTCAGAGTTTACTTTTTTAAAAAAATTGCTATGAGTGATAGTGATATTTTTTAAATATTAATTATTGAAGCAACTTTTTACTGGTGGTACTCAAAACTCAAAAATGTTCTGAATGATCAACAATAAAAATAAATCTTTTTTTTTTTTGAGTTTGAATGACCATATTCATTTATGAATAGCTGTTTGCTATTAGATGTTTTATTTTTAGTGATTGATTTATTGTTTAAAGAATTCAACAGTGTTATAATAGCATGGATGAATGCATGCTATATATATTGCTTTTGTCAACAATTATTTGACTCATGTAATTGAGATGCTTTATGGCAATATTTAAAAATAGCTTGCTGTTTGCTTAGCTTTATTCATATTGGGCAGTTGTTCCTTGGTATTGTGAGATGTAATATTAATGAGATTTAAAAATATATGCTTTCAAATGAATGCAGAGAAGGGTACTATTACAAGAATGTGTTTTAAAAAAAATATCAAGCCAAACACTAGCCTTTAGAGACTTTGAAACCAGGAACTAAAATGTAACGCACATTTTATGGTGGCTTATTTTTATTTAACTAATTAAAAGTAAAAACAAGAACTTCATCTTTTTAGCTTTAAAATTTACAGTAAATAATATGATTGTCCTTTTCATCCCAATTTAAAGTTTGATCTACAGAATATTTTTGAGTATTGAATACCACAGTAAAAAAAGTTACTTCAACGATTAATATTTAAATAATCTCATTATCACAATAGAAAAAGAATGGGAATCACTTTTAGTATCTTAATAGTTTTGTAGAAAAAAAAGCAGGCTTTGATGATTAAATACAACATTGTTTTATCTATTTTATTTAAATTATTCATATAAAGTACTTTGTTGTTATACTAAATTTATTGTGTTTATTAATAAAAGCGATTTATACATATGTAATATATATTGGAAGGATTTAAATGATTACTACACCATAATTTATATTTGTGTAAATTTAAAGCAGATAGGAAGAGTAATATTAAGAAATATGTTACTAAATTGCTAAGTGTGGAATACAACAAAAATATATTATATAGGCAATTGAGTTAGTTTTATGACAAAGCTACATTTAAACATAATGTAGGTAAAAATAAAATAGACAAAGTGCTTATGTGCCATATCTAGAAGCTAGGTTAAAAGAAGTAATTTGTAAAGATTTTAATGTTGGGTTCATATTTCTCTTATGTCTAAATAGACTGTTCAATATTTCAAAAGATAGGATAGAACAAAGTAGTAGCTATGAAATTGTATAGTCGATTCTTTTCCAAGGACTAGGTTGTAATACCACATTATGGTAAGACAGAAGCTAATATGCCAATGTGTTTATGATAACTCATAAAGAAATATAAAAAGTCTAAAGTGGACTTTCAAATTAATTCTGTTTTCTCCAATCTTGAAAGAAAGACTGGACATGAATTTTATTCTCATATTGTTAATGCTGTCTGCAGTGAACCTAATAATAGAAAGAGAAAGATAAAAGAAGTCTGGTTTATTGCCAAGTCTATATTGTCAATCAAAGAAGTATGAGTGTCCCACTGATAATGTCTGTGGAATATTAATTGATCAGTTTAATTAAATTGTCATGGTTCTAGTACACAATATTGAAAGTGCTCTTGGCTATATATTATTGAATTTTTCTTCTCTGTATTGCACATAGATATGTATGTAAGTATAATGTAATATATATATATATAATGTGATAAAAATGATGATGCTGGGAAAGTGATCAATCTAATCTGAATAAAACCTAGCCCAATTGTTGGTTGCCATTTTGTAATGGACTATTGATTATAATATAGAGTGATAATATAAAAACTTTAGTATGTCTCAGAATTGAGATGTCATTCACAATAATATAGATCTAGCCTAAATGTGGAATGAAATTTTATAAAAGCCCCAAAGTTGACTTGGCATTTTGTAACAATTGCCACTTGTGCCTGATCATCATAGGCTAGGATTGGATGTTATTTTGTAACAATCATAATAATGGATCTTCTACTTCACTACCTCTCTACATTTGTTCAGTCAACATTTGTCATAAAGAAATGTTCTTAAGATTTATATTATTTATCACAAAGCAAAACATGCATTAACAAATAGTAACTCTGTTAGAACCTATGTAAAGTTATCTAGCTCAGTTATTGATCACACTAGGCAATAACAATATTTCCATTATTTGACCACTAGACTATCATAAAATACTAACAATCTCTATTAAAATCTAATTTATCCTGATAGTATTTAAAACAAAATAAAGAAAATGAGATCACCATTTCAGACATCAACAGATCTATTCACTATTCCCAAAGTAAACTGCAATAAGCAGTGAAATCATATATTATTGCTCTAAACAATGATATATGCTTACAATATCTATTTGATTGATAATTGAATAAAACTAAATTTGAATCAATAAATAACTTAATTCTGACATACTTTACTAATCTAATATTATTTATAGTAATGCAAAATTTACTTTAATAGTTAATGACATTCTATTTAAATCAACTAGTTTTTAAATAATTATAATTACATTTTGAAAATGTTTTTAAACCTACATACTATTTATAATGTTTAAATAAAATAAACCTTTACTCAATTTTGTATTTATTTTAATAAAAAGTTAAATATAATATCAATATTTCATTCATGCCCTTCACTATAGTGATATGCAATTATTGCTTAAGTTATATTCTAAAATGAACTCCATGAGAATTTATTATCGATAAATCTATTACATAATTTTACATTTTACAGTACCCTATCATATTATACATAAAACATACCATAGGTTTCTATTATTCATCTACTTAAATCTCCAAAGATAATATTAAGTTATACTAGTCTATAAAATTTATGAACCCTACTTCAAAGAAGTTTAAAAGTAATTAATACAGATCAAACGGAACGAAATTTATTAAGATTTTTGTAACTGGACAAGATAAGCAAATAAATAATCAATTCTGAACTAATGAAATTATTTTTACCAATAATATTGACTTAGGTAAGTAAACAAATATCTAAACACAGTAACAAATATAAAATTTATACTTAATCAGATTTAATAATGGTGTATAACAATATATATATATATATATATATATATAATTCTATTTCACTTACCAAAATAGGTTTGATATTGGATCCAACTTCAAGTACAAAAATTATCTTGCACATTCAAAAGAAAAATAATCCGACACTTTCCAAATTTTTAAATCAAAATTTTTAAAGAAAAAAAACTATTATATTTAAACTCTTTTCTATACAAATATCCCAGAGTTAAATCTGGCATATATATTAAAATTGTAAAACACTTGAAAACATCAGGTCATATTAACCTATTTCATCAATAAGAGCTTAAATAATGAGAACAAGAAAGATTATCTCTGACCTTTTTATAGTGTGAATTTTATAATAACCCATTTATATACTTCTATTTATCTGTTTTTAAAATTAAATATAAACAAATGTAAACCCTCCTTTTCTTTTAACAAAAAATATATATACATAGAAATCATATCATCTAGGTGAAAGTCTGTCCATTTTCATTCACTAGTCTATTGAGCTTTTGGTTCTTGGTTTCTGATCCTAATGTATAGAGATGATTTTTCTTTAATTAGAGAAGATGAGCATGAATGATAACTATCACAAATTTGAATCTAATTACTTTTGCATTTAAATTTTGATATTTTTTTAATTAAGCATATAAATGTATCCAAGCTTTTAAAACAGTAGGTACTTATTCAATGCAAAATCACATATCACTGGCTTTATTTTCCTTTTTCATTGGTAATCATATATAAAGAGAATTTTTTTCATTGACAAAAATTCAGCCATATCCAAGTGAATAATAAATGCTAACTTTTTCTTTCCAGATTAAGAAAGTAAAATTTAGTTTGCTTGATATTACACATGAGTTAAGTTAATCGATCTTGTGAAATCCATTAATCTGAAATGTGATATCCATATACACATAATTGGGGTTTGCATTTGTCACAAATAAATAGATGGATTTCTAGATTTTTGACAACAGGATATTTTTATAGCTGACTTGCACATTTTGATGGTTTTTGTTTTGTTGTTTACATTTTACCATATCCCCAGGAATTTCATTTACACACTGACCCTAATTGAATGGGGAAATAATTAAAATGTTTATTCTTCCATAGTTTTAGAAATTATTCACTTAAACAATAAAAATTGATAAATTTTTAAACACAGAAATAAACATATCCATTCTATTTATAAGATACTTTCGACAATGCTACTGTTGTCATGATGACTATTAAAAATTGCTCAAATTTCACTCAATGATGTAAAAATTGTTCGAAAAAATTTGCCTCGATTTAACAAGTGAAATGGAGATTTTAAAATAATTGGATACAGTAAAAATAAAATCCTGTTTTACAAGTTCAATATTATTTTTCATTTTTGACCAAAATAAAAAGTTTATATTACAATTTTAATACATTTTAATGGATATAAATATTTTTACATATGTTTTTAATAATAATTTTACCATAAATTAATTTATAAACAAACATATAGGAAACATAAAACATTTAATTTTGTAATATGTGTTGCTATGGTGATTGTAATAACAGAAATTGAAATGCGTAATACTCAATAATAATGTTGATTTTATTCAAATGATTTTTTTTTTATGATTCACTTAACTATTTCCAAAATCTATTTATTTATTCCTGTTTATATTTTTTTTCTAAAATTGATCACAACAGATTTATGATTTGATCCTAGAATATGCGTAATACTCAATAATAATGTTGATTTTATTCAAATGATTTTTTTTTTTTTTATGATTCACTTAACTATTTCCAAAATCTATTTATTTATTCCTGTTTATATTTTTTTTCTAAAATTGATCACAACAGATTTATGATTTGATCCTAGAATTATCAGAAAACAATATTATTTTAAAGTATTAGGTTACCATGGTTATCTCATTAACATTATATTTCAAGACTGCCATTATCTATAGATCAAGTGAAATAAAAATTAAACAAGATCATCAAACTTCTTTATTTTTTTTAAATACTGTGATGTATAGCATTAATCTGGTTGCTTACAATATATATATATATGTGTGTGTGTGTGTATGTGAAATTTTGTAACATTTAGTGATGGGGGAGTGGGCATCAATTTTATAGTACATGAGTCAAGAGTAGTTTTCTTCCACAATATTACAATATTGCACATTAAATTTATTGTATGTAAGATAGTGCACTCTTCATTTCTTTCATTTAAAGGCATTGGGAATTTTTCATTTAAAGATACTCTGTAATATTTTGAAATATATTGGCTACATCATAAGACAGTATGTTTTTTAAATTGCTGGATATGGTGGCATTTAATTTATAATCATAAAGGCATTTCTTCATTGGAATGGGGTGTCATGCAAAAGAAGGCTTTCCAATTCCATTCACTGGAGAGCAGACTCTATACTTATGAATAATTGCAATGTTGCTATCTTTTATTTGGTAGATAAGAATACA
This sequence comes from Epiperipatus broadwayi, assembly GCA_028023455.1. Taxonomy (NCBI): domain Eukaryota; kingdom Metazoa; phylum Onychophora; class Udeonychophora; order Euonychophora; family Peripatidae; genus Epiperipatus; species Epiperipatus broadwayi. The sequence goes on along the minus strand of JAQFVV010006250.1, from coordinate 660,406 downwards.
ATGTAGAGATAAAATAAAGAAAGAGATTAAAAAAATTCCTGTGCAAGTAAGAGATTAAAAGATAGAATCATAAGGTAACATTTCTGTAACAATTAAATGGTAGTAATTGGCTATCTATATATATATATATACTGAACAATGATAAAGATATGTGTAAGATATTGTGATCTGGTCCAACTAATAAGTGCTGGTTCAGCATGAAATGTGCATCTTGGGAATCATACTTCTTTTTCACATTTTTTTTTATCATAAGTTTCTGTACACCTCGCCACAATTTGTTATAAGCACATAGAAAACAGTTCCTATTTTCCATAAGAGTAGTGTACTCTACAGAAATATTCATTAAGTGGATAATCTTCAGTTTAATGAATGATTAAAGATGTCAAGAAACAGACAGAAAAGAGAGCATGCAATATATGTGGACATATTTGTGTTTTACAGATAGTAACGGCAACACTCATTTTTATTCTTATTTTTCTCTTATTTTTTGGTGAGGGAAGGAGAGAAATCTGAAACCTTGTTTACAAGAGGATGCTAATGATGATGAGTCATCGTTATATATTACTACAATTACATTTATTGTATTTATTTTACTTTTTTTTTACATTTTCTTATAGTGTTTTTTTTTAATTATTATTATGATAATCATATTAAAATTTTAAGAATTTTATTTTTTTTAAGAAAAGTAAATTAATTTTTTAATGAAATAATTTTTCCACATTTTTGAATATGAATTAACTTAATTTTCAGATAATTATTAATTTTTGTTTTTTTTAAAAAGCAAAGAAAATATTCAAGATATTTAATATCTTTCTAATGTTTAGAAATTTTTTACATTGATATGCATTAAATGTTTTATAAGAGGTCTAGTTATTCTATAAAGATTTCTAAATTTAAAATAGTAAAATAAACTATCTTAATATGTTGACAAACAATAATAAACTGCCAATCAAATTTATCAAAGCTAGTTATTCTAACCTATTTCTCAGAAGAGAACTTATTACAAATATAGATTCAAAGACAGTTAGTTGTATTAATATTGTCATAGATAGAATAGACATGCATAAAATGATCTACTTAAATATTTAATAGAATTGTATAGCTTTTGAACTATTTACATTTGTATATTATTGAAAAATTTTATCAGAACAAATAAAACATTATTTAAATAGCCCAATGTAGACTCAAAATCTCTTCAGTTCATCATTATAGTGAAATGCTTGGTCATGAGTGTTTGTAATTTTTCGTTTTGTTGTTGTACCTCAAATCAGCTAGATAACTAATTACCAGACAGTAATTGCTTGGTGAGGTTGACCATTTTTAGCTTCGTGACAAAATAAATGTATTTAGAAATTTGCAGACGAAAGTATTTCAATATTTTGTATTTAAATTACAAATTATCAGCAAGGCCAGCAGTATTTAAACAAATAGAAAATCATACATTGCTTTTTGTTCTGTACAATAATAATATTTTGTGGATGTATGTAATCAGACAAAAGTCATTTACAATATCTGATAAATTGGAGCTGGGCTGGACATGTTTCTAGAGATGGGCAATTGAAATTTTGAATTGGATCCCACTGTAGAATAAAAGACTTAAAAATAAACAGCCCTATGTGATAGATAGGTTAAATAGGAACATTTATTACTGTAATATGGGACAAGAAAGGTTATGAATTATAAGAATTGGATTAACCTTCAAGACTGTAAACCTGCAGTGAATCAATAATGGTTGAAAATGAATATTAATATAAGTTAGATGAAATTTATATTACCTCTTTCTTTTTTTTTTATTCCAAATGTAAATTTGTCTCAGATGACTTTTAATAATAGAGGGTGCTAATAATGCTTGTTTATGGACTTACATTACCATTTCACAATGACGTTTTCTATCTATAACTTTAATTCACTATTATGTGATATATATGAATTGGAAGAAGAATTTTCTAATATTAAATATGACATTGTTGGACTTTGTGAAATTATAAGAAAAGCTGAAATGATGATTGAAAGGTGGACATATATTTTATTATAAAGTCAGAAATATTGAAAATACAAGTGGTATGGGATTCATTATAAATAAAAAGTGAAAGAATAACATTGTGGAGATTGAGTGGCAAGATTATTTATTTATATTAATGGAAAATATCAAAATAATTTCCCATTACTTCCAACAAATTCTCATTTTGATGAAGCATTTATATATGATAAATATATATATAGATCCAAAATGCTTTCTATCATACTTTTAAAAGTGTGATGGGAGATTTTAATGCTAGAATTGGTAAATAATTAAATGTTGAAAGTATTGTAGAAAATTTGCTATGATAACTGACATGAGAGAGAGCACAGACTTAAAAAAGTATTAGATATTATGAATTTTTTTTTATAAAAAATATTAAATAGTTATGGATGTGAAAGCATCAAATAATGTTATGAATATAATTACATTTCAAATAACACAAATATGTATTTCAAGATTGTAATGTTCTTACTAGATTCAACACAAAATATGATCATTGATTAGTTGATATTTAAATATGTATTAGTGCAAAATTAAATAACTAAAAACTATTTTAAAATAAAGTATCAATAGTTTATATTTTTAATCTTCAGAACCACTCCAATGAATTTAAATAAGAATTTGCTAATCATTTTAAAATATTGATAAACTTTGAAGGCAGAAAAATGTAATATATAGTTGATTGTTATAATTTTAATAATTTAAATGAATGTCTTTTTGCCAGTACTGCATTTTTTTTACATTTCATATAAAAGTTGCTGTTATACTGAATATGTCAAAAACAAATTATGAATTTATTAATTAAAAATTGAACAAATAAGTATGTTTAACATGTTTTGTAACTTTTGATCACATAAAGGTGATTATTAACTGCATAATGCAGGAAATATTTTTTTTTTTATTTTTTGCCCCAAATCATTTAATTATGATATTAGCTTCTCAATCAAAATTAACATTTATAAGAATTTTTAATTCAAAATTGATTGAATGAATATATTTTAGCTAATATACAAATTTTAAAATTTATTATTAATTTGTTTTTGTATATAATCAAACTATGTTTGTAATTGTGTATTGCACTGAATGAAATTCCTTTGTGTGGGTGTGTGTATGTAGCCATTAATGATTAAAATCTTTATACTGAATATGTTATAAATGAAAGCACTGACTGTCTTGTGAAGATACTGAATGAAAATTAGGAAAATACATTAATTGTATTTTAATTCTATAATCAAAACATAATACTATATAATGAGTAAACTCTGTACTATATTTTTTTAATGTGAATATCACCATTCAGATGATGTAGCATTAAGGTGTCCTATAATATTATCAATCTTTCAAATGGCTTCTATTTTTAAAAAAAGGCAGATATTTAAAAAAAAATAGTTTAAACATTTTTTACAGATCATTGTAGCAAAAAGTTTACTTATATGTAGGAGTAAAAAGTGCAGTTTATTCTAAAAATAAGAAAATAAAAACTTTGAATTACATTTTTTATACTGTCTGAGAAAGCCTTTATAGAAGCAGTAATGCATTATATCTCTAAAATATAAATGAATGAATAAATAAATGGTTTATTACTAGTGTCACGTAATTTCTGCTGATGAAAATATGAATAAATCAAGCATTCAATTACATAATTTAAAAGTATTTATTAATACTGTGAAAAGACAGTGAAATTATTTGTATTTATATATTGACTATTTTTATCATGTAATATTAAATATTGGATGTCTTTAAAAAAATTTAACTTTATTTAAGTTTTTCAATTACATTCGACTGTTAGTAATAGCACATGAATTGTCATCTAATATTAAGTATTGAATGTCTTTATAAATATTTAAATAAAGTTAATTTTTTCTAAAGATATTTTATATTTAATATTAATTTATGGAAAGAGTCCAATATATAAATACAATTAAAATGCCGTCATCACAAATCTTCAGGAAAACATTGAAATGATTTCTTTATAAATAAAAGACAAACTAATTGTTTATATGTTTATTGATAAATAAATATAATGCACTTTTTTTAAATAAATAATTCAGTAAAAAATATGAAATATTTAATTGTCTGGTTAATAACTTTTTTATTTTTATTTCAGCAAATATTTAGTTTTCTGATATCAAGATGATTTTCTTAATTCATCTCACTCTTTATTTATATTTTATATTATTAAGTTTAATACTGATATTTAAAACAAACTTTTTAAAATCTAGTCAACAATAAGGTGATTGTCCATAGTGTATATCCTAGGAGAACTTTTCTATTAGAAGTTATCTTGTAAGTGTCAGTCACTGTCTTTAAATGTATGATAGGCAAAGATAGATATTCATTTCATATATATCTTTTTAATAATAATAATAATAATAATAATAATAATAATAATAATAATAATAATAATAATAATAATAATAATAATAATAATAATAATAATAATAATAATAATAATAATAATAATAATAATAATAATAATAATAATAATAATAATAATAATAATAATAATAATAATAATAATAATAATAATAATAATAATAATAATAATAATAATAATAATAATAATAATAATAATAATAATAATAATAATAATAATAATAATAATAATAATAATAATAATAATAATAATAATAATAATAATAATAATGTAAGATAGTAGAATTAGATATTTGTTTACACCAGCTGATATCAGCAAATAGATATGTGAAAGATAATACAAATGCATAAATAAAAATTATAAAACATTTTTAAATAAAAAAAATTTAAATACTTTTTACGAATATATATATATATTTCATTAAAAATCTTTAACAAGATGATTTTGAACTAATAAATTATATTCCAAAGGCTATAGTAAGTCTAGATTTATGTTTTCACTTTATTTTTTAATAAACATTTACTGATATAGATAAATATGTAAAATTTCTACTTTTGATAAAATAGACTACTTGACTAATGTTACCTTAAATTCAGTATATTCATTAAAAGTTAACTATTTATTATCTATGCATCACTAGTCAGATCAATAACATCTGGAAAAATGAGAAGAAGAATACCACTTGAAACTTTAGAAAAATATAAATAAAGTTTGAATTTTTTTGAAAATATTTAAGTCAACTAAATAATTGAAACAATCCAACATATAACTACAAGTAAAATGAGTCACCATAAAGCTGCAGCTAATCATATTTAACTAGCTTGTAAAAAGTTGTTAATTGAAATTCATTCTTAGAAATATCATACTATCTCATGAGAATAAAAAGTTGAAAAATATAAAAAATATCAACATTTATCTTGTAGCTCATTAAAATTTAAATTCTATAATCAAGAATTATAAGAAATATAAGATTTCTATCAATGATTTAGATCTTTATTGGTTTGTTATCAAATAGCCACCATATCCCACTCGATGGCGCAGTTTTCGCGCTTAAACTATAAAATATGATCATTCCCAGGCTGTTAATTATAATCATTTTGATGTGTTTTTTGTAATGTGAAAATTGTCTTTTTTAAATATTATTTAATTTTAAATATTATTTTTTATTAACATATACAAATTAAATGATAATAATAAATGTAAAATAAAATAAACAAGTTGCAATTTGATTCATCTTTTTTAGTTTGCTTTTTATTACAAAAATCAATTTTCTATAAGAGATTTTTTTTACTGGGGTTACGGCTTTTTTGTTGTTGTTGTTTAAAAACTCATAATCGGAATAAAAAGTAAAATTTCTTAGTCTTCCTTTTACATTTTATTTCTACAGAGAAACAGATATTATTGTGTTATCGCCATTTTTTACTTTTTTAGTCTTTGTTTTAAATTTTTTTTTTTTTACAGACAAACAGATATTACCACTATTTTTTATTTCAAATAGAATGACAACTAAAAGTAAAAGTTGTTACGGTTAGGTTTAGGGTTAGTTTTAGGTTTAGGTTTAGGTTTAGGGTTAGTTTTAGGGTTAGGTTTAGGGTTAATTTTAGGGTTAGTTTTAGGGTTAGGTTTAGGGTTAGTTTTAGGGTTAGGTTTACGGTTAGTGTTCTGTTGTTTGTAGTGCTAAAATAAAAAATATCAAAATCATATTTTTGTAAATATTTTTTACTAACATCTATAAAATAAATGATAACAATAAATGTAAACTATATTCAACAAAGTATAATAGTAGTTGGAGAAAAGAAAGAAACTAAAACTTTTTTAAACAACAACAAATATATATATAAAATGTCTTCTTTACTTATTAACCATGTTTATAATATATGCTTTGTATGACATTTAAAAAAACGGTGTACAATTGTACTTTTCTTACTGGATATTTTTGTGTTAATGCTCTTTTATTTCAAAAATATACACACGGTACAATCTTGTTTGTCTTGTGGAATGTTACGAACAGTACGTTACTTGACGCGTTACCTAATTCCAACTCACTTTATACATATATCTCGTCAACATTTACCACTTAAAACTTCAATACACTACGGTGTAAAAAGTCCATTAATTATTACTTTACAAAATCTGAACATTTTAATACTTTAAAATAAAAAAAATCCAATGAAAACAACATTTCCATCCAATTAAAAAAAACACACCCTCTCACCAAGCCGTAACCATTTTATAAACTGTGCAAATTCGGAAAATGTATTTGCTGTGATGTGACATACATGCTGTACTGTAACATGACATAACAGCCTGAAATCTGTAGCACAACAAAAAAGTTGTATTATAGGAAACACGGGTTCAAACGTGTCGGCTGCAGAAATGGCATTTTTATGTGTTTTAGTGTGAAAATGGCACCATCCAGTGGGATATGGTGGCTATTCAATGAATACTCTTTATTGAAAGGTGAATAGATGCATGCTGAAAGTAAATATCAGCACTGAGTGTTTTTATAATTATTTAAATATAGGGACTTGAACTAAGACTTTTAAGCACTCTTAAACTATCCACACTATTTCATACAACTGGTACACATGACCACATACAAGTATAAAAGATAAATAATTACCAATATACGTATTTCATGCTAAACCAGCACTCATCAGTTGGTCCGGATTTTATCTCCCACATATGTATTGTAACATTTTTCCGTCTGACTAGGCCTCTATACACAATAAATGCATGAGTTGATCAAGTTATGCCAAAAGAAGAAAGTTTCATTTCTAAAAACATAACTATATTTCCTGATCAACTCTGCCTAGAATTGTTATGATTACAATTGTGAGCAGAATCAGCTTTTAATTTATAAATGAGGGCACCAGAGTAGATTAGACACACTGATTCTGTGTCAAACATATCGTAATTCGTAAATTTAAAAAAAAAATGTTTGTTGAAAAATAATCGGTAATTATATTTTACCGTGAATTAGAATTATTTCCTAAATATTATTATTCCTGGAATTTATTAAACATATTAGCAAAGGTAAATTATATTTTTAAATATCAATAAACTAATATTAATAAATTTATAATAATTAATAACTATTATTAATAATGTACAAATGAAAAGTTGATATTAGAAATTTTTTTTTATTCTAACAAATTAAAATATTTAACGTTAAATTGTTAACTAAATAAAGTGGAGAGAACACACTAATTCAGATATGAATACATTAATAAAAAAACAACAGTTTCACAATTAAAAAGTTCTTGGGTAAATAAGAGTCTCTTGATCAATAAATTTAAAGTCCTTATCAAGGTTCTATTATACGTATATTTTTAAGATGGTTTGTCGACAATTTAGTCACAATCGGGAATAATAATGAGTCATAGCTTACCAGTAAGTTTAGTGAATTCACAATGATTGTAGATCACTATGCATAGTTTTTTGGGTTAGAATGAGCTTGGCCATTGGTTATAAGTTGTTCTTGGTGCTGATTCTATAGGCTAGTCACGAAAGCTTTTCTGGTGTCCATCTTCAGCAATGATGTCAGCTAAAGCTCCGGCCTACTCCTGCATGAATAATTAGTCTATTGTAGAGTGGTCTTAGATTGTTTAATCCAAGACCAGCCCAAAGAAATACAGACAAGCCAAGACATTGATCAAACTGACCCCCTCCTTTTTATACTAGAGGTCCAGTTTTCAGATTTCTGCACATGTTATTATCATGGTGTTTTTGGTTCATAATCTTGTACAGTCTTTACTTATTTTTTACTTACAAAGTTCTCTTTTTTTAGCAAATCTTTCAGCCATCTTTAATTAGCTAAAATATTTTTATTTTAGCGTATCTAGATTAGTGATTTGTGTGTCTTTTGTTCTCTCCAATTTTTACTTTTATTTTTAATTACATAAAAAATATAAAAGACAATTTTAACTTTCACTGTACGTTTTTAAGAAAATAAATTATACTAAAAAAAAATTGTTTACTCTTTTTTTTTTAGCTTTTACCAAGTGCCAATATATTTGTACCATATATAAATAAACGGTACATACCACAGGGGCCAGGAGATGAGAATAAAATAGGGGTTTACACTAATTTTATTCTTAAGCTTTAAATTCATATTCATGTTTTTTTATTTTGTATTAGAGTGCTGATATTTTCGTTGACTCATTCAACAAGTGACGTTCAGCTTTAACCCCCACTTTTGGGTATAACACAGTGGGAATGCAAAATATTTCCACATTCATCTGTGTCCTTTCCGCTTAAGGGTAATAGTAATGATAAGAAACCCATGTTATAAGCACAAGTGGGCATTGCTCATAATTTTGAGTCATATAGGTTCTCAGCATCTTGGTCCAACTTGATCTGCCCTCCCCTTTTATTGGGATCCCTGATAGAAATAGACTGATGGGCATATAAAGGTGGTTTTATGTTATATACTGTGTACATGGACTCGGGGCTATGCTTTTTTCTCTTTTCAGTAACCACCTACCCGGTCAAATACGTGTGACTTACATCTACATCAGCCACAATCGTGTTTTTTTTAGACATATTAAAAATATATATATTTTTTTTATTTCTGTAAGTCATATTAAACAAATATTTTTATACTTGTATAATCAGGGTTTAGTTAGTTAGTTAGTTTTTATAATTTTTTTTTTAAAAAAACTACTATTTATTTTCCGGCTATGAGTTTTTTGGTCATTGTTGTAACATTCTTTACCATTACAACTTATCTCAGGTAGTGCTTGTTGTATCAAAGCCCGAGTTGGGTCACCATTGTAACATTTTTCCGTCTGACTAGACCTCTATACACAATAAATGAGTGAGTTGATCAAGTTATGCCAAAAGAAGAACATTTCATTTCTATTTCTAAAAAAACATAGCTATATTTCCTGATCAACTTGGCCTAGAATTGTTACAATTACAATTGTGAGCTGAATCAGCTTTTAATTTATAAATGAGGATGCCAGAGTCGATTAGACTCACTGATTCTGTGTCAAACATATTGTAATTTGTAAATTAAAAAGAAAAATGTTTTTTTTTAAATAATCGGTAATTGTATTTTACTGTGAATTAGAATTATTTCCTAAATATTATTATTCCTGGAACGTATTAAACATATTGGCAAAGGTAAATTAAAATTTTAAACATCACTAAACTAATATTAATAAATTTAATAATAATTAATAACTATTATTAATAATGTACAAATGAAAAGTTGATATTAGAAATATTTTTTTTTATTGTAACAAATTAAAATATTTAACGTTAAATTGTTAATTAAATAAACTGGAGAGAACACACACTAATTCAGATATGAATACATTAATTAAAAAAAAAAAACAGTTTCACAATTAAAAAGTTATTGGGTAAATAAAAGTTTCTTGATCAATAAAATTAAAGTCCATATCGGGGTCCTGTTATATGTATATTTTTAAGATGGTTTGTTGACAATTTAGTCACAATCGGGAATAATAATGAGTCATAGCTTACCAGTAAGTTTAGTGAATTCATGATGATTATAGATTACTATGCATAGTTTTTTGAGTTAGAATGAGCTTGGCCATTGGTTATAAGTTGTTCTTGGTGCTGATTCTATAGGCTAGTCATGAAAGCTTCTCTGGTGTCCATCTTCAGTAACGATATCAGCTAAAGGTCCTGCCTACTCCTGCATGAATAATTAGTTCATCGTAGAGTGGTCTTAGATTGTTTAATCCAAGACCAGCCAAAAGAAATACAGACAAGCCAAGATGTTGATCAAATCGGCCCTCCTTTTTATACTAGAGGTCCAGTTTTCAGACTTCTGCGCATGTTATTATCATGGCATTTTTGGTTCATAAGCTTGTAGTCTTTACTCATTTTTCAATTACAAAGTTCTCTTTTTTTAGCAAATCTTTTGGCCATCTTTAATTAGCTAACATATTTTTATTTTAGCTTATCTACATTATTGATTTGTATGTCTTTTGTTCTCTCCATTTTTTACTTTTATTTTTAATTGCGTAAAAAAATATAAAAGACAATTTTAACTTTCACTGTACGTTTTTAACAAAATAAATTATACTAAAAAAAAATTAAGTTTACTCTTTTTTTTTTTTTTTTTTAGCTTTTACAAAATTCCAATATATTTATACCATATATAAATAAACGATACAATATATATATATAATTAGTGCTCAGTTTATATTAAGATAGAAAATCTTCACACTTTAATGGATAGGCTTCAATCCACTCCATTCTCCAACTTTTCAATCATCCATATCATTGAAAATCTGAGATGGAAAACCCAAATCCTATGCTGATGACAACTTTATTACCATACCCATGTTGACCTCAAGTCACTCTGACCCCTCATTTATAGGACCTTATCCATTTAAATACATAGATGAGGGATGGGCAGGATAATTATTTAAATAAAATCAATAAATACTCAATTCACACTCTAGGATTAACACATACAATATTTCACTTTTAATTGTACTATTGTAAAATCATTTTATCTTATCAGTTTAGACTGGTAGACAGACTATTAGTCTCAAAAACAAGAAGTCTAGGGGCCTAATTTAATTAAGAGAATTAAAATATGTTTAATTGATTTGTTATCTATTCTGCTCATTTTTCATTTGCATGTTAGAATTTTATATGACCTCTTGAGTAGCTGATTATACTTCAAACAAATAAGATAGAAGCAATTTTATAATGTGTAATAACTATACTAATAATTATTCTTTTTTATTTTTTAAAATTTGTATAAAATAATAAATGTAATAAAATCATTAAAACAAAAAAAATATAGATATAAATATCATTTCTAAAATTGATCAATTGTACATGTTTAATACTAATACAAATCAAATAACAAAATAGTTTGATGTTATAACTATGTATAAATGATTTATAACATTATTTTACTACTTATTATATTAAATAATGCCTAACATTATACTAGTAATAATAAATAAAATAAAAAATTTATATAATATTACAATACTAGCCAAAAAAAAAAAACTTTACTAAAATTCTACTACAACCATGATTTCATCTATTAACTAATAGACCTTTTCAAGTGAAATTTAACTTAACATATCACATATATATACCAAACAAAATAGTATTCCTCATCTTCATTTCAAAACCTTATTTTCTTTAACATGCAATTGATGGCATCAGATTTAAAATATTTTATCATCAAAGTTTCTTTTCCTTTTCTTTTTAATTCACTTTTTTCATAATAGATAACTTCTGCATTGTCAAATATTTTATGACCTGTATTCAGTTCATGAATATACAAAGCTGAGATATTATATTTATTTTTAACTCTACTCTTATGAACCTTAATTCTTTCATGAAGACTTAATTATCTCTGATCTATGTACATGTTATGACAACTGCAAGGGATCTTATAAACTACTCCAGGAATAGATTTGTAATTAATTGTTTTGAAACATTTAGTAATGAATTTAAATTCAGGCCTTTCTTCCAACATACTTTTATACCACCCATTAAAAAATTACTCTTATAAATCAATTTACTAATAAGGAAGTTGGTTTTTGATGTGAATGATGGGAAGGCTCTTTTGTTTGGTGTATATATATATATATCATATGTGTAGTTGAATTTCTATTGAAAAGCTCTATTAGTTAATAGATGAAACCATGGTTGTGGAAAAATTTTAATAAAATTTAGGGTTTTTTCCCCATTAGAATTGCAATGTTATATGAATTTTTATTGACTTACTATACTTAAATATATTATTTTATTTAAACCACTAAACATCACATGATCACCATCTCATACTAGCACATAATTGTTGTAAACAAAGGCAAAACTCTCCATACAGTAGTGCCACCTTGTGCTAACAAGAGTAATCAGTGGATGCCAGAAGGCTTGTGCATAAAATTCCTATCTAGTGCCTACTCATCCAATATCCCCAGACTAGTTTCTGGCTTGTGGCCATCATCAGTGAGGAGCTTTGGATCTGAGAGCACAGCACCTAGATTTTAGGATTTTATTTATGCCAAATTTATAGAATCATAATAAATATGATAAGTTAATAATAAAAGAATCTGTAATTAATTTAAATCTTTTGACTATTTAGGGTCAAATGTCAATTCTGAAATTGCCAAATTTTGCCTTCTCTAATCCCGATATGAGGATTATGAAAATTGCAGTCTCTATAATTTTTTGGAGAGTAGTCAAACTCATTTAATGAATGTTACTTTAGTAAATGATAATGGAAGACTTATAATGAGAAGATTTTTTAATTGAAGTAGACTAGTGATATCATAGGTGTATATATGTCAGTGATGTATAGTGGAGACAAATATAAACCATTAATATATCTTGTAATTTTGTGTTTAAAAAAATAACAATAAACAAAATGAGTACAAAGCAGCAGCAAATTATTGTTATTGATGAAAAGTTATTGCTTGGCCATAGCATTTTTAATATCTAATTACTTTGTCTGCTGCTGCACGATCTTATTTCATATATGTAGTTGTAAAAATGCTTTAAAATTTTTTAAGCATATCAATTAAGATTTTATTAAAATACTTTTATTTTAAATTTTTTATAATTATTATCCACCTTGTTTTAAATCTGTAACTTACAGTCACCCATTACGTTTTTACAATTTAACTTCAAGCTGTCTATTAATTGTTAATTGAAAATTTTATATTTATTTTATTGTTTTAATTGAATTAATTTAATAGGTAGGTTTATAAATGTATGGCTATTGATTTAGCTTATTTGTCAAGATACGCAACCTTTATTTAAGTTACTCTTTTTTTTAAAGTATCTAGAGAGGGAAATATTAAAACAATTACTTAAATCCCAAAGTAAAATTGAAAATAGAGTTCTGAAATGGATCTCTATTGCCAATTTAACATAATAAATTATTGTTTACGTCGTTGTTTAGTCTATTGGTGAAAATCAATTAAATTTCTAACTCATGAATCTATCACTTTAGGTTTGCATTAACCTCATAGATCATACCTGTTCGATTAGATCAATGTTTTAAAAATAATTTTTATTAAAGATAGTTCATTTATAAAAATGAAATCAATATCATTAAATAATGCCCAAATAAATGTACATAAATGGTTTTCGTAAACTTGTATCTAGAGATAATGAAGATATGACGTAAATATTAATGAACTTAGCTTTACGATGTAGGTATATTAGAATTTATTTATGAATTATAAAATATTTTAATATGCAGATATATATTGAAAATTATAATCAAATATTCTTTTTTGTTTGTATTCAGACACCACATTTATATAGCCAAAAAAATATATGATTTCCATATAATTACAAGGCATATGTATACATTTGTATGTATAGCTAGTATTTTATATGTATATTCAGATGTACATTAAATAAATTTTTACATTTTTGTAATGCAGTAATAAAAGTTTTTAAATTAGTAGGGCTTAAAAAAAATTAATGAAAATTTTAAATTATTAGATAATTTTCTTTTTCTTAACATTTTATTTTTGTAATTAGGCCAATTGATTGTCTAGTAATCTTATTATTAACAGAATTCATTGTTGTAGGTTTCTTTTCACTGTCTTCTGTTTCATTTCTGTTTGATTTTTTTCTCTCTAGCTTTAACAAAAGAAGTATGCTTTAATTTGTTTTATTAAGGCTGTACAACAGAACAGAAGGGTGTGCAGTTATATAAACCATAGTCGGATTGCTTTTGTTTGGAATTCTTGTCCCTTTTTGATTTTGTGTTCCTAATTTGTGAGAATTTTGTAGCTCTCCTGCTGATCTTTTCCACCCTGTTTGTCTGAAATCTCTATTATGATCTCAGTTCTCTCCAAACATTTGACTTTTGCAACATGGCAGGAATATTTTTCACCAGGTAATGGCATGTCGTGATCTCCATTCTTGTCCAGTTTGTATAGCTGGAAAATACTTGCTCTGGCCTGAACGGGAATTGACAGTAGTACGAGTTCTCTGTTTGGCTTCCTTTTCCATGTATTGTGAATATTCAGTTTTTTTCAATCTATCTTTGTATTTGTTTTGGGTTTTTCAATCCACTTTTGTAAGCGGCCATGTATGCAACGTCTCTGTGTACATGTTTCGTTCAAATGGTTTGCTTTTGTGACCTCTGCATTCCCATTCAAATGCCATCGCTGGTGATTTCCTTTTTCATTGGTTGTCATATTTAAATTGACTTTCTTTTACAGCAAATAGAAAACTTGAAGACTTCATTTTTATTTGGCAATGACTCATAATATAATGAAGTCGGAACTGAACCGGGAAAACTGCTACTGAATTAATTTTATGATATTTCTTAACAGCTTTTTTTTTCTTTTACAGTATGTATGTACTTTTCTTCTTGTTGAACAAAAACCTGAATAGTTTATTTATTTATAAATGCATTTAAAAAAACTTGTTTAAAAGTTGTTGTTGTTGTTTTTTTTAAGTAATAATAAAAAGTTAAATAATTAAATGTTTATTTAAATTAAATACATACATTTTTTTATATTAATTATTATAAAAATAATATTAAGTTAATATGTAATATATTACGTTTTAAATTTTTTAATTAGCATATGTTTATATATAAATTTATACGTTTCTTGTATAGTTAGTCTTTCTTTGCCTTAAGGCAAGTTGAGATAACTAAGCAATAAGAAATTACTTATTGCATAATGCCGTTTTCCTAATTTATTATTTAGAATTACATTCTAAACTTTAATAAATCCTTATTTCGAATAATGACTGACTGATGTATTTCTGTTGTTTGATCACTTTCGACAACTAATAACTGAAATAATTTAGAATCTTATGCATCCTAAAAATCTGCTGCATTACAAAAAGGTTTTTAAATATGATTTTTTTTCCCTCTACAGTACAGGATTTTTCATACCTGCACTTTTGATGTAATATATAGAGGATTTGAACTCAAACTTTCATATGACCCTTTAAGAAGTCAGACACTTGATCGTCAACATTCTCTCTCTCTTAATGAAATTTATTAAAACTTTATGTAATTTTTAAAATCATCTATTTTATACATGAACGCATTCATGGAAACTTTTTGTTGTGTAAGAGAACTAAATTCATGTAAAGAATTGACAGTATTCTTATTAACTTAGCATAAAATTAAGATACAGGGCTAATGAAGTGGAGATTTCGACCAATTGAATTTAATTTGCTGTTATGTCTGGAATTTGCAATTAAATACATTATTTGTACATATTTAATTTCAATACTGAACAATAAAATATATGCATTACAATTATCTAATTAACCCATATAATATGCCTTAGAATGTCTTTGATACATACCGAGGGCAATAGATCCATGATAGATTATTCTATTTTCTTATCTACTTCCATCTCTTGTTTTTCCCCCTTATATCTATCTGCTGCTTTTATATTTTGTTCTGGTCTTATAATTGATCTTTAGAATATAAAAGCTTTTTTTAGAATCTGAATACTATATTGTTTAGAAAACATCTTGAATCTCTAATATCCTAGTTAATACTTATTAAATATTATCACTAATTAAAAATATTTGCAAACACTATTGGTGATGGTTTTAACCACACAGTTATATATCTTTGTTTACAAAGATACAACTTATCAAACTTATCTATATAAATAATTAATGAATAAACAAAGTAAAACCTACTTTTATTTTAGAGACTGGAAGATCCTACTGTATTTTAGATGTGTTTTCATTAGAAAAAGTATCTTTCAGTAGATCAGTAATTCTTTTTCATATGTCTTTGATTAGATGTTTATGATTATACTTCTCCACAAGATGTTAAAAGTAGATAGAAATCAAACCCTATTTTGTGTGAGAGGGGTATAGTGAAAATTACATCATTTTTTTAAACAATATTTACTTTCATTTTATGTATAGGCTATTCATTGCTTTTATTTTATAGTTGTCATTGATTTTTTTTTTCATACTTTATTTGAATGTACTTCTGATATGACTATTTTAGCTGATGTTTGGATTCAACTGATTGTAGATTGATATCTGGGTTCTGTTATTATATTTTATTTTAAAACTGGACCATGTACTTCTGAAGATGGTTCGTTGAAGAGCTGTTTACACTTGAGTCATCCTCTATTTTAACTACAACTATGTATATGGAAATGTAACCATTACTATTAGAAGAAGAATTTTTTTTATTAAATAGAATGAGACTTAGTCAATCAGATTTGATATTTTATGGGCACTATCCTCATGAGTTTGTTGGCATGCCAATGCAGCATTAATTATTATTGGTAATATTTCTTATTTTGTGCCATGACTAATTCTCTCTTGACAGTATGAGTAAAAGTGAGATAAATTGTGTTTTCAATTTATTTTTAAATATATTTTATTATTTTTTATATATTATCAGAGTTTGTTTTAATAATATAATGAATGATAGTTACGCAGTAGTTTTTTACCATGCAATTGATGCTCTTTAATGAATCCATTATATAAGGCATCCTCATGTGGGAGCATAATTATATTGCACTATGAAAACTGAATACAGATGACTCATGTTATTCTTTATTCACACATTTACTCATTTATTATCAATAATCATAAAACTTATTGTCTTACCTCATCTCTGAATTCATAGAAGTTCACAAAATGAAATAAAAAATCCACTTCATAGTATTTAAAGTGTTTTAATAGCAATTTTTTGTCTGTATCTAGAGTGAATATAGAAGATATAAAATATTTAAAAATTTTAATTCATAGTACAGTACTGTAAAGTGAGGCCGTCATTTTTTTTGTTGCAGTTCCCCTAATAGGTGATATAATTCAAATATATGTATACTGTACTATTCTGTAAAAAATCATTTAACTCCATCACTGAAATGAAATTAATTAAAGTGAATATTAATACTGCTTTATTTATGAAGAAAATATTGAAAACATTAAATATAACTTTAATGCATTTTTGTTGGAGATAATTTGTCAAAAATAAGCTTGGATTGATGTTGAGAAGACTGCTCATGATTCACCACCAAAAATGCATTAAGATTATATTTAATGATTTAATATTTTTATTTATGAACCAGTATTAGTATTATTTTTAATTTATTGTACTATCTTTTATGTGCCATGGATAGTGCATAATAATATATGTATATATACAACTATACAACATAGATTATTTTTAATAGTCCTCCTTATATAAATTTGTTATCAATAAAAATAATTTTACAAAAAAATAGAATAATGCAGTTATTTAAAAGAACAAGGTAATAATAAATTAAAAGCACATAATGTATCAACTGGTATGTGTATATGTTCACACACTCAATTATAAAACTTATAGGATTCTTTTTATACTATATATATATATATATAATATTATAATTTGATGTCTGTATTTCTTTAAATCAATATATGTCGTCTTATAATTGAATATTTATAAATATAGTAATTAAATATATGTAAAATATAACTTTAAAAATTTTATCTACTTGGGAGGGCTATCGATTGTCCTAGTAGTCTTTGTCAACTAACATTTTGAAAGGCTAACCTTCCCACAATTATGTGATCTTAATATTTGACTTAATTAATAGACAGGCGGCAAACATTAAGATCAAGGAATTGTGGGAAGGTTAACCTTTCAAAGTATTAGTTGACAAAGACTATGAAGATAATCAAAAGCGCTCCTAAGTGGATAAAATTTTTAAAGTTGTACTTTACATATATCTAATTGCTGTATTTATAAATATTCAATTATATGATTATATATATATATATATATACATTAAGTGTATTAGGTTTATTTCTTTCTTTTTATTATTTTATAACTAGATTTTTTTTTCTTATTAAAACAAATGGTAAACTTAGATATTTTCTTCTTTTACAATTCAATTAATAATATTCATTTTAATATTCAACCTTTTGGAGGAATTTACCTCAATAATGGACTATGACATTGCAGCTGCTAAAAGTTATTCTATAATAGTCTGGCAGCATTGAATCAGCCTTATTCTGCAAGTTTTGTGTAATTTTACATTGAATGTATGCAATGTAATGATGACATTTCCATATTTTAGTTTTCATTTTTGTCTTAAGTGGCAGATTAAATTAAAAGTAAGAAAGCTCTAAAATGCAGTTTTCAGCTTTTGAATCATGGTGGGCATTATGTGCTTTATTTTTATTGTTAATATCAAAGTTTTTTTATTATTATTATTTGAAAACTTTTTCATTCATTTGAAACATAATTATAAAAAGTGAACTATATTTTATTTTTAAAATGTTTAAATTTATGTTAGAAAATACAGTATACACTTGGGTCTCTTTTTATGCAGTAGATAGGTTCCACAGAAAATCTGCATTAAAAAAATCACACAAAAATAGACTTAACTTATCTTGAAAAATGTGGGATACGTTCCGTAATTTTCAAAAATCGCATAAAATCAAAGCAACAAGGTAAAATTACTTTTGTAGTGTTTGTAAAAATGGTAGACATTTTTGTACACTCCAGAAAAACTAGAATTTATTTGTAAGGCTGTTTTTAGATCACGCTCTGATAGCTGAAGAATTTGATTAGTGCATTGACATGATGGCGATCGACAATTCCTAGAAATATTTGCTGATTACAAATATTTCTAGATAAGAGGCATTACTCTATTGGTCAGTGCATTGATTGATTGTTGCAGTTGTCAGAGAGCGATAGGAACACTGGGTAATAACTAGGCAGTGTAATATAGAGAGCAGTCATGCAATTGAGTAAGCAGTTTTTAAGTAGAGATATCTCGCATTAGTGCTGGCGGTTAATGATCAGCATTCAGTGGAAATGTAGTTCACAGGTGTAGCTGAAAGAGACCACAGCGGAGATATTGAGACAATTCGTTGGAGAGTTTCATTGCAGACCAATGCGTTGGAGAGCTTTGTTGCAGACCAATTCATTTGGAGAGCATTCATGGCAGACCAATTCATGGAGAGCATTCGATGCAGACCAATTCAGTGGAGAGATTGCAGACCATTTCATTTGGAGAGCATCCGCTTGCAGACCATTCATTGGAGAGCATACACAGTTGAACATTAGCGAACGTTATTGGATAGCCACACAGTATGACTGGCAGATTATAACATTGGCACAGTCGGAAGTGCGAATGTAACAACTTTAAAATTCACATTAAAAAAAAAAAGCAAATAAAGAAAATTTCAAATATTTGAAAAAAATTGAGATAAGACAAACTTTTTTTACTTTTTTTTTATTAACTATTTAATTTTATTCAAAACAGTATGTTTTTATGTGTAATTTATTATACTTTTTTTCACACATATTTTAATCATTATTGCTATTTGACAATATGCGGTTCGTTTGTGAACTGGTAAGAAATCAGATTCATCACAAAAGGAAATACAATTAACACCAACTTCAGTCTCATGCTGTGTTAATGGTTTTCTGTCGACAATATAATCGGTAATTAAACTTTGAGACAATGATTTTATTAAGTGTTTATGAAACTTGCGATATCCAGACTGCTATGTCTAGCTGTTAGAGAATGCACTTCCATGAGTGCAACTATATATATATATATATAATATGCTTTCACGAGTATGCTAATAATGACTAATGGTTAAATTTTCTTCTATACACATATATACATGGAGAAACTTTTAGACAGAAAAAATATTTAAAAACTTTTAAAGATATATTTTTTAAAGTAGAAATTAAAAGTTCTTAAATATTTTTACTTGTAACTTTTTTCTTTCTAAAAGTTTCTCCATGTATATATGTGTATAAAAGAAAATATAAACATACATGTACATAACACAGACATACAACTATTTAGTTCATTATCTTTTTCTAAATCTTCTAAGGTATCAAAAATTTTTGCCAAACCTTTGTCCAACAGCCATTTAAAGTGTGTTAAACTTAATGTGTATATATAAAATGAGGAAATTCCGATTTTAAGAGAAATATGAACTTTTTTATCACATAAAAGAAAACCACATAAAAAGATATTAAGAAGAAACATGAATCGAATAACTTCAAAATCACATTTAAAAAATCAGCACAAAAGGAGACCCAGGTGTATATATTTTACACTACTTAAATTAAAATTTTATTGATTTTAAAATATTTTTTTTTACTTATTTGTAAAGTAATTGTTAATAATAAATTTGCAAAAGAAAAAAAAAACTTTTTTTTTTTATAAATTCTGTTCAAACTGAAGACTTCATATATGAAAAATTAATTGCACTAATGGTGCTCAAATTTATGTTGTAATCATTTAATGGTTAACTGAAGAATGATTGCTGCTTATAAAAACATTATGTATAAGCACAATATTATAGTTCTAATTAATTTAAAAATTTTAACAATTTTTTGTTTGTTGCTATTTTTGGGATAATTTATGTCTGAAGTAGCAGGTAATGTTATAGCTGCTTAATTGTGTTTTTAAATACAAAATGTTGCCATTAATCATGAATAATTCATTTTTGAAAAAGATCATGATAATTGAATTAGAAAGAAATAGGGGCCAAAATCTCATAGGAAAAATGTTAATATTTATAGAATCTAAAAAAATACTTATTTTTATTATATGTATTGAGACAATATATAGTTGTACTCTAGGTTTTTATTTTATTTTACATATCTTTAATTAGAAAATGAAATCATAAATCTATTTTCTATGATTGTCACTTGTCAATCTTAAAAGAAAATCAAAAACAGCCTATATTTATTAATTAAAATTTTGGCTTTTTAAAAAATATTGTTTATGTAAACTTATATTTTATTTTTTTGTTAAAACTTGGTTTTCAGTTTTGGGCAGAGAAATTAAATCTGATTAAAAGATAAAGGAGATGAGTTTAAGATTATTGTAAACTGTCTATATAGGTATATTTTATTGAAAAGTGAAAAGTAAATATTAAATCCTTATCAAAATGTTAGAAAACATGTTGTGGTTTCTTTAGAAACAACATTTAAATTTTCTATTAGCCAATAAAATTAAAAAACAAGCCAAGAGTCTATAAAATGGGAGTAGGGCAATTGAAATAACAGTAAGCAATAAACAATGAAAAGCCATTTACATTGAATTATAATGAGTTATAATTGAAACAGAAAACCAGGATAGTTTATTCTATAATGGAAAAATTATACAGAGATTAGTTGTTACCTAAAACAAAAGACTTAGTTTTGACATTGTAGGCCATAATGATAATTTTATATACCAAGCCAAACCATTTTTAAAACTTTAAAGATTTGTAAATATTTATACAAAAAATCTTCAAACCATTCACCTACAGATACATTTTTTTATTAATTACTTTATCAGAAGTCTTTTAATATATAATAGCAACTTCCTCTAAAATTGGAAACTTTTGTTAAAATTTGTGATTAATCTTCAAACAAGTTCCCTCCAAAGAGAGAGTTTCATTGATCTTTGTGTTTTTAATATATCTAACCATCATGATAATATTAAATCCACATGAAAAAAAGATACCCAAATTACTTTGAATATAAGACAATTCTGAATTTAAGAGACAGGAGAATTTTAAGCCTAAAAAAATTGGAAAAAATATCAACTCCAAATTTAAGATACTTATATGTATTTAAATAGGAAACTAATATAAATACAATAAACTCACCTAATTTATTGTGAATTTTCTTTAGATATGCAGGACTTTCACTGTCTACATCTTTTCTTTCAGAACTTGAATTCTCATCTTCACTATTCTATTAGGGTACATCAGCTTCAGTCTATTTAAATTGCAGCAAATGTTATAATTTCTTTGTCAATTTGTTTTCATGTAAAAGTACATTTTTCTTTAAAATCTGAATCATTCTTCTAAAATAATTTATATTTTACAAATATTTTCTGAAGAAAAGAAATGTATAAAAAAGATTCCAAAACATATATTTTGACTCTAAAAATCAAAATGAAAATATCAGACTTGTCAGAATCAGCAAAATAACATTAAAAGATTTTAATTCATATGTCTTATATTAATAATGAAAATCAAACCATTATGATATTGAAGTATGAATATTCAATACTGTGGTCATTGTATAAATCAACCAAGCCAGACTTATATACATTTTTTAAAATTAAACTTTGATCAAAAATCTTATATCAAAATATGTGATAAATATATTAATACATATACACAGTAAACTCTTAGAGAAATTTTAGCTTCAATTATAGAGTATGAAACATTTATTATCCAAATGCCATATTTTGTTGTAAGATTTAGTGATCAAATTTTAATTATTAAAATGAATTTATATATCTCTGCTTTGGTTAATATATATCTGTATTGACATAGGCTGATTTATAGAAAGACCACAATAGCGAATATTCACACTTGTAACGTCATAATGAATTTGATTTTCATTATTAATATAAGACAAAGGTTTTTCTGTAATTACATAAATTTCATTACATGCTCCAAAGCTGCTTATAATACTAGATTATTTTCAAAATGTATATTGTGGAAGATAACTTTCCAGTTTTGTCATGTAGTATAGTGATAGAATAATAAATGTTTCACCAGTATAGTTAGAGCTTACATCTCTCAAAATATTTACATTATTTTTAATATGTTTATTTATTCTTTAAATATTTTAATGTAAAATTTATTGGTCAAGGTTTAATTAATAAATTGAGTTTTATAATTAAATACAATAATTATGTTGCTTATTACATAGAGAAAATATTAATAACATTAAATATAACCGTAACACATTTTTATAATTCTGTTGACCTAATAATGAATATTCCATACATTGTGATTAAAACTTTTATCTTTCCAAGTATGTATTAATATTTCTAAGTGCATTAATCTATTGTGGGTATGCATATATATAAATGTGTATGTGATTTCAAAATATCCAATGCATAATACTAATTGAATTAATATATATATGTGCTCTGCGCACAGTTAATGAAGCTATTAATAAATTGTCAAAATTTTTACTGCCAAGCGCTTTCGGGACAGTTTACAGTCCCATCTGCATATAAATTTGCATAAAATTTGCATAGTTTTACAGTTATTAACAGAATAACTCGCCATGAATATGGGACTGTAGACTGTCCCGAAAGCGCTTGGCAGTAAAAATTTTGACAATTTATTAATAGCTTCATTAACTGTGCGCAGAGCACATATATATATTAATTTATTTAAGCGTTAGTGAAGTAAAATCTTAACTATTTCAATACTAATTGAAGTAAATATACAAAGAATTATCTAAGTCACATATTAATAAACTAATCTAGTTCATCTACAGTACAATTTATATGTAATTATTTAGCAATGCCCAGGAAAAATATATTTCACACTTTAGTGTTTTAACAATCATAAATAGTGTGAAATTTAAATTAAGCAGGACAATATTAACTCCAAATTAAACGATATAACTTTAAGCAATAAAAGCAGATAAATAATTACTTTTTTTAACGTAGAAACACATAATATAATGCTAACTGAAAAAATGCAATGAACTATCCCACTACTTAATGTTAAAACAATTCAATTCAACTACAACGTCCCTTGTTTGTAATTGCTTAGCAAAGACCAGGATTTTGATGGTTTTTACATTGAACTAGTTTGTTCCAGATATACAATCACAGATAACTGAAATTTAAATTAAGCAGAACAATATTAAAACTTTAAATTACACAATCTAAATTTAATCTATAAAAATAGAATAAACAATTATTTTTTTTAGCATCTTTCAACACCTATCCACCCAATAATTCAAACATATACTATATAGAGAATATTAATGCATATCACGAACAATCATATCCATTTAGTGATGATGAATCTTTTATGCAAAGCATTGGAAATCCTGGAGATTTGCATTGTGATTTTAAACTTAGCAATTATTATGACATTGGATTGTTAACAGTTACACCACATCGTATGGATTGTGCTTCTAGTTTTATCATTTGATTTTTACCAATAGTTAAGAACCTCATGGATTAAGGCTTCTAGTTTTTTATAAGTTGTCTGGAAATTGAAACATGATGGACAGAACTCAAGTTCCCAAAGAGTTCAACTGTGATTTGAACATTGGATTGGGGCTACTGTGTCACTCATCTTTGCGGTCTTGGGGACAGTCTGTTGCTTGGAGAGCTCCCTGGGCTTGCTCCCTAGTCTTGGAGGAGGGCTGGGATGTGGGTGTATTGGGCTGTAGTATGGGCTTCATGGGAGAGAGTCTGGAACTTGGGAAGATTCCTGGGGCCTGAACTCTGGTTGAAATGGGGGGACTGGGTTGTGAGTGCTATTGGGGATTAGTACGAGTTTCATATTTCTCATCTTCGGACAGTGAAGATGACCTGATGCATTGTGGTTTTAATCTCTATGTGATTCATAGCTTGGTTATTAGACTTTGTGATAATTTGTAAATGGCATATGATGTAAACATGTGGGATTTACATTTTGATTAGTACTATGGCTTAAACTTCAGATCGGGGCTGCTGTGTCACTCATCTCTGCATCTGGATGGCAGGGCCTGGTGCTTGGAAAGTCTCACAATCCTGGGTTTTAGAGGCAATCTGGGTGCTGTGGGGATTAGTAATGGCATTGGATGAGAGAGTCTGAGCTTTGGAAATACCCCAAGGCCTGGTTCCTAGTCCTTAGTGAGGGGGCTGGAATGTGGATGCTGCAGGGATTAGTACGGGTTTTCACTTTCTCATCTTTTGGATGGTGGAGATGATGTGATTCTTGGTAACTGTGATCAATCTAGTTGCCATTAAGATCAGGGGTAGGCTATGAATCACAAGATATATGCATATACAATTCAGGGTTTTCCTGTTCACTTGGTAAATCATGTTTTGCATTGTAAATCATAGCTTGAATCTTATATATCACTACATAAAGATTGGTATTATGTTAATAAATCATATTTTGAGAAAAAATAACTAATTTCAAGTACAATTCTGTGGATGTTTAAAGAATGTTAAAAAGAATAATTGTTTCTTCTTTTTTTACAGTTTAAATTTAGATTCCTAATTTGAAGTTTTAATATTAACATGGTCATTTTAAACTTTATACTTACTTGAAGTTGTTTAAACACACATCATCTTTATATATCTATGACAAGCTAGTTTAAGATAGGAGCCTTTTTTTTTGTCATTGTTAAATAATTACAAATAAGTGACATTATAGATGTTTGTTTTGTTGATATGTGAATGAGATAGATTTTAAGATATTTTCTTCAGTGAGTATTTTGTTGGATATTATATATATTGTAAACGAAGTAAATAATGATAATGACAATCAGATGTGCAAGATCTGCCGATTGCTCACATTCAAGCTTTCACTTAGAGATGCCAAATTATAATGTTACAAAAATTGTGTGCAGGGCTTGTTTTTTATTCAATACACCCCGCAAATGGTAATGATATAAAAATATTTAAGGTGATTATAATAAGTTTCATTATGTTCTTTGTACTGTGGTCTGTAACTGTTATAACACATAAGATTCTTTCTAAATACCTCATGAATTTAGAGTGTCAAATTGTAATGGAATAAAATGTTTATGACACTAAAACTATTATAAAACAGAATATGCAAGGTCAACTTATCTGACATACCTCATCACTTGTGCCAAATTATAATGACATAAAAGGCAAAAAAAAACCATATCTCAAATAGCCCTACAAATTATGGTATCCAAATAATAACCACAAAATATCTGAAAGATTCTTATTTAATACCCTTACGAATATGAATATCATATTGTAACAAATTATGTTTCAAATCGACAAAGTCTAAACATTAAACACCAAATTATAACTAACTATAATATGCATGGTATTATTAATAATCTATTTTAAATAAGTGTGAATATTAAAAACTTAATATCTAAATTAAACATAGACTATTATCAATAAGTTTTACATCTAAATAAACTAAATTGTTCTAGTTAATATAATTCAAATATCAATTTCAGTACATATCATTACTAATTTTATAACAACATAAAAGTATTATCTTTCTAATCAAATAATAAATTACTACATGTGTCTAATAAATAATAATTTAGAGTAATACGCCAACATTCAATTATAATCATTTTTGTTTATCTTGAATAAATTAAAATATTTATACATTACAAATTATTAAATTAGCTCAAATATGGATTTTGTCTTAAATAACTATCATATATGACTATTAAAATAATTATAATGATCTTCTAATCAGTTTCCAAACATCTAGCCATAATAAATTATTTGATCTATTATTATATAAAATGTGTACCTAGATCAAATAATAATGATATATTGACTTTACAGGAAAGTAATACATAAGGCTATACACTTATCAATTCAATGGTTTTAATCCTGGATTATGTTATAATTTATTATAAAATGTAAGGTGTAAATCAATACATAACAATTAAATATTAAAATTTTATCAGGTAATAAGTTTGCATACCTAATTGAAATGATCACTGAAACAAATTTTCTTGCTTAATTGAATTAACATTTATTAACACTTTCCGAGAAACAACCATGGATCGACATACATGGCTTCAAGTTGCTAAAAAACCGTTAGGTTTTTACATTACCATAGTGTTTTTATGCTTAATTTAAAGCTGATATGATGTGATGTACTGTAGCTTCTTCTTAAATGGAGTCAAGAATTTCTCAACAATTATGCCCAGAGAAACCTGTTAGCCACTTTATTTTCCATTCCCCAGTCTAAATTTTCCCATATTCTGCTCCATCCCATTTCCACAACATAATCTTTGTCAACTCTATGGCCTTATATCTAAATCCCCCTTATCTTAAACCCAGCATAAAAACCAATAATCCACTCTCTGTATAATCACTTTTTTTATATTTATTCTTCCATAACTTCATTATATGTGCCCTTTCTGTTTTCAAGAATTTACATTAAATTAACAGATGCCTAATATTTTCTATTCCTTCCTTACATAATTTACAGACTAAATCACCCATATTTTCCCATGTACATGTATATTCTCTTGTTGCTAAAGTTCCCATTTGAGCCTTAAACAATAAACTACTTTTGTTACTATTATCATATATTAACTCGCACCTTGTAT
Source organism: Epiperipatus broadwayi (assembly GCA_028023455.1). Lineage (NCBI taxonomy): Eukaryota > Metazoa > Onychophora > Udeonychophora > Euonychophora > Peripatidae > Epiperipatus > Epiperipatus broadwayi. The sequence goes on along the minus strand of JAQFVV010006250.1, from coordinate 632,992 downwards.
TCTGTTTATTTCTATATATATTTAAACTCTTTTTACTCTCCATACTAGTTCTCCATCTCTCTAACTCCCTATTCTTTATTAATAAATCTATTCTTTTATCCTATTCCTTCTAACTATAACACTCAACAGTCCTCCTAACACCATCATTCCATCTTTTGTACAAATATATTGATATAAATTCTTTATCCAATTCTTTTGCATACCACATTACCTTTCTCACCCATCTTGTTACCTGACCTTTACTCATAACCTAATTAAATACTATTTTGGCTATTCTTTTATTATCCATAAACTGCAATCTACCAAACATTTTTTATTTTACTTTTTGCATCTCTCATATGAAAACTTGATCATCCCATTTCTCCTTGAATTGCCTCCCTTGCTATCAATACATCTCCATCCAATGTATGTCTCCCTACTTCCCTTTGAACTTTTTCTAAGTAATTTAATACCCCTTTACTAACACATAATGCATCATTACCATATGTTAACCCTGCTACTCCAATTCCCTTCCATATAATTCTAGCTATATCATATTTATTATATGAAAACACTGTTAATTTCTTTATCAATCCATTTGTTTTCTTTGCTTTATTTATCAATTTTTTTTCTCATTCATCCAAATAATTTTTCTGATTACTTAAAATAATTCCCAAATAACTATATCTATTCACCACACTTAACTTAATATCTCCCAATAGAAATTCTACATCTTCTCTTTCCTCAGTATTAACCATCATTATATTTGATTTTTTTATTCACTAAATTTAATCCCCATTTTTTTACTCATCCTTGCACTTGTCCTCAGCATAACTTCCATATCTTCTCTTCTTTCTGCACACAGAAATATATCCACAAAAAAAGACCTGACAAAATATATACTCCCTTACTACATATTAATGATATCTCTATCCCTCTTCCTAATCTTTTTATTGCTCTTTCTCTTTCACTCAAATACAACACAAACAAAATAGGTGACATAGGGCATCCTTGCCTTAGTCTCACCCCATTTTTAACTTTAACTGATTCTATATTCCCTAATTGATATATATATATATATATATATAAATTATTTTCATATAATTTCTTAATAATATCCACTAAAGCTTCATTCATTCCCAGATTGACTAAACTTATCCATAATCTATTTCTATTTACTCTATCATATGCCTTCTCTATATCTATAAACCTCATATGTAACTGTTTACCTGAATTCCTAATCATATCCATAAGTTATGTAACTACAAGTAAAAAAATCAATAATATTGATGTAAGAAGCTAGAACAATGGGAGAACAAAGGCTTTCCTAGATGCTAATTGGTTGGTTCTCAATCCAAATAAAAGAAGAGCACTTGTCAACAATTTTTATTGCCCCAAGCTCTTCATTTGATTTTCAAACAAAAATGAATGTATTAGAGTATTTTGTTTACATATTATAATGTATTTTGATGAAATATGGTGAAAATATAATTATTTTAGAAAAATAGTAAGATTTTAGTAAAAAATTCTTGAATTTTACATGAATGTAAATTGAAAAAGAAACTAGCGCTAACAACAATTTAGATGCCTGTCAACAATTTTGTTTGTTACAAACTTTTTTTTATGTTTTCCACTATTGAATGTTTTTATAATTATAAATACAAATTTATTTTTGAAAAAACTTTTGTTCACTTTCATAATCTGACAAATTATTAATATACTTTTTACAAACAAAACTAAAATGAATATAATATTAAAAGATGAATATATTTTAGCTGATTTTGTAATTGATCAATCAAAAGTTGTAAAACTTTAATTCACTTGGCCAATAAAAAAAGCTGTTCAGTTAAAAAAAAAATTTTTCAGTGAAAGAGTTAATAATACATATAAAAATTATAAATAAATAAGATATTTATAATGTACATTACAATTACATATCATGAAGTATTCCATTGTCAGAATTATTATTAACCCTTCCATAGTGCAGCATTTTCTGATGTTTTTCTTTGTCTCACACATCAACATAAAATGTATGATAAAATAATTATTATTTATGAGAAAATAATAAATTTGACTTCATTTGATAGATATTTTTGTTTACTACTGAAATAAATTTTAAATGTTCACATTTTGTTTTTGTAAATGTTAAAAAAATAAGATCGTAATCATAACAAAGAGTTTACACATCATTATTTCTAGAAAGATAATTTTCAGTTTATAAAATCAATGAAATATTTTTTAATTCTTATTATTTTTAAAAATTGAAATGAATATTTATTTATTTCTCTTATATCTAATAAATTATACTTTAAAAGTTTAAAATATTTGAATATTTATTATAAAATTGCAATATTTTCATACTCATATGTATAACTAGATTGTTTATGTAGAGGCTAAGCTTGTAAATTGCTTCAGGCCATGTTCACATTTGCTGCTAAAATAACATATTTTTGAAAATAAAGTATTTCAAGTCAAATTAAGTTATTAATAATTTATATTTCTTGATATCTAATAAATATAATGTAAATTATTTTTAAAAAAATATTTAAAACCATAATAAATTCACAAATAAACACATTTTTGGTCATTTGACTATTTTTCTTTAAACAATGTTGTAAAACGCCAAATGTTTTGGTTGAACATGTCAGGATGGAGCTTATGTTTATTGTAAGAGTGGGATTTTTGAATGGCCTGCCTTCTAGTGCAAATTTTTCAGCGGAAATTATATATAATAAAATATACCATTTTACATGCATTTTAATATATAATACTTATGAAAAAATTCACCAGGGGGCCAATTGGTCAAAACATGCAAAACTGCGGAATACAACTATGAAAGGTTAATAAAGTAAGTAGTTATACAGCACAGATTCACCTACTTTATGTTTATTGTATAATAAAGAATTTTTGTAACACAAAGATGTTGATGCACACACAATATTAAAATACAAGGAAGTTAATAATTGTTATATATAATACTCACCACATAATTTATCAAAACAAAATAGTAAGCATGCTTATTCACTTACTTTATTTTCAAAATATAATATCGATAAATATTTTTTAATATACTCATTCAAATTCTTCAATATTCATAACATGTATATCAAATATAATGCATGGTTAATGAACAAACATATGATATCTCAAATTAAAATTTTAACTGTTAAAATTTAGAAGATGATTTTAAATTTAAATTAAGATTTAACTTTCTTATATATATATATATTATATAAAGAAGCATTTTATCAACTTCTAAGATAATAGCCAATAATGGTGAGAAATACAGTACCAATAAATAAGTAAATAAAATATACACAGTCCTTCCATGAAGGTATTTCAAAGAAACATAATAGTTCAAATGTTTTTTCCATGTGCTTCAAATAATTCAATAATATCCATTAATCTGATCAAGATAAAATATATTAGAAATAGTACTCAAAATAAAGTATATTATCAAATTTCAGTATATTCAGAGTATTATTTTATCCTTTATATAGTGAAATACTTGGTATCGTAGTAGTGTTATATATATGCAGATTCTGGCTTTCAAATATAACCTATGCAATAGATAAATAAATTGGTTTAAATCCTAGGTCAAAATAACTTATCAGTGTTATAAAATGATATCTATTAATAGAAATAATTCTCATATAAGCAGTATATGATCAATTCTGATGTTTCATAACTAAAACATTTTGCTTATCAATGGCAATCATTTTTCCACAGAGAAATATTAAAATGATTTTAAATGCTATAAATTTCTTTTCTTCTTTTTTTAACAAATATTTAGGACAAATATACTTCATTTTACTTCATTACTTTATAATTACCAAACAAACATTTATAAAATAAAAGTAAAATATATAAAAGGATTTGGATTTGCTTGGATGAGAGTCAAAATATTAGAGAGCAAATTTGAATCATTCAATCTTATTTATAATCTCATATAATTGATATGATATTCATCATTAAATCCTAGATTATGCTCATTCACCTTGCATTCCAAACAAAATTTCTTTTACACCAATAATAATAATAAAAATATTTTATAATGATTACATGTAAAAATAATATTTACACCTTAAATACACAAATGATACTTTTTAGCTTAACAAAAGTCAACACAATTTAAAGTACATTTTTCACAATATTGCATTGGAAATATATATTTTATATATATTATTCCAATTTAAACATTATGCATAATATAAACACAAAAATATACATGTTTAAAATATTGAATATTTGTTCATAATGTTTATGATATATTACTTGTGACTGCAGTAAATAAAAGTACACAGAATAAAGAAATAATAATACTTTAATAAAATTATAAATCTTACTATTTGCATGTGTAGTTCAAATGAGAATAGGATTAATTTATTAATTCATGTTATGATAATAATACAGTTTTTTCTTTTTTACATTTCATTGCTATAGCAATGATTTCAACATGCTCAGCATTACCTATTAAAACTAATTAGAAAATAACAAAATAAATATTTTTTTATGTTTGATCTTACACCTATTAAATTACAACCAATTTCAGTTTGTACAGTATTCCTTTACTATCAATAAAAAAAAATTTTTTTGCTGATACCAATAAGCCTACTGCCATTTTTAATTTGTACTACAACCCACATCTACTTGACATATACAAACATCTATTTTTTCTTTTTTTTTTATCTCTATATTATTTAATAATTTTATCACTATAAATTATGGATATCTTATTGATATTCTTATCAATTTAAGATGAAAACTTGCTTGGTCCTTTTTTTTTTGGCATCTTCTATATATACTATATCATTTTATTCACTATATCTCTAATGACTAATATACCAGAAATATCAGAACTAATAAAGATATTTCCTTATCCAATATTTTACCAACAATCTATCATAAAAGATAATTAGAATTTAACATTCTTTTACTTTCTGTGTTATTTGCCAATTACAACAAAACTTTAGCAATAACTTTGAGATTTAACTTTTTTATCTTTACTACCTTTAATAATCCTTTATTATTGATAATATAACTTTGAAAATCATCTTGCTTAAACCATATCTCTTATCTATAGGCTTCTTGTATTAAAATCAACTAACTCTGCATTTATATCACAATATTGCAAATCATTAATAAAATCTTACATACCACATTTTCCAATTTTTTTTTTTTTTTCAACATACAATTTCTTTTCAAAATACACCTACTATTTTAATTTTTAGGATGAATTTATATTTCAGAAGTTCTAATGCTAAACTAAAGTTATTCAGCATTTTTTTTTTCAAAATTAAGACCAAATAATATATATTGCTAAATGTTTAATAGCTATAAAGACCTCTATTATTCATAATGCTCGAACTATTATGGAATCATCCATATACTTTCACATCATTATATGGTTTTACAACATTTCTAATTTGAGGATCATATTGCAATCTATAAACAACACAAGGAGCTGCAAATATATTGAAAACCCATTCTCTCATTTTACTTCAGCCTATACAATTTTTTATCTTCCTTAAGACTATATTTTTTACTATGTACTATTTAATTCTAACATCAAATAATTTTAAATTTCAACTGACTCTCACAACCATTAAGAAATGCCAATGCATTGCCATTATGCAAATACTCTTTGATTAACATTGGCCTTATTTCAATTCCAATACACATATTGCATAAAAGATTTCATATTTCAGTGTTTTAACAAATATTGTTAAATTGCTAGTAACTAAAATGCAATTCTTTAGGGTTTACCTCAAATCAGTAATATGCATTAACTCCACTATATTTTACCATATATCATACTTTAATTTATTTATAAATTACATTTATTCAGATGGAGTCATTGGTTTTAAACTCCATTCATTGAAGGTACCTTTTTCACCTTCAGGGGTTTCTAAGAGAAATACATTCTCCCCCACTTTTTCTTTTTATTCAGTATAGTTCTTCATATATGTTTAAAAATTTTTTTAATTATGCTTCTGTGAGTCACTAACTTGAGGAGTCTTTACAAACATGAAATCTATTTCACACAAGGCTTATGAGAGGCCTGAACAATTCTTTTTTGACCCATCTATCCCAAATTCTTTTTGGCTTCTGATAGATCACTATCATAGTTTATTTCTTCATCAGATATAATGGGTAAATAAGTTTTAATTAATATAGGCTACCTATATCTAAAATGCAAAAATATTGGAGTAAATTTAGTTGATTTGTTTTGGGTGTATATTTATATGATTAACCACTTTCTTCAACATATTTACCCAGTTATGGTGTTTGTCCTCTAGATATTTCTTAAACAATATACCCAAGTCATGCATGATTCTTTTACATGGATTAGACTGTGGGTTTCTAATTGAACACAAAATATGGTTTATATTTTGTCATTCAATCCAACCATTCTATTTTTTAGACAGGAATGGCATGATTTGTCAAAATAACCTTAGGTTTCCCTATTGATACAAATTGTGATTTCTACAGACACTTTATAAAATTCCTTGCACTAGCTTTGATTATCAGGTGTGCTAAGAGTTTAGAAAAAACATTGTAAGTAACAAGTATCATTTTCTAAATGGCAGTAAGAGGTCCATAAAAATCATTAGCTAAAGATCATTGAGATTTCTAGGTAAAATTGGTTGTAATGTACTAGCATTCGATTTATTAGTATATTTAGATCTCAAACAAATTTCACAGTATCTAACCCTGTTTAATATGGGTGCATATACACCAGGCCATTTGAATAGTCTTCATATAACATAATCTACCCTTTTAGGTCCATATTGCCCACAAAGCCAATAAACATAAATCAACTCACTCCTAATTTATAAGGATATTACTATTCTCCATGATTGACCATAGTAGTGCAACAAATTTTGAAACATTTTATATCTTAATATAATTTTATTACTAACAACTCTCAATTGTCTTGGATTCTACTTTTTTATCTAAATATTGAATAATAGCATTTAATTTCAAATCCTGGAATTGCAATAATGCTAAATTTTTCAAACTCGTTTCAACTGAGTCATCAACTCTTAGAGAAATGATTGTAATGAAAAGATCTGCATTTACATTATATGGATTTATTTTGACATGATTTTACTTAGGATACCTGCTACAGTATTATCTTTCCTTTACAGTACTGTTTCTTATAATTAAATTGTTGAAGGAATAAGCTCGACCTAACTAATCTTTCACTATTCAGATAACTCTGAGTGATAAATTCTAAACTCTTGTGGTCTGTAATAACTTATTTTAGACCCAAGTAAATATTGTCAGACCTTTCAAAAGCCCATTCAACAGCCAAGGCTTCCTTTTTTGTGATGGTTTAGTGCAATTCTGCATGCTTCAGCCATCTACTCATAAAATACAAGACATGGGTCTTCATTTTGTGATCCAGTTGGAATAAAACTACTCTCAGACCCTACCTGCTACTATAAGATTGCACATAGAATATTTCTTGGAAATTAGGATAATATAATATAACAATATTTACACAATTCTTTCAGTCCATTTCCATTTTTCATTTTTTCTTAGCAATTTGAATAAATAAATGGTGTCATAAGCAAAACTCCTATCTATAATAAAAATTGCAGATACCAAGGAAAGAATGCAATTGCTTTTTATTTTCCAGAGTAGAAAAATTTTGAATAGATTTAATCTTATCAGGATGTCATTTTATTTCCTTCAGATCTTCATACTCTTTCAAAAACATCTCTAGATGATGAAAATACCCTAAGATATTTTCTGAAGCAATTACAATATCTTACACATATAAAATAATAATGCTTTTGACTTCATCAGATAATACATAATCAAACATCTGAGGAAATTACCTCTACTGTTTATAAGTCCAAAAGTCATTATCTTAAAAATATATGAATAACCTTAATATTTAAATGCAGTATACTTCTGATAAATGTCATGCAAGTATATCTGCCAATAACTAGCTATTAAGTTGATAGTAGAAAAGATCTTTTTATCTCTGAAATCATTAACTGATTCAAGAACCTTGCTTCAAAGCAAATAGGCACAGTTCCATCCTTTTTATAGATAATCACTAATAGACTATTATATGCTGAGGAGTATTTCCTGATAATCTTCCATTCGACCATTTGGTCAATTTGTTTTTGCACTTCAGATTTGTACTAGTGAGGGATAGGATAGCTTTTGCATTGAAATGGAGTATAATCCCTCAGGTGTATTCTATGCATATACCCCTTAATTACACCAGGTTTCTTAGAAAAAAACATCCTTAGACATACAGAATAACTGGAATTTTTTTCTTTAAAGTTACTATCTAACTCAGTAGATTCACAGGTCTTTTTTTGCAAATCTGATTCTGTAGAATTATCTTGAATGGTTAATAAGGTAAAATTTTGAATGGGTACCTCCCTATTAATCTTAAACTTTTTCCCTTTCAAAATATTTATTAGATTATAATAGGTGCAGATTTCATGAATTGTTTTGGATGCATAATTGATTATGTTAATCAAGAGTACAGTCACAATCAAGAATATTTGTTCTACACTAATTGAATTGGTCCTAACATCATCCATTCCTTTTGAGCAAACAATTTTGCTTTATGACAATTAGCCATGGTAACCTGAGTTTGTTTCAATAGTAACAGGAACTTTCAAGGTCGATTCAGTAATTGCAATATATAATTTTTTATAAAATGATTGAATTTTGGCTTCTTAAATCTAATAAAGTCTTAACTAATACACCTTCATCTTGTGTTGTTAGCCGAGAGGTATCACAGCCACCATGCAAGCAAGTAGTTGGTTGCAGATGGTTGTGGGTTCACATCCCGGCCGATGCTATGACATATGAGGAAAAAAAAAACTAATACACCTTGCATAAAGACATTAATTTCAGGACAAATATTAATCATGTAACCTCTGTTGCTCTATCATATTATTATCCTCCATTTCAAAGTTTAGCAAAGTCATATATGTGATAATATTGTTGCACTCCAAATTTATAATATTGTTAGGCTCCTGCATTAAGGAATGTTCTGAGGCCCATTTTAATTTAAAAGACTAGTTTTAGATCTAGCTCACAGGAGTATTCTGTGATATGCTTGCAGAATAACCTCCTACTGCATATGCATCCTTTTCTGATTAATATAACTTCTATAGGTATGCTATTATTATTCATATAAGGCAAAATTATATTACTTTTATTATTTATATGAGACCTATATGCTCTATTTTCTCTACTTCTCATATTCTTACTAAATTTTACATGGAAAACATTATATGTATGGCTGTCTTTATTGTTTTTATAATTATTTTCCACAGATACCACACTTCCCTCGAGCACTCCCAATATTTCAGACACTTCTTCAACAGCATGCCTGTCAGCAGCAATTAATCTCTGCCCAATATATCTAGGCAAGTTTCTCCTGAGTATCCAGATTTTATTTTCTGACAATGGAAATGCAGTCAGCATTTTTAATTTAGCTGCCTGCATCTGAAAAATCTGTGTATATTTGCCAGTATTAGGACTATATTTGTCCTGACTAATTTCATATTTATGTTATCCTGTTTGTCTTCACTCCAAAATCTATTTAACAGGATATATGTAATATCTCTATAAGTTTCCTGCTTATGGAATAACAATTTTCACCATTGCTTAGCAGACAAACTTAAGTGATTGCTAGCTATGGACAATTTTTCAATTTCACTTTAGGGCTTAGGGAAAACAATTTTTCATAACTGTATGGGGTTTTCATCATACTCCCCCTTAAACTCTTTTAACTGAATAAATCTAGCTATATTACAATATATTTTTTCATCTATAACTTTCTCTAGGTTCTCTGTCTGCCTACCATTTTCTTTACCAAACTATGACAATGTATTGTTATTAATTTTATTTCAGCACTTATTCTCTGAATATACAGGCTTACATAACTTATCTCTATATAATCATCAATAATATTAACTGGGATATTCTTTATTCCTACCATCTTAACTTCTAAGATCATAGACATTTTATGATCTATATTTTGTTCCTGTTCTTTAAAATTCTTACGTATCTCTTGTTTTAATAATTTATTATTATCTTCCAACTTGCCTTTTAAATTACCTGATTCTTCACATATGTTTTTAAGGTACTAATCAGTACACCAGGCTAGCCATTTAGTGGTGTTGTTTCTCTGCTAAAAACACACAATTATATCGATCCGGGGCCATCTACGTTTCATTTATTTTTACATTTTCTCTGACTTTAATTAAAATATTTTTACATTTTCTCTGCCTTTTTTAAAAATATTTTTACATTTGATACAACTTTTTTTAAGAATATTTGGACATATTTTGACATTTGATACCACTTTTTTTTAACCAATATTTTGACATTCTTGTAAATAATTTACGATACAAGATGTGATTCAAGTATTTGTACATTTTCTTTTCAAAAATGGCAAAATAGACATCATGTAATGCAAATAAAGTCAAAAAAAAATTGCCATATAGTCACCGTATTTTAAAAACAAAAAAGAAAATGAAAGTTGAAAAACTCAAAAGTTTTGATCTTAGTTTTAACTTGTTGTTTTTTTTTTTTTTTTTTTGGGGGGGGGGGATATGGGAAGAAATAATTTGGCATCACTATAGACAAAAGTTATTTTGGGTTTGTTTTTATTTTCAAAAAAAGATAATAAAAATTGGTTTTAAAAATAAAAAAGTTTTAGTATATCAGCAGTATACAAATAAAGCCAAAACAAAAATCGCCATATAGCCAAAAAAAAAAAAAAATGTCACCATATTTGTTTTAAATAACAACAACAACAAAAAAAAACAAAGTTGAAAAACTCAAGAGTTTTGATCTTATTTTAATGGATTTTTTTTGGGGGGTGGGGGTGGTTATTGACAAATAATTTGTCATCACTGATCAAACCAAATTGATGATTTCCAAAACTCCATGCAATCAGACATTTTATTTGTCTCATAATTTATGTGGCTTTTCGTGTGAGTTCTGGGAAAAGGTGCTTGGCCATGATCTTTTGCAATTTTTTCCACCTTCCAAAATTTGTAGGGAAGCCTGGTGACAGTCTTACAATTATTAGTAACAAATACTACATTGGGTAGGGGGTAAGACCTTTAATTAGCATCCATATTACAATAGTTATGACCATTTGAATTCACTACACACTGACATCATATGATAGCGATCTGTTAAATGTTCATATTCGCTTAGTGTTGCAAAGCACATTAGCAGATTGTAAGGTTGGTGAGCAATGCCATATATGCCTGCAGCGGCTAATATGAACAGTACTATTCTATCAGGCCATAAGTTTCTCTGCAAAAGCACAGAAATATTGGGCCATGTTAAATGGCATATTTCTGGGTTTTTAGCAGAGAAACAATGGCACCAAGCAGCTGGTCCTGTGTACCAATTAGTATTTTTAATTCATTTATTTCATTTTTAGTCTTATTTTGTTTTTTACACATTTCTTTATACTCTATTTTTACATGATTCTATTTTTAATGCTATTCTCATCTTATTTGTTTTAAATTTTGATGCTTGCTGAGCATCTTTATATGTGTTTTCAATCTTTATACAATTCTTTTTCTATTTTTTATATTCAATTTTACACATCTTAATTTTATTGTTCAATTTCTAAACCTAACTTTTAACCTTTCTTGGGATTTATCTAATTTGTTTCTTAATTCATTAAATCTTCTGTGACATTTATCAACTGATTTTTTTAAAATTTAATATCTAAATTATAAACTGAATTCCTCTAATCGTGCATTTGTGGCTGCAAGTTCAGTTTTTAATAGGTCAAGTTTATTGTTAAACTTTCCTTATTCTATTTTTTAATTCTCTCATTTCTTTTTTTAATTCTTTATTTTGAGTGTCAATTTTCTTATTTCTTTCTTTCATATCGTTCATCATTTTCTAAACATTTCTTAGATATCACTTTTAAGTCCTGCCAATGTTTCATCACTTTTAAGCTCTATAGTTACTTATTTATATGAAATATATATTATATATTGGTTTTGCTATTTAAAAACAAAATATTTATTCATTCAACCTTCCTGCTTACAGAGGACTTGCAAAAGAATAACAAAATTCATTTCAAAACACTTCAAAATATTTTTTTTATCTGCTATTCAAATACAAATCTTTAGAAATTTTAAATGAATTGCAATTACCTATACAAAATATTACTTGTATATATATATAATTATGATTGAAATAATATTTTTAAACGGTTTATAAACAATTCAAACAATCTTTAAATCCGCAGAAGTACTTTCGGTTACTTTCAAACCTGCCTCAACTGCTATTAAATTCAAAAACTAAAAGCGGAAGCAAACGTCATCAATTCAAATTCCACGAAACTCGTATTTTAATGTTAGAAGCTTGTCGATTTATCAAATGTGTTTTATTTCTGTTTATAAAAATTGCCTCTTTAATTTTTCTTTTACTATGGTTTCTCTCTTCATGAAGAATTTTCACATTTTCAAAATTAAATTTAAATTTATGTTTACATGTTTTTTCATGATCAAAGAAAACTGAAGAAGATATTAAATCACCATTATTTTTATTTTTTACACGCTTATATAATAATTCGTGTTCCTTCAATCTTTTCTCAATGTTGCACCTAGATTCACCTATATATGATAGCATACAATCACAAAAAATTTGATATATGACATTACTTTTTTGCTTGATAGGTATGACATCCTTAGAATTATTAACTAATTTGTTAATATTGTTTGGAACGTAGAATGAAACATTAAATACATTCTTATATAAATCCTTAAAAAATTTTACTTGTGGATTTGAAATAAATGGAATAGATATCCATTTTTTATTATTAATCTTCATTTCTTTTAAATTATAATTTTTTTTAAAATACGAGATTCGTGGAATTTGAATTGATGACGTTTGCTTCCGCTTTTAGTTTTTGAATTTAATAGCAGTTGAGGCAGGTTTGAAAGTAACCGAAAGTACTTCTGCGGATTTAAAGATTGTTTGAATTGTTTATAAACCGTTTAAAAATATTATTTCAATCATAATTACAATATTATTTTTAATTAACGGATATTTTTATTTATTTTACATATATATATATAACCTTGTATTCTCCTACAAATATGTATGAGACTCTATCATCTGTTCTTTTTTAATTTTTAATCCAGTCTGTAGTTGGTTGCATTAAATTTTTATGGAATAAAAAATGGTAATGATGTTTAGTTGTGAAAGACCCACTGACTAGCCTACATTCAAGACATCAAAAATGGTATGCAAGGCTTGTTTTTTTTTTCAATACAAACCGTGAATTTCCTCATGAAAATTGTAATAATATAAAAATATATAAGATGATTATAATAAGTTTCGTTAGGTTCTACAAATTTGTGTATATCAGTCTATAATTGTTATAACACATAAGATTCTTTCTAAATTCCCCATGAATTTACACTATCAAATTGTAATAGAATAAAATATTTATGATGCTAAATCTATAGCAAAACAGAATATGCATGATCAACTTATCTGACTTATCTCATGACCTGGGTCAAACTATAATAACATAAAAGGCAAAAAAAAAAACAACAACAATACTTCAAATATTGCGGTACTCAAATAATAATCACAAAATAGTCAAAATAAGAATCATAGATCACATGACCCTATATGTTAAGCTTGTAAGTTATAAACATTGAAGATTGCCAATTCCTCTACAAACTTTGTGATAAATGCTTGGCCAGAGCCAGCACTTAAAATATCTCTGGCATGAACCCCCCCCCAAACCCTGACCATGGTTTTGTGCTTTAGCACTCCTCAGAGAGGAGTCAGGGTAGCCAGCACTTAAAATATCTCTGTCATGACTCCCCCCCCAAACTCCTCAGAGTGCCAAAGCATGAAACCATTGTCAGGGGTTTGGGGGGAGGGGTTCATGACAGATATTTTAAGTGCTGGCTCTCACTAAGCATTTATCACAAAGCTTGTAGAGGAATTGGCAATCCTCAATGTTTATAATCACAAAATATCTGAAAGATTCTAATACCCTTATGAATATGACTATCAAATTGTAACAAAATATTTTTCAAATCGACAAAGAATAAACATTGAACATCAAATTATAACTAACTATAATATATATGATATTATTAATAATCCATTTTAAATAAGTGTGGATAGTAAATAATTAATATCTAAATTAAACATAGACTATATGAATAAGTTTTACATGTGAATAAATTAAATTGTTCTAGTTAGTATAATTCAAATATCAATTTCAATATATACCATTACTAATTTTATAACAAAATCAAATTATTATCTTTTTACATAATAATAATACACCAACATTCAATTATAGCATACTTTGAATAAATTAAGATACTTATATCCTACAAATTATTAAACTAGCTCAAATACTGATTTTATCCAAAATAACTATCATTTATAACTATTAAAATAATTATGATCTTCTAATCATTTTCCAAACATCTAGCTATAATAAATTGTTTAATCTATTATTATATAAAATATATGTATCTAGCTCATATAATAATGATATATTGACTTTACAGAAAAGAAAGTAATACATAATTATATACACTTACCAATCCAACGTTTTGATTCCTGGATTATTTTATAATTATTTATTGTAAAATGAAAGGTATAAATCAATACATAACCATTAAGTATTATGATTAGCTATAATAAATTGTTTAATCTATTATTATATAAAATATATGTATCTAGCTCATATAATAATGATACATTGACTTTATAGAAAGAGAGTAATACATAATTATATACACTTACCAATCCAACGTTTTGATTCCTCGATTATTTTATAATTATTTATTGTAAAATGAAAGGTATAAATCAATATATAACCATTAAGTATTATGATTTTATTAACCAATTGTTTTGCATAACTAATTGAAATGATCACCGAAACAAATCTGCTTGTTTACCTGAATTAACATTTGTTAATAATAAATATAAAAATAATAAATAAATAATAAAATATTTATAATATACCTTCTGATTACATGTCATGAAGTGTATCCTTCATCTGACTTAATATTAATAAAATAAGTAGTTATACAGCACAGATTCACTTACTTTATGTCTATTGAATAATGTAAAGAATTCTTGTAATAAGCACACATACACAGAATTAAAATACAAGAAAGCTAATAATTATTATATATAATTTTCACTTTATAACAATTTATTAAAGCAAATAAAATAATAAATATCTTTATTCACTTACTTTATTTTTAAAATATAAAATCAATGAATAGTTTTTAATATAATTGTTCAAGTTGCTCAATATTCATGTCATGTGTATCAAAAATGAACAAATACATGTTATCTCAAATTAAAATTTTAACCAATTTAGAAGATGATTTTAAATTTAAATTAAGATTTAACTTTCTTATATATATATATAATTATTATTATTATTATTATTATTATTATTATTATTATTATTATTATTATTATTATTATTATTATTATTATTATTATTATTATTATTAGAATTAATATATATATATATATATTTGAAAACCAGGCACTCTTCACAAACCTGGGAGCTTAATTGTAAATATAGAGGATTTGAACTCAGATTTTCAAGCACCCTTCAACTATCCATACTATCTCATACAACTGATACACATGACCACACACATGTAGAAAAGATTAATAATCACCAGTACACATATTTCATGCTAAACCAGCACTCATCAGTTGGTCCAGACTATCATCTCTCACACACACACACACACACACACATATATATATATATATATAATCAATGCTCAGTTAAATTAAGATAGCAAATCTTCATACTTTAATGGACAGGCTTCAATCCACTGCAACCTCCAACTTTTCAGCCATCCATAACATTGAAAATCTGATGATGAAAACTCAAATCCCATGCTGATGCCAATACTATTGCCATGCCCATGTTGATCTGAAGTCACTCTGACCCCTCATGCATAGGACAGTATCCATTAAATACATATAAGAGGGATGGACAGGATACAAGCTTGATATGTAAATATTCGAAAACCAGGCACTCTTCACAAACCTGGGAGCTTAATTGTAAATATAGAGGATTTGAACTCAGATTTTCAAGCACCTTTCAACTATCCATACTATCTCATACAACTGATACACATGACCACCCACATGTAGAAAAGATTAATAATCACCAATATATGTATTTCATGCTAAACCAGCACTCATCAGTTGGTCCAGACTATCATCTCTCACACATATATATAATCAATGCTCAGTTTATATTAAGATAGCAAATCTTCATACTTTAATGGACAGGCTTCAATCCACTGCAGCCTCCAACTTTTCAGCCATCCATATCATTGAAAATCTGATGATGAAAACTCAAATCCCATGCTGATGCCAATACTATTGCCATGCCCATGTTGATCTGAAGTCACTCTGACCCCTCATGCATAGGACAGTATCCATTAAATACATATAAGAGGGATTGACAGGATACAAGCTTGATATGTAAATATTTGAAAACCAGGCACTCTTCACAAACCCGGGAGCTTAATTGTAAATATAGAGGATTTGAACTCAGATTTTCAAGCACCCTTCAACCATCCATACTATCTCATACAACTGATACACATGACCACACACATGTAGAAAAGATTAATAATCACCAGTATACATATTTCTTGCTAAACCAGCACTCATCAGTTGGTCCAGACTATCATCTCTCACACACATATATAATCAATGCTCAGTTTATATTAAGATAGCAAATCTTCATACTTTAATGGACAGGCTTCAATCCACTGCAGCCTGTCCATTAAAGTATGAAGAAAAGTTGGAGGTTGCAGTAGATTGAAGCCTGTCCATTAAAGTATGAAGATTTGCTATCTTAATATAAACTGAGCATTGATTATATATGTGTGTGAGAGATGATAGTCTGGACCAACTGATGAGTTCTGGTTTAGCATGAAATACGTGTATTGGTGATTATTAATCTTTTCTACATGTGTGTGGTCATGTGTATCAGTTGTATGAGATAGTATGGATAGTTGAAGGGTGCTAGTTCAAATCCTCTATATTTATATATATTGTGCCCTTTTCTATAGGTCAGTAATAGTTCATAACAGTCAATTACTAAAAATTTTAAATTTTAGAATATGTTCTTTAATACATTAATTATAGTTTGTCGATTATATTTTTAAAGTACAATTTAAAGTTAAAGCAAATACGTAGTATATAAAATTATAGCGAATTATTTAAAAAGTAGTTAAGTAAAGTTTAAAATATTGTTTCATATGGTTGTAAAAGCTGGCCATATTAAATAACACAGCTATAAAAATTAAAAGTATGTTTAGTAAGCTCAATTTTAATAGTCTTAAACGTATAGATAAATAAATGTTATACAGTATTTAAATTTATAAACTATGTTTAATAATCAAAATTAATATAATATATTTTAAAAATAAACTTTAGGATGGTGAAAATTGTATTCAATTCTATATTTTCTAAATTGTTCTTCCAAATTTTATAATTATATTATATAATATAATAAGTGTATCAATTTTATTAGTCTAGGCAGAGAAATAGATTGAAAATCATCTGTCAAAGTTATTAATCATGTGACTTGTATACTATATACTTTCACACACACGCTTGTTTGAATTAATAACAAAGTTTAAAATATTTTAAAAGTTATATTATAGAATTGGATAGAATTATTGCCTATCATAAAAGCAAATAATAATAAATATTAAGTTAACTGTCGTTATTGCATATTTAAATGATGTAATGTTTTAAATAGTATCATAAAGACGAATACAGTATAATAAAAATTAAATATTTTATTTAAATAAAAACAAGATAAATTGAATATTACAAAAATGGAATAGGTTATTAAAATTATTTTAAAAGTTATTTTAAATGATTAAATAGTTTTAATAAAATAATAATTGAAGTAAAAGTGGAATTTTAAATAATATTTTAAGTTCATTATATCATAATTTCTAATTTTGAAATTCAATTCTACTTGAAATTGAAAATATGTAAATTTGTTCTCAAGCTAAAGTAAGAATCAACCAATCAAATAAGGTATTCTTACAGACTATAAATATGAATTGCATGGGGGTATAGGGGGAGATTAATAATGTATTGAAACCAGAGAAAGGTAAATTATAGCTATCAAAGAGATAGTATTTTAAAATTATTATTTTAGTTAATTTTAGCGCTCTCTCATAATTTATTTGCAAAAACTAATTAATATTTTAAAAGTAACTTGCAAAAAAGAGAGTGTAAACTAAAAAATATTTTAATAATTTCGTTTAACATGCTTTGTTAAATTTTTTAAAGTACCTTTATCAGTCGTATTTTATCTAAAAATTTAACCTAAACTTCGCAATAAAGGATGGATATACTACGAAATAAAATGGATATAAGTTGTAATGCTGAAAAAATATTTGAAATATTTATTGATACAGCTTTATTAATACTTCACCGGAGAACTGTTTTGGTACATAAAAAACCACAGCTCGGACATCATACGGAGTCTAATAAAAAAAAATTGGAGACGCATTATTATTTAGATAAGTTTATCCAAGATTTAAGACAAATATATCTTATGAATCGTTTATAGAATATTATATTCAAAGGAGTAAAATGTTATATACTTTCTGAAGGTAACATTTTTTTTAAAAAATATTTTCAAGAATTAAAGAAAGAACCCAGGAAAATATGTTACAGAAGCATTTTTGATATTAAAATATCCGTTCTTCGAATTATTTAAAATGTATTTAGAAAAGATTTGTTCAAAAGTACTTGAAGTTTTTTTTTTATTTTTAAAAGAGATTTATAAAAAATACCAAACAAAAGTTTAAATGTATCAAGAAGGAAACATATATAAAAAAGTGAACACATAGTTGAATAAAAGATGGATCCATGGAAATACAAATAGTACTTAAAAGTTTATCGAATATTTTTAAAGTTAAATTAGATGGATTGATGCATCGGATATGCAGAGAATATTGGTAGAGAAGATTAAGAAGCTTCACGGGATTAATTAATATTATGATTTAATAATTATCATCCTAAATACTAAAACCAAGGATTATTTTCTATAAATTTTACTAAATGGATTAATAATTATTTTTATTTTAAACTTTAACGCGCTTGGAGGAGAACATTTTTAAAAACTCTAAAGAAAATAATAAACATTTTGGACTTATTAGGAACTATCGTCAAGAAAATATGTAATTATAGTTTTGATTCCTTTTATTTTGTTAACCTAGTTTAAATCTAAATTTTTTTATATAAGATTAGGAAAAACATAAAAACATTAATTTATTAATATTAAAATTTTATAATATAACAATCTAATAATTTAGCTAAAAATATTTTAATATAAAGTGTATGGGTGTGAATTTTTTTTATATCTGCAATGCTCAAGTGGATAAAGAAAAGCCTACTGAACACGATGACTAGATAAAGGTTATTGGTAATAATAATAACTATTGATAATTTATAATGTATATTTTTTTTTCTTTTCTTTAGATCATCCATAAATTGGAAGAATGAAGTGTAAAAGTTTTTTACTTATATGTACCGCATTTCATACAACATTTTAAAAAACATTATGAGATAGGATTGATTTGAAAATATGCATACGACGATTTTTTTTTTATTAGTGATATAATCCAACATAACAAATAATTATGTGATTCTTTTAAAATTTTCATGTTATAGGATATTCAAATATTATCTAAGTAGATTGTATATGATTAGATATATAGAATAATGAAGTAAGCAGACTTTTTTGTGGAACAGCTAGATTGTTTAACTATTAATGAATTTTATTTATTGTTTGTAAAAGCAGATAGTTATTTTATCGATATAAGATGTGGAAAATCTTGAGAAATAATGTTGAGATAGTGGCTTGGAAGTACTTAGTGAACAGGAAACCAAGATGATGTTTTAAGAAATATGATGTTATAAGGAATGGAAATAATATTTAGTTTTTATGTGAATATCAGCATAGTTAACAAAGCCCTATGACTGATACACATTTTATTTGGACAGTGTTTATATTTCTTTAAATATTTGATGTTCTAATAAAGCTGAAGAAATAGCTTTAATATCGTCCCTGTACTAGAGGATATTATGCAGGTAAATGTCATACCTCTTCGCACTGTGCCATGATTTTGAGATATGTTAAGAGTAATACTCTGGCTTTCTTCCTTAATACTATGCATCTGTTTTTGCTATCTTTATTTCATGTAACTGCATCATTCAGTAAGATATGTTTAAGAGAAATGATAAATAATTTAGAACTTAGGTTATGCTATCGTTTTGTATAAGATTGGTTTATTTGCTTAGAAGGAATAGGACGTTATAACTTAAAATTGAATATCCAAAGTATCCTAAGGAAAGAAAAGAATCATAGAATATATTTTGAATTTTATTTCGGAAATGAAATATAAATTTTTTTAAAATAAAGTATCTAAACAAAGATATTTTCTTTAAAGTGATAATAATTTTAAATGCTTTAGTATTTTTTTTTTTAAGAAAAAATAAGTATTGCATATTTTTAAAATACAATAGTACAAAGTAAATTATGTAAACCAGGGTTGCCCAACCTTTAACGTGACGTGAGCCAGTTGAGAATTTAAAAAAATTTGGGGAGTCACAGTTATATATTGCATTTTTCATATTACATTCATAAACATAATTCACAAACGTAAAAAAAACTGGTGTAATATGTTAAAAAGAAAAAAAATGTAAATACATTTTATTTATTAAAAATTTGGTAACATACATATAAATTACAATTACAGGAAAAGTATATTTTAATTATTTTATTTAATGTGAAATTTGACACTGCATATCGTTATTGTTTGTATTGTAAAAATGTTTATTTTTTAGTGTGTGCATGTGGCGTCAAGAAATATAAAATATTTTATCAATTTTTCTTGAAGAGTGCAATGCGAGCCACATTAAACGGTTGTGCCAGCCACATGTGACTCGCGAGCTACGGGTTGGGCATCACTGATGTAAACAATATGCATAGTATATTTTTTGTTTATTGATTAACCAAAAGACTGTTTTTTACGAGGCTCCTCGTCGACATCTGACATCACTCTAACTCAGCCAGTTTTTATACAAAAATATTCGTTAAACACGTATTCAATTCGTTTTTAAAAGTTCTGTAAGATGGTGCCATCTTCCGATTTATTTTACAAGTAAAAAATAAAAAAAAACGTATTTAAACCTAAACAAAGAAGGAACATTATTTGTGATTGGTTCTTAGCATGCTCTCAGATGAAAAAGACATTCTGATTGGCTGGAAAGAACAAAGAAACTGCCTGATCAAAGAAAATAAAGAAAAACACTGAGATTTTCATTTCGAATACGATTTAAATTATTATATTTATGGAAATTAAAAAGTATTTTCAGAGAGAATAATAAAAAAACAAAATTATTTTCGAAAAATATTGAAGATTTTAGTACAAATATTGAAGATGTAGTAAAAAGAAATATTTACTTTTCTATAACGTAAAAGTCGATCTTTTTGTTTATATTATAGCTTTTATGTTGCCGATATTGAATATTTTAGAATAAATAAAAAGCAACTTATTTTTGAAAGAACTTTCGTTCTCTTCACAACCTGAAAAATTAATAATATACTTTTTATAAATGTATCTGAGTTGAATTTAATATTATAGGCGAATATGTTTTAACAATAGGCTTTGTCTTCAGTTTGTGAGTTGGCCAATTAAAAGCTTTGATTTTTACTTCATACAACCAATGATTTAATTAGCGGTTAAAAGGTTAACAGAAATATATTGATGATTACACTTATATCATACTAAAGTAAGGCTTAAAGAAGAATATATTATGATTAGTAAACATTGCGTGATAAATACTAAAATCTAGTACTGAATTTTGGATAATATTTTGTGTAACATCTTTGACTTTGCAAGATGAAATTTTTTTTTATATTTTGAGAAATCCATACTCATTATAAAATTTTGTTTTCTATAGAATGTTTTTCTAGGTATGAATTTTTTAAAATAAGATAGTTTAATAATATTAAGGATAAAATGCTGTTGCTAATAAAGTAGATAAATATATTTGTAATAAGTTAACCATAATGAGGAACCAAATAGTAACATTTTTTTAAATTTTGTCCTAAATCTAAATAAAGATATAATTGAAATATAAATTTTTTTTTTATAACCCGGTAGATCAAACTGTAAAGTAAAAAAGTTAAGGATATCCACTGTAAATACTGTAAATAAATTGTTTATTTATTTGTTGTTAGTAATAAACTTTGTTAAATTTTGTTATTTCAAAAATTTTGTGTCCGAGTTATTTATTTCTCCACATCGCTGCATGAAATCACGATATATGCATAATAATCGAAACAAATATATAATTTTGCACAAAAAGATAAATAGAGAATTATTTAAGAATTTAAATATTTTATTGTTATTCATTTAATTAAATAATTATAATTTTACATTGTTTTATTGGTCATAAATCAGTTATCACCATATTATATTAAATTATATGCTATCAGTTGCCACACATATTTTGTTTATCAGATTATCATATGCTACCAAGTATTTATTTATTATATTCATGAAGATAAAAGATTATATAAAATTATTTTATTATTTTATTATGGTAATAAAAATATAACGAAAAGAAAAGATATCCAGTAGTAATTAAACAATGAAGAATATTATTATTATTATTTATTATTATTAGTTTAGGTGTAGTAGATTATGACATAAAATCCCTTCTCATATTTTACTACCGTATTTTTAAATTAACTTAAAATAAACTTTATGAACCTGAGATTATTTTATTGAGCTAGATTATTACAAATAGAAGATTAAGACTTAATTATTAGTTTAATCTTAGTGAGTAGAAGTTATTAAAGTCATAAGAATACTATGAGTTTGTTATTTGAAATAGTAATAAAGGGGGGATAGTGTTCTTATGCCATTGAGGTAGTATCCTGTGGGATATTGGCTCAATGTAATCTATCTTGTCACCTGTATTTTCACTTCAAGTCTCATGAAAATATTAAATATTTATTTTATTTATTTTTATAAACTGAACCTTATTCATATTTTAAATTTGAGCTAGTGAAACATTTTAATTTTAATGCTGAATATTTTATTTATTAATTATTAACTGAGCTAGAACCCATTTTATTTTATATCATATATTATCTGGAAGTGAAGATGCACAAGACGAGGTTAGAATATATATATATATATAACCAATTTTCCAACTTCTAAGATAATAACCAATAATTTTAAGAAAATACAATACAAATAAAAAGTAAATAAAATATACATTTATATATAACCTGAACACAATCCTCCCACATAGGTACTCCAAAGAAACACAATAGTTCAAATGTTTATTCCTTGTGTTTTAAATAATTCAATAATATCCAGTAATTTGATCAAGTTAAAATATGTTATAAATAGTACCCAAAATAAAGTATGTTATCAAATTCTAGTATACTCAAATTATTATTTTATTATGCTTTATATAATAAAGTACTTCGTATCACAGTAGCATTATATATATATATATATATATATATATATATATATATGCAGAAGCTGGTTTTCATTTACAACATATGCAATATATAAATAAATTGGTTCAAATCCTAGCTCAAAATAATCCATCTGCATTATACGATGATGTCCATAAATAGAAATAATTCTCATATATTACAGTGTATTATTAATTACAATATTTCATGACTAGAACATTTTGCTTATTGATGGCAATCATTTTTCCACAGAGAAATATTAAAGTGAATTTAAATGATATAAATATCTTCTTTATTTAACAAGTATCCAGAAAACCAGTCTCATCTCCCAGACAAATATACTTCTTGTTTCTCCTCCAAGCAAACATAAAATAGAAGTAAAATATATAAAAGGATTTGGATTTGCCTCAATGAGAACCCAAATATTAGAATGAATTTGTATCATTCAGTCTTATTTATAATCTTATATACTTGAGTTCATATTCATCATTAAATTCTAGGTTACACTCATCAATCTTTGCATTCCAAAACAAAATTTCTTTTACAACAGTAATAATAAAAAAAAAAATTATATTTTATAATGATTATACCTGGGTCTCGTTTTATGCGGATTATTTTAATGTGATTTTGAAGTTATGCGATTCATATTTCTTCTTAATATCTTTAATATTTCACTATATTTATTAGATATCAAGAAATTTAAATTATTAATAACTTATTTTGACTTGCAATACTTTTTTTTCTTCCAAAAATATAATGTTATATTAGCAGCTAACATGAATATGGCTTGAGGTGTATTTAGAATCTTAGCTTCTATGTAAATAACCTATTTATACTAATGAGTAAAGAATAATAATAGATTTATACGTATGTATAAAAATATCACTATAAATATTCAAAAATTTTAAACTTTTAAAACGTATTAAATATTTTTTTTAGATTTTTAAAATAAATAATAATGAAGATTTTATTGATTTTATAAACTGAAAATAATCTTTCTAATGATAATGTATAATTTTTTGTTTTGATTGCGATTTTATTTTTTTAATATAGAAACAGTTCAAGACAGAAAGTGGCGCTAGTTGTACATCATGTCACGGATCTGATTTCTTACTAGTTCTCAAACGAATGCATATTTTTAAACAGTGGTAATGATTAAAATATGTATGAAAAAATGTAAAATTAAATATTGTAGTTAGTAAAAAAAGTTTGTCTTGTATTATTTTTTTTCAAATATTTGAAGTTTTTTATTAGTCATACTTTATTTCCTTATTTTTTTAATGCGAATTTTAAAGTAATTTTTTTTGTTGCTTTACTTTTATGCAACTTCTGAAAATTACTGGAACATATCCGCATTTTTCAAAGTAAGTTACGTTTATTTTTGTGTGATTTATTTTGTGCACATTTTCTGAGAAACCTATCTACCGCATAAAACGAGACCCAGGTGTCCGTATAAAAAATAATATTCACATTTTAAAATCACAAATGATAATTTTTAACTTAACACAAATCAACACAATTTTAAGTATATTTTTACAATATTGCATTGGAAATATATATTTTATTCCAATTTAAACATCACACACAATATAAATACAAAAATATACATGTTTAAAATATTGATTATTTGTTCTGAATGTTTATGACTTACTACTTATAACTGAAGTAAGTAAAAATACACAGAATAAAGAAATAATAATAATTTTATTATAATTATAAATCTTATTATTTTCATGTGTATTTGAAATGAATAAGCTTAATTTATTAATTTATGTTATAATAATAATCCTTCCTTTAACATTTTGTTGTCATAGCAACCATTTTAACACTCAGATTAATGTATTACCTATTAAAACTAATTAGAAAATAACAAAAAAAAAAATTTATGCTTGATCTTACACCCAATACTGAAAGTAAACTCAATTTTGCTTGATACAATATATATATATTGTAACTGATAATAATAATAATGCGAAAATAACTCTGACCTTTTATACCAATCAAATATGTTTGGAGCTTAACCTATTAAAAAACTTGGAGATCACTTTATATGACTCTTTATAATAAACAAATATTTATTTTAAGGAAGTATTATACAGATGTGTATTTAGGATTAATCACACTAATATGTCAGGATTCTACTATCCCATGAAATATAACTGGATTTACAAGAATAAATAAATCTTATAACATTCCTTTATTTGAGTTAGCAAATTTGTTCTAAGCTTTAATATTACACAAATTCAATTTAAAGTTATCTTAGGGTTCTAATATCAAAATATTAATAAATATTATAGCAAAGAGCATTTTACTGTATTTAATTCATATCTTAAAAAATAAATACTAAAGTGAGGATAGTGTAAGTGTATAAAAATAAGGAACGTTTTTATAAAGCAGTAGGTTTTTAAATAACATAATTATAAAATCATGTTATCATATTTTGTTATAAAGTTAGTAGATGATGATTATTAACTAATTAATGAAAAAGACCATTAACAAAATATATAATCAATTTATTAAATAAAATTTAAATTTATTAAATAAATTTATTTAAGAAAAAAATTTAAGTAAATGAAATAACAATAATAAGTTCTCCAGAAGGGATTATAAATATCTTGTGATATCTTTAATTGAGAAAATTACTCCTATTTTATTAATAATTAAAGGTGGGGGTATCTTGATGATGTAAAACAAAACACTTTATTGGAGATAGTTATCAAGATCTATTGAAAAAAAAAATTATAAATAATAAACAAAACAAATGAATGTTTTATTTTATCTTTAATTAAGTAATGTGATCTGTTTCCTCTAGGTATCTAATTAAGGAACTTAAGTATTTCATACAAGAGCAAAACATTATCCCAACTTATAATATTTTTAAAGTATGGCTTTAATTGATTTGATTCCAATAAGTATTGTTGGCATTCCATAAGAGGCTTATCAAGCTCACATTATGAATAAAATGATAATTCAATGTTGACAGGAGTTTAATCAAGTGAACAATAATATTTACACAAGTATTAGTGCATGTATATATTTAAATATACAATGTAATCTGTATAAACTCTTGAAAATATTCATATGGATAAATAAAAAGAGTAATATTTCTAAATATTTAAACTATATATTTTAGATACCTTTAATTATAGAAATAAGACACATAGAAATGTCAAGTATTATGATTTCACTATGAATAAATGTTAATTAAATTTAAGTATTAACAACTATTGGTTCCCATAGTACAAAGAATCAATAACACACACTTTATATTAAATTATAATCATAATTTAATACACTATCTGCATATTCTTTTATCATATCTTGCTTCTTATGAGAACTTTCACTGAACAAGATAATTTTAAATATTGTAACAATTAAACCAATATGAGAAATATAATATATTCGGTAATAGTATGAATACTGAACCCTACCATTTGATGGCACTCTTTTTCGCCCAATGCACATCAATATACTGATTCACAGGCCACATTTTTTTCTTTTTATAGAATACTATGATAATTTTTTTTTTCTATACATAAAACTCCTATAGTTTTTTTTTGCATTTTTAATAAACAAACATTTTGTTTTTATATGGTGTGTGTGGGGGGTGCTTTTAAATTATCGACTTTTTTTTTTTGATTTTGAGCTTTTTTTTTTTTTGATTTTGAATTATCAGTTTTTTTACATAATACTATGATAAAAAAAATTTTTTTTTAGCTTTTTCTACACATCAAACTTGTACATTTTTTTTCTTTTTAATAAACAAACTTTGTTTTTAGAAGATAGAGGGGGATTGGTTTGCTTTTCAATTGTCACCTTTTTTTTGGATTTTCAGCTTTTTTAAAATTAAAGCCTTAATTAAACAATTCAGTTTTAATTAATAAACCAACAGTTGGTTTTTAGAGGGTGGAGGGGGGAGGTAATTTTAATCTCATCTTTTAGTATCTTTTACTGATGTACTGGACACTTCGCATATTAATTTTAAATGTGTTCAAATATTGAATACATATAAAGAGATAGATTAACAAAATATAGGAATTATTGGAGGAGGGTTGGTTTGCTTTAAATTATCACTTTTTTCCTTATCGACTTTTGATTGATTTTGAGCTTTTTTTTTTTTTTTTTGTGGGAAAGCCTTATTAATCAATTCATTTTTAATAAACCATTAGCTGATTTTTAGAGGGTGGAGGGGGTTGGTTTGATTTTTAATTATTGTCTTTTATTTTCTTATTATGAGGTGTTTTTATTTTTTTTTAAAAATATATATATATATTTACGCTACCGAAACCTTTATATGATAGCGAAATTTTTTTTCCTTTATTTTTGGGCTTTTTTCAAGAAGCCTTAATTAAACAGTTCATTTTTAAAAAACCTTTTTTTTTTGTTTTGGGAGGTGGGAAGTTGCAGTTTGTTTGGCTCCAATAGAAGATGACCCTCAAAGCTGTAAGTAATAGGATTTTAGAGCTGTCCAACTAACTTTCCTTACACAAACCCCAGCTACGCTTGTAGGAGTGGCAATGGAATTCCCCAGATCCTGTAGTTGACCAAAAAACCATGCTCCTCACCCTGAAAATGCATAGATGTTCTCTTTCTGGAAAAACACAACAGTGTCAACTTCTGTGGCTGGCAATTTACTCCCCCTTCAACCAATTTTAAACACTTGCTAGCGACATTTTACTGTTCTCACACAGATTCATGCATAAATGTGCATTTGCATGTGAATTCGGCAGAAGTCTGCTGAAAACCCTAACCTTTTCAGGTTGTGTGCAGTTCAAAATCATAGGGAAACATGCATGACTGCCTGACAATTCTTAATATGTAATACTAAATCCACTATGCTTTCTCAAAATTTTTCCACAATGAATGTTTTGAGTTTCACATCCTCCAAATATGGTCACATCAAATGAGACCATAGTGAGAGTTGAATTGTGCTCACTTGAGAAATACTGTCGCAAGTCAGTGGGTGTAGTATTTCATTACATAATTGTAGGATACATTGTCTTCGAAGTGGCCTGATATAGCTCTAAACAACACTGTTGTAGTGTTAGCCATAAGTTAAGCCGCTAAAACAGTATATTGATGTGCATTGTATGAAAAACAACTCCATCAAATGGTAGGATTCAGTATTCATACTATTACCATATATTCTTATAATTTAAAATTATTTCAGCATTTTTTAAAAAGATCAAAATATTTATTTTGGCGCAGTCTTTGACAAATATTTGAAAGTGATTAAATTCTTCAGATTTTTAAGTTATAAAATCCTAATTGGTGGGCAAAACAAATTTTAATTTTATAATAGAGTAAATTAATAATAAAGTTTTAGTTCAAAAATACGATCCAGTAATAGTAAGATTATAATATTCAAAAATCTCACTAAGTTGTTTTATTTCCTGGTGTGGAACATAGTTAATACTCTCTTAATGGATAGCATTTATATATTATAACTATATATTTATGAAGATAAATATATGAGTTAAAAATTCATTTTAATTATAATTATCCAATATAAAAGTATTTTTCAGATGAAGTTAAAATCTATTAGTTAAAATTCATTTTTTAACGCTAATTGCTCAATGCTTAGTTATTTATCTGGAAAACTCCAAACTGCTGTATTAATTATAAAATTAAGCAAGTATTTGGAGAATAGATAAGTGAGTAACACAGTTTAAACAAAAGTAACATTCCTGAAGTAATTTTCAAATTTCATATTTATATCCAAATTATAAAATTTCATTCCATTTAAAATGTATTACAAGATAGTGAATTTGGTTAGATATTTAGTCTTCATTACAGTTTTGATATACATTTGCCATTAGGCAAATGTTTATCTGATTCTCAATTCCATTATCATTTTACTGCAAGATACCAATATGTCTAACTTTAAATTTAACTCCTGTTCAGTTCACTTGCAATCAGTTAATAAAGAAGTCTAACCAATTCTGAACACATAGGTGTATTTATAGGATTGCATCATGTGATTAATGAGATCTTTTTTTTAATTCATTTTTTTGGATTTTTATGGGAAAATTTTATTATTGTTGCCAGGATATGATATGAAGCAGATGATCTTTGGAATTTTATGAATTTGTAATGAAATTTTTATGATAAATGCTTAGCCAGAGCCAGCACTTAAAATATCGCTGTCAGGAACCCCTCCCCAAACCCCTGATCATGGTTTCGTGCCTTGGCACTCCTCAGAGAGGTGTCAGGATAGGTTCAGACACTAAATCTAAAAATACCAACCCAAAACCAAGCATTTATCTAAAAGTTATCTATTGAGTTGAAAATCTGAAATTTTCAGACATCTACATGTCTTCAAACCCAGCTATCCAACTCACATAGCTATATGGGGCTGATAGATCTTCAGCCATACCATATATTAGTAGTCTTAGCAATATAAAATTGCATAAGACTTTTGGCAGAGACTATAAATAGTCAAAATAAGAGTCATGGATCACATGACCCTATCTCTTAAGCTTGTAAGTTATAAATAGTGAGGATTGCCAATTCCTCCATAAGCTTTATGATAAATTCTTAGCCAGAGCCAGCACTTAAAATATCTCTACCAGGAACCCCTCCCCAAACCCCTGACCATGGTTTCGTGCTTTCGCACTCCTCAGAGAGGTGTCAGGGAAGGTTCGGATATTTTAAAAATGATAAAATAATATTTTAAAATATTTTGAATATCCTATTACGTTAATTAATAAAAATAATATATACATTATTATTTTACAAATTAATATTTATATTATAAAATTAAAATAAATGATTTTACTTTATTTATTTTTAAGTAGTCATTATAATTAATTTTTTATTACCAATAGTAATAAATTTACCTAAGTATTTTGTGATTGTATTATTTTACATTTAAAATACATTCAAGAATTATAAACATTCATGCATGCACTCACATATATTTAACTATTACATTAACACTTTCTATCCTTATTAAGTGTAATTTTAATCTTATGTATATACTAATAAAGTTAATTCTATACTAATACTATTTTTTAATTAATTTATTCTTACTATTGTTAATATTATGATGTTGTTCTTTTAAAATTAATTTTTTGTGCATGAGTGTTTTTATAACTAAATATAAATTGTAATAAAAAAAAATTGATACACATAATCCAAAACACTATATTTATAAAATATATACAAGAAGACATCTTGGACCAGTTTAAAAATTTGCCTTATAAGGTAATAATATCAATAATATTAATATAATTTTAACATTGTTACTTGCAGCAATGACAATAATAATATTAATAATAAATAATAATTGATATATTGATAATCCAATAAAAAATTTAAAATTATGATTCCTGGTACCAATTCATATATTAAATTTTATTACCAGATATATGAATTAATGAGGGAATATTTGTTTAAAGGTGTTAAAAAATAATTATTTATTCTTATTTTATAGTTTTAATTTAGACTATTTCATATGGAGTTTTAATATTATCTCAGTTAATTTAAGTTTTGTGATTAGTTATGAATGTTTAAATGTATGTAGTCTTAATACATTTTCAAGTTTTGGTTTTATTTCAATGTGTCTTCCATCTTAACTCAATTATATCACAATTATCCATCACCCCAAAAATCAGACCAACTTCACTCACTCTGGATGCATTGTTAAAACAACTTCATTTTTTTCCCAAGTGGGTAAGATATATATATATATTTATATTATAAGTTTAATTTTATGTATACATTTATTTATTTTTTTATTGTATACTTTAACTTTTCTTACATGTATATATTTCAAATTTCTATTCCATCACAGATATCTGAAACATGTGACCAAAGACGTGAAAAAGATAAATAATATGTTTGAATTAATTATTAAAAATGTATTTAAAGGTGTCAAAAGAGTTTTTATAGTTTAGATTTAGATTATTTAATATGCAATTTTAATATTATCCCAATTCATTTAAATGTTGCACTTAATTGTGGTCTTTAAGTACATGTTGTTTTAATATGTTTTTAATAAACTTTTTTAAAAGTCGGAATTTTATGTTTAATGGCTATTTTATGTTATGTTCGCTATTGTGGTTTATATTATATTACGATATATTTTTATAAATGAACATGGATAGACTGCTCTTGCATGCACATATTAGTGTGATGATCTTTATTGGAATCTAGAAAACATTATTTTCTTCTGAAAATCCTTACAGTTATGACTCATATAATATTTGGGTGTTTTTTAAAATAAAATGAATGCTTTGCGTATATGTGGATAAGTATGTGACTTTTATATAAGTTTTGCATTTATATTGTTTGATGGAATCTAGAATTCTTAGTAGCTATGTGATTTTTCTATGTGTTTGTCTTAAAGAAATGACAGTGAAATTTACAAATGACAAGCAATAAAAATTATGACTTTTATTCCCCATATGCTGTAAAATTATCGGCAAGATGGAAATTAATGAAGACAGAAGATGTTAACAATCTCTTGAGTTTTAGATCAATATTTTTTTTTTGCTCCCAACTTTATATTTATTTATTTACATCTACAAATGTTGTTTAAATGAAAGAAGTCTGTATGAATTAAAAAAAATCATTGAATATTAAATGGGACATTATCAGATTTACTGAAGTTATATGAAATAATGAAGAAACAAATGATTTGAAATATGTATATATACTTTATTATAAAGATAATTATTGGAAATATAAATGGAGCAATTGTGGAACAACAGTATAGAGATTTATGATATATCAACTGAGCAGTAAGATTAGATATTCAATTTATTAGGTGATATCAAGTGCACATACTCATTTATTTAATAATAATAATAATAATAATAATAATAATAGTAATAATAATAATATATATATATATATATTGATAAATTTGAATGGGATTTGTTGATCATATGTTTTTAAGATAAATTTTAAATACAAATAACCAAGCAAAAGCATTAGTTAAAAACTATCTACATGGATTTTGAATGAGAGCTGGTCTGAATTTCCACACCCATAACTCTTTATGATCTTATATATATTGTAATGGTATAAAAATGAATAAAATAATTGATTTACCAATTATTACAGATGAATAGCCTATCACATTTGGACATTAATTTTGTAATAGTATAAAATAGATATATAATTTAATTATTGATTTTCTTATACTCTAATTAAGATATCAATTGTACTAGCATGAAATATTTACATATTAATAATTAAATAATATAAATTAATTGTATTAATAGAGCACATGTATGCATGCACACACACCAAATAATAATTGACTATTTTATGTTTATTCAGGTTCGTGTATTATTTGTTAAATGTATGCAGTAAAATAAAAATAAAACACTAATAAATGAAATATCAATATGTACTTTAATCTATTCAATATTTCAAATAATAAAATATTAACTTTATGCAATTTAATATGCTATCTGTTAAATTAAAATTAAAAATTCATGAGTGATATGTTATGATGGATTACCTATAACTATTTATTAATATTGTAACCTATTAATCCTTCAAAACAATTGAAAAATAATGTAAGCCAACATTTTTTTAGGAACATAATGATTCTAGGTTTAAATCTAGACCAAGACAATATATATAGTTTTTGGGTATGTTAATTAAACCATGTATTATTTTATTTATTAAATTCGCAATGTTATTTACATCATATAACCATGAAAAATTAAATATATATGTATATAAACATGAATTCATCTCAAGTTAAGTGTTCCAGAAGTTCTATATGTGTCAAAAAAAAAGAGCTCAAATTTAGCAGCTACAAAGAGTCAAGTTTATTCATACTGTTGTTTAGATTGTAAGTAGCTGAAATTCTAAACTATGTAAATAGCAGTAAAAAAGCCAAAATGTTAACACCTCATCAAAAAGCTTTCTATTTTAGGTTTATAAAATTCGATTAATTTAATAATCCTTTTTTAAATCTGAACCCTCTCAAAACTAATTATAAATACAGAAAACATGGAACTAATGTTTATTTTCTGTGTAGCATTATACAGTGATTTAATATATTAAATATATTTTCAACTATTTAAATTTCAGTGTGATAAACTTATTATGTAAAAATGCGTATTTTTGACTCTTACTGCTAGAAAATGTTTGCTTTTAAATGAAATATTTGAATTATATTATTTACATCACATGATCATCTTTTCATTGTGCTACATAAGCTGTTAAACCTGTAGCAATTTTTTACTCATAATAGTGTCACCTAGTACAAGCTTTTGTAATCAATAGATGCTAGAAAGTTGTGCATCATAATTCTTATCCAGTGCTTCTCCATCCAATATCCCCTTGCCCTAGATGTACTATTGTGGGAAAAAAATTGCTACTTTTTAATTATATTATTTTTGAATCTCATTATGCATAGAGAATATGTTTTTTTTTGTGTGTGGCCTTTTGTTAAAATTTACTGTTTTTTAAATTTAATTATCAAATCATGTTATAAATTTTGATGTAGTTTTTCAACTATTTAGCATGAATTTTGACAGAATGAATAGTGAATGTGTATTTAGCAATAATACTTCACATTTTATTTTTGTAATGTATTTGGGAGACGGTGGGTGGGTGCAATTGTGTGATCTTACACTTGTGTATGTGTTCTAATTTTTAAAATGGGGAATTTATTACAATTTACAAAAATTATAGATTCCAAATAGTTAGATAAAATGTTTATATTGTATTTATAATATTTTGTAATTATGTACAGACGTTCACACACAAATGATGTATGTAATATTTTTGAAATACAAGCATAATTATATATACTTGGAGTTTAAATAGGGCGCCCCAATGAAAACGTGATTGGTGAGTAGTTCTCTCTCCAAACTGTCTGCAGGGCCATCTCTGAATCAACATATTTGTTTCATAGCAAAATAGTTTAGATATGCACCACAAAAATTTTAAAGTGCTAACATATCTCTATTATGAGTTACCATACGAAATGTGACCGTATATTTTGCATTTTAGCCCACAAAGGAACCAACCAAATGCTAACATTAAATTTTGTTTTAGTTAAATATGACAAAACTGTTACTGAAATGTTAGAAATAATTCAGAGTGTGTGTGATAATGAATTCCTGTGTTGCAAGAACATTTTGAGGTGAACTGCAAAATTTTATGAATGCAGGAAGAGCATTGAAGACAATTTACAAAGATACGAAACCCGCAGTCACATATCATGTCAAACTCATGATCCAAATATGCTAATGCCTCAACATTTTTATGAAGAGTAGTTCAACTAAATTGATATATAACAATGCATTGATTCAGAGATGGATCTATAGGCAGCTTACAAAGAGAACCAATCATATTCTCATTGAACATGCTCTCTCTCTATATATATATACAGTTTAACGATTTTTTTTCTTTTAAATCTTATCATTTATCTGCACTTTTAAATTTTATACATTTTTTTTTTTTATTAAATACTGTTTTTCCTTTTTGAAATGGATATTTATTTTATTGAAGCATATATATACACATAAAAAATTTTTTTATTCAAAACAATTTTTTCAGATTTTCATCAGCTTCTTTTATTTTTATTTGTTGGTTTTACCTTAGTAATATCTTTATTATTATAAATCCAAAATTACTTAAAAGTTGAATCATTTTAAAGGTTATTATTTACTTTAATATAGATTTTATTTCTTGCTACTTGATTTTGATTTGCTCTTTTTATTATTATTAATTTTAATGACTTATTGCTGAATTTTGAATCTAGGTTTTTTGCCTCATTTGTTATCAGGTGTCCTCGTTAATGAACTACACCGTGTCCAAGTGGGAGATAGCTTTTTTTTTTTTTTTACAATTTACGTTTTGCTGTTGAAATCCTCTGTGCTATCTTGCTTGTAATTAATTACTGTTGTTAAACTTCACAAGTATCTGAAAAGCTAGTTCACATCGGAGGATTTTTGAACTGATTTCCCATAATGCATTTTCTTTTCAGTTTCCTTGCCAAATAGAGAACCAACATGGATTTAGCATTTATTGGACTGCCGTGGCTTCTCTTGGTCAGACTCACTTCAATGCTTTAATCACATTACTTCTAAGTGGTAGCAGTTGAAAGTGGCTTTCTCCCTGGGAGATTAGTTTTGTTCAGCCTAATGCTGATATTACTATTCCCAAATCTGACGAAACTCATCCAGAATTCTTCCCTACTGCTTTTGATAGCAAATATTTTCCTCTTATTAAAACTTACCTCTTTTATTTAAAGCATAAATCATTTAGCTTTGCATCAAAACTCTTCTGTGTGCAATAACTTTTGAATAAGTTCTTTTTTTTTTAAGTTTTTAAAAATGCAACTATCAGAAGTTACTTACTATTTAATGCGAATGTATATATTAAATAATAATAATACTGTTATTATTAAGAGTAAAAAATCGTACATGTTAAAAATTAATCCAGCATATAATCTTATATGCCTGTGATAATCTTTTTCACATTACTTTTGGTTTTGTTATATAAATATATGTGCAAGAAGCATGTATAATATAATATCAATAATTACTTAATTTTTCATTTCTCCTTTACTTTATGTATATAATTGTTTTACTGCTACCACAAAAATCACATATTATAAAAATAATTTACAACATTATATGTAGAAATAGAATGACCACTGATTAAATATTTTGGGAACCAAGGCCAAAGCATCACTCATGATAAGAACATACAGATCAGATGATTATTATATTAATCAGTAGCTATTACTTGGTGCATTATTTATTTGTGCCTGAATATATTTGCAAGTGAGAAGATAAGATTGATATAGCTCTATTTAACTGGAGATTGTTATATTAATTATT
This sequence comes from Epiperipatus broadwayi, assembly GCA_028023455.1. Lineage (NCBI taxonomy): Eukaryota > Metazoa > Onychophora > Udeonychophora > Euonychophora > Peripatidae > Epiperipatus > Epiperipatus broadwayi. The sequence continues at coordinate 596,614 of JAQFVV010006250.1, read as the reverse complement.
ATGACGATTATCACCATTCAAAGTACAATAATAATATTATTTTCAATAAGCTAAATAAAATCAAAGTGGATAACATGATAGCTATCAAGCTATATTATCCTGATTAAATTGCAAATATTTGTATAAGTGGTATGCAATTATTTTCCATTATATATCTATAAGTTTACAAAGGAAGATTATTTTTAAAAATAAAACCAAATTAAATTGTGTTTTAAAATTCAAATTATAATTATTTTAAAAATGACCCATATAAATAATAACATAGCTTAAACCATAGCACATACACTTTAGAGATGGAACGCTATTTATACTGAATACTCTCCTTTCCAAACACAAAATAAAGTCTTTTTAAAAGACAGAATGGATCCACTCTATCTTTTTTCATCCATATTATATGTATGGACCAATCAGGAGTATTTGGAATTGAGAGCATGAAGATTTAATTAATCACTTTAAATTATTAATCATATGATTTTTGTCAATGACACTGGCGAAATTTTAACAATTTACAATACATCATTATTATGTTTAAACTTAAACATATGAAAATATTCTTATTTATATAGTGCAATGTTCTTTATATAAATTATAAATAACATAACTTAAACCACAGCACATGCGTTTTAAAGATGGAATGCTATTTATACTGAATAATTAATCACAACTTTTTTCTTTTATATTATTACTATTTCTCTTAACTTTTCTTCTAGTAAGGAAATACTTTAGAATAAAATCTAAGTGTAATCATAAATAATCTTTTCAAAAAAAATAATATTTTACAAATGTTTTGAGTGCTGTCAAAGGCTCTCTTAAAATGTTCTTGGATCTGAGAATAAAGAAATTTCAATTAACTGCATCGTTTATGATAGGTTTCTTTGTATAATACTGACATATTGAAATTTTTTAAATTAATAAATAAATATTTTGATTTCAGATTTTACTTTTAAACAAATGCAAAGAAGTAAATGGATGATAAAGATAGCCAGCCACAGAGAATGAATTTAAACCAAATTATCCAAAATGCTGTCAGCATTACTGCAATATTGCAGTCAAAATCCTAAAAGGATTAACAACACACACTTTTAAGTTTTGTTCTGATAGTTTGGCATTCAAAGAGGATTTTAGCTTTGATTATGACAAATCATAATTATCATATTTAGAAAAATTGAAGTTTGCCTGTAATTATTTTTTTTTTTCATATGAACCTCTATTAAGTTATCTTTATTGAATTATTTGTTTTTGATATCTATTATGGATGGTTATTCTATTATAATCAAATCAGATTAATCATAACAGACCTTGTTTAATTTTATTGATATTGTGTTCTAGTATTGGATCAAGTGGATGCTAGCTTTCATTTTTGAAATTTCAACAACTTTTTTTTTTACTTAATAAAATTACACTTATGATTTTGATTTTTATCATATTTATTTCTCTTATCTGTTTATTTTATTGAATGTGAAATATTAAAAATAAAAAAAAGGTTATAGAAAAAAAAATGCCCATAGTTGTGAAAATGGTCGCTGGCATTGTATTTTAAAATTTGTTTGTTTTATTTAACTCCCACCTCTGAATAAGTTTTAATTTTATTGTTGGTGTTGGTGTTGCTTTATTGATATTTTTTTACATTAAATTAAGATTTTTATTATATTTAAGATTTAAAATATTATGTTTAATATTTTACTCAATTAGTTTTGATGTAACTTTATATGTTGTTGCCATCATAGTTTATAAAATTAGTTATTTTTTATTACTTTTATTTATGTTTAGGTATTGTAATTATAAATTTGAACTTTTACTTTGTGTTTTTTTGTAATCATGAAAAGTTATAAAATTGATTTTGCTTAATCTTTAAATATAGTCGGATTTTTTCAGTGATATTTAATATACTATAGTAGCTATTATATCCTCTACATATATTTTTGTGGAAAACTTGGTGTATGGTTTTTATGGGAGGAGTAGACACCATCTATGCTATAGGAATTATCCTAAAAGACATTCTGAAGAAGTGCAGTATTGGTTTTCATTGGAAAAATATGGCAGAGGATAGAATACATTGGAGAACTATGCTAAGGTATTTCAGAAAGAAATTGTTTTTATTGAAAAACAAAAAAAGAACATTGCAAAATGTCAAATAAATAGAAAAATTGGCTATTATATTTTCTATATGTATTTATTTATGCTTCACAGATTGGTTTATATAGCCATCGCAAAACATTACAAGAGTAATTTTTTTCTTTCTTTTCTTTTTTTGGAGTTGGAATGACTATACATATTTAAGAATGTTTGCAATATGTATGTAAAAGGCAATTGGAAAATCATCTACAGCTTTTTATAGTAAATTGTATTTAAAAGTTATATATAATTACTAGCATTAATAAAATAATCATATAATCATTTATGTGGAAGGTCATATTGTATTTGAGCACTCATGTAAAAGGTTCAACTTGAAATTATTACTAATATATTTGTTAATTTTTTTACATGAGAACTATCCAAGAAATTTTAGCTTTAGAATTCACTAATCTATGTCTGTGATTTACTTTTTGGTTTAAGGATTAATAGTAATTAAAAATTAATAATATGAAATCCCAAAATAATGTGATCTCAGAATTTTTTGTTTTAAAAGGCAAATTTCAAACAATAAACCTAGAATAAAGTGACAGATATACATATATTGAAACAGTCAGTTTTGATCATTTGCCTGTTTCATCTATTTTACTACACCTATATATGTGCTAGATTTAAACCCTCTCACAGTACCCATATAAACAAATTTGAACAACTATTATATGTATAATTGCACACATATAAGCAAGTGTCGAATCTGTAATCGAATTAGCATGCATATATACATATATATGATCAATAGATGGAGCTTTACCAAAACCTCCGAACAAGCATATTATTTGTTTACATAAACGTCAAAAGAGTCAGAATTCACTATCTCTTTCATTGGCTCCACCTTCAGATCAGCTGATTTCAAGCTAATTTGCTATCATCAGTGAAGGGTAGGGACCAGAGAAACTAGATCTAAACACTAACTCTCAGCATTTATGAAACAAGTTCCTACCAGTTTGCAAGCATGAATTTTTCAGACACATAATGTCTTCAAACCCAGCCTAACAAGCCAGATAGCTACATGGGTCTTATATCAGTTCAGTTTCACCATAGAGTAAAAGCCTCTGCAATAAATATCATTGCAAAAACCTTCACAGGTACATTTATGAAAAACAAAAACAAGTTATAAATTACGTAACTTGCTATCGCTTGCATTTATGATCAATAGATGGAGCTTTAGCAAAACCTCCGAACAAGCATATTATTTGTTTACATAAATGTCAAAAGAGTCAGAATTCACTATCTCTTCTGTTGGCTCCACCTTCAGATCAGCTGATTTCGAGCTAATTTGCTGTCATCAGTGAAGTGTAGGACCAGAGTAGCTAGATCTAAACACTAACTCTCAGCGTTTATGAAACAAGTTCCTACCCGTTTGCAAGCATGAATTTTTCAGTGACGTAAAGTCTTCAAACCCAGCCTAACAAGCCAGATAGCTACATGGGTCTGATATCAGTTCAGTTTCACCACATAGTAAAAGCCCTGCAATTTATATCATGGCATTGGGTTTGAAGACATTATATGTCTGAAAAATTCATGCTTGCAAACTGGTAGGAACTTGTTTCATAAATGCTGAGAGTTAGTGTTTAGATCTAGTTTCTCTGGTCCCTACCCTTCACTGATGATAGCAAATTAGCTTGAAATCAGCTGATCTGAAGGTGGAGCCAATGAAAGAAATAGTGAATTCTGACTCTTTTGATGTTTATGTAAACAAATAATATGCTTGTTCAGAGGTTTTGGTAAAGTTCCATCTATTGATCATAAATGCAGGTGATAGCAAGTTACGTGATTTATAACTTGGTTTTTGTTTTTCATAAATGTACCTTTGAGGGTTTTTGCAATGATATATATTGCAGAGGCTTTTACTATGTGGTGAAACTGAACTGATATCAGACCCATGTAGCTATCTGGCTTGTTAGGCTGGGTTTGAAGACATTACGTGTCTGAAAAATTCATGGTTGCAAACTGGTAGGAACTTGTTTCATAAACGCTGAAAGTTAGTGTTTAGATCTAGTTTCTCTGGTCCCTACCCTTCACTGATGATAACAAATTATCTTGATATCAGCTGATCTGAAGGTGGAGCCAACGAAAGAGATAGTGAATTCTGACTCTTGACATTTATGTAAACAAATAATACACTTGTTCGAAGGTTTTGGTAAAGCTCCATCTATTGATCATAAATGCAAGCGATAGCAAGTTACGTGATTTATAACTTGTTTTTGTTTTTCATATATATTTATATATATTACAAGTATATGTGTTTTTTTTTAAAGTCACTTAGTTTAAAAAGTGATTTAATCTAAATTATTAGTCTTATTTTATATTTTATTTTACTGGAGTTGCATATATATAAAGTATATTCTAGGTACTACTATCCTACATATGTACTAGAAGAATTCGTTTTATACTGATTATAAATTCTGTTTTTATTTTAATTTGTAGTAAACAACTTTAATTAAACCACTGCATCGACACTAATATGGTATGAGTCTAAACTTAAAATCTTCAATTTACAATAACATCCTCTTAAAATTAGCTAAGTTGTAAACATTGTGTGCTTGACTTGCACTATTAAAGAATGGGAACAGAGATTTAAAAAGTGACACAAAACTAAAGTTAAAATGTAAGAATTAAAATTGTAATTAATAATTTGTAAAGCTCATATTCATTACATAAGTAATATATATTAAGGCTATAAAACCTTAAGACTATGGGCCTAAAATGTGAGAGTAGGGACCTCTACAAATCTAAACACAAGATTAGATCTCGAAGATGTGCTAATGGGTTTTCCAGCAGCAGATAGTCTTGTAAACAACTAGATGGTCAGAAGTAAAAATGTATAAATAGTTTGATTTTTATAATCAAAGATATATACTATAATGTTAATGTTAGAGTGGTCAATTGAATTCAAGCTCATTTAAACTTTAACATGGAAGAGTAGATGGCAGAGACTTGCAACTTTTTCTGTAGGAAGTGGTACTCTGTGGTCTCTTTAAATTGCAATGAATAGTATCCCAGCCAAAGCAGCCTGTTGTAAGAATATCTCAATGGAAACTAAGCCAGGTATCCAAGGAAGAACAATGCCAACATCACTGTGCACTGTGCCTGAAGCTGCAATGTAGAAAATCAGTAACATTTCTAATTGCCGCAGAGCTCTGTTTAAAAACTGTTAACTTCTCAATATCTATTTAAGCTAGCTATATAATGAATCAACATTTAAAATTTGTTTTCTTAAGTTCTGTAACTTACACCTGATAAATTTTTAAATTAAGGTAAAGCTCAATCTTATTTGACTCCAAAACTTATAATTTGAAAATCACTCTTTCAAAATGTAAAACACTGTATTAACTTAATTTACGCTATAAGTTGTTGTGGTTTTTATGCCTATTTACTCTATCTTACTTTACTTTTATGACTGTATGTGTATTAATATTCCAAATAACTCAAAACCACGAGTATATATTTATAATTTTAATCTTATTTTTTTGTGAATATATTTTCACTTCATTTTAAATAAATGTTAAATAGTTGAATTGTTATTTTGTCACTGTTTCAATATCTGGTTATTACTTAGACTGATTAATTTTTATTTATTAATTTAGTAGTAATCAATTGCATCCTAGATAAAAGTTGTAGTTGGCTTAGCTATAGTTATGAATTATGACTTTATATATGTGTAATACATATATCAGAGGAACTAATCACAGGGATATTATTAAAGCATATTTATAATAGTTTATCATTAATTGCCTGTCAATACAGTCAGATCTGTCTATCCTTCTGTTTCACCTACTATATACTATAGTAGTAATTATTTATATATATATCTATAGCCAAATCCTCATTTATTATGCTAAAATCATGCTAATTTTAAATTTAAATATACTAGTTGTGTATGTGTGTGTATATTTTAGCATACAGTATAGAAAACATATGTATATATATAAAAATCAGTATATACACATGTATATATTTCTAGTAGTTAAATAATGGAAAACATGCTATGTATGTGTAATGAGAAATTAGATATATGCAGGAAAGAATAATGTGACAAAATTAAAACATTAGAAATTTTGTTATTTAGAATATTTGTTCTAAAAACTAATATCAGAAATTACATATATATGACATAGATATAAACTGTTTTCCATCTGAAGTCATCCTTCTCTAAGAAGGATGACTTCATAAAATTTAATCCTTCTCATTGTATTCTGACCTGTTTAAAATTTTAAGAGTGAAAATAGATTTTAAAACCAAGTATGAATAAATTAACTGGTCAAGCAAGGGAAAACCCACCTGTAAAAAAAATAATTAACAGTGGCAATTCTGAGATTTTCAAGAATACAGTGAAGTAATTAGAAAAACAGATCTAAAACTACTAAGACAGGGGATGGGGGTAAGCTAGTATGTATGTTTACTTCAGCCATCTTTGATTCACTTTGGACACTCCCTAATTTTTAAAGTTGAAGTATTTTGCAAAAATGATGATGATGATGGAGTAGAAGGCAATTAATTCCCTTGCTTTCTGGACCCCATAATAGTCTACAAGATGAGGAGAAATGAAGCCAACTCGCCACAGCAGAGAAACTTATAGTGATAGCTAATCTCCCTCAATCTAAAGTTAACTTTTAAACTAAACTTTGTAATTCCTAAAAGCTAGCTAAATTTATTAATTATGGTCAAAATAAGTTAATGTACTCTAAACTTAAAAGTTAAATGTAATTTTATTTTCTTTATTTAAATCCCAAATCTTGCCTGATTTATTGATTTATTTCTGATTGATTTACTCTAATTTATTTTATTTTGATTTATTAAAACTGATTTAGTTTTAACTTGCTTTAATTGATTGATTCCCAATGATTTATCATACATATCTGATTTATTACATTTAATTCTAAATGATTTATTTTAAATGATAATTATGTTCCTAAATTATTTCACATATTTTAGCCTAATAATATTTGCTTTTATTATTAATTCTCGTAAATGAGTTAAATCTATAGTAAACTGAATCAATCAATTTTAAGCTAATTTTGTTTCATTTCCCTTTTTAAACTAAGCAAACAAATTCAAATTTCAGACTTCACTTACTTGAAATCTTATTTCCAAATTTGCGTTTCTTTTAGTTAAATCTATGTCAATTTTATTATTTTCAATTATGTATTTGTTTATGCTATATTTGTTCAGAATGGAGTTTTATTCTTAGTTAAATCATTAGTGAGAAGCGATTAGATATTCTCACACATATATGTAATTTTGCGTATTAACGCACAAACAAAACTCCCTTCTGAAATGGATAAAATGTCTTATTTAAGACATAATTAAAAGCTTATAAATGCTTTAAGATAGATTTGCTTTAAATGTAATATTTAATTAGTATTTTGCTGAAGTGACAAAATACAGCATAAAGCTAGAACTTAGTATTGTAATTATCCAAAATATGCTATAATCCTCCCTAGAATTATAAATGCCTATATAGATAGCTTAGTAAATTACATTCATAAGCTTTCCTTCATAGCATAGTTATAGATGCTACATTATGAACTGATCTACGATAGTTTCATGGAAGGAAACTATTGTTTTGCATCTTATTTTTATTATATAATGATGTAGTCAGCGGGGTGAATGTGTCCTTATGAAACACTTTGTTGTACATACTTGTTGCTGTATATTATTCTGATGGGCATATGTTTTAAGGGGTGCCCCATTACTCTTAGTTCAGAGATGGGCGTATGTTAAGGGCCACCCCATTCTGCATCTTTAGAACTGGAGCATAAGGATCTAGAAAAGTAAACTGGTTGTTTGATCACCTGGATTAAAGATCTCTTTTTCACAGCAATGGGTACGGTGTTAAGAGAATCGATACTAGGTACGAATCCCATGAAAAAGCACACATTCAAGATGCATGGACTCAGATTGTATATTTTCTATATGCCTTGGTATCTGAAGTCTGACTGCCAATCATCAGTTTATCCTGCCATATAATTGTATATTTCAGCATTGATCTGAAACAGAATCTAATTTTATAGGCATATAAGCTATAAAGGGAATATATTAAATAATTCATGTTTAATAAAATATTCTTTATAAATGATAATAATCACTTCTGCTAGCTCTGAAGCAAATCTAAATCCATTTATATAGCATAAACTAGGAATAGATCATCATGAGCAAACTAGACCAATTTATAAAGAATAAGAAGTCACATGAAACTGTAACTTAAAATATTGTAAATCTGCAGCACCTGTGAGTGATATATATATATATATAGTAAATTAAATAATTTGTAACCAGTAAACTAATATCACCTGTGAGTGATTTGAACTGTCATATATATATATATAATATATATATAAATATATAAATATAAACCAAAAGTTACTTGTAATTCCTAAAATCAGCACCTGCATGTGAACTAAAACTTCAAGTGTTAATAAGTTATAATCCATAAATGCTTCACCTGCGAGTGAGACAACCCATTTAATCCTATGATAATTTTATTATTTCATTTATTAATTTTATTATTTAAATATTTGGATTTCATTAAATTAATTTAAATTTTAACTTCGGCTTAGTGTTTCGATTGTGCTCATAATTAATTATTGACTCTTTATTGATTGGTTAACTGTTGGTTATTAAGAATTGCAATCCACATTTATTAATTATACTCACGCCTACACCTATATAGATAGATATACTGTTAAATATGCCAGTTTTTTATAGTCTTATGTTTTACCGATGTGCTACTGCCGGCACGTGATTAAGGAAAATACTGCTGTGACCTCATATGTCATTCATAAGGTAGTAAATCTTTGAGCAGAGGTAAAGGAACTGAGCTGAGATTGGACACAAGGTCTCAACAACCTCATTTCGATCAGCCTTGGTATGATTTAGTAAAACTCTGGATTTTGTTGTGTGAATGTACAAATTTAACCGTTACAATATTATATATATTAAAGATGCAGGTGGCAGTTTAAGCTAGGTTACTAATATATTTAGTCTCTAAGCATAGTATGATTAATATACTAACCTTGAGAGATGGCTTATATAGATATGCAAATAAACGCTATCCATTTTAAGGCACATTAATTTAGTTAAGTGATTCTTATTTGATGTATGCATACATTGTGGGTGTGTTCTTATCAAGTGTATGCTGTACATTTGTTCTTATCAAGTATATGCTGTACATTAACTGCTTGCTGCATGTTTTCTGATGAGTCACTGTTGGAGGTCATGCTTCTCCATTTAGTTCAAGTAAAGCAATAATATATTTTAGAACTGGAACACAAGAGCCCAGATTGTTTATTAAAAGCTTATTCCACTCCCTGATTAATGTTTTCATAGTCATGGCAAGTTCTTCAGTTCTAGGGCACTGATCATTCAATGCTGAAGCTCGTGAATAATGACCTATTTGCACTGTAATAATCTTAATTAATATTGTAATATGTGCCACAGTGTGTATAAGTAGACCTATGGTAAACCAGTTCTCTCCCTTATATTAAATGATTATTCAGCATTAGGTTGAACCCCAACCTAGTTTATCATGCAAACCTGTGTATCTTTGAGCTTGATTGTGTGATCAACCCATAAATTGTTATATATAGACAGATGTCATACAAGCGCTGTAGGTTCAGTTATAACTTTGGCTAAATGTTCTTCATGATTTAGAAAACTGCAAGTTCACTAGGATTTGGGTATATTAATGTAGGCATAAATATGATTACTGCAGATAATCTTATTAAATATGTATAGTGAGATAAGTAACTGCCGATCTCATAACTTATAACACCTGTGAGCGTAATGTTCTGTGTACTGATTATATATTTTTATATGTTTTATGTATGATTTATTTTATTAATTAAATTGTTATTTAATATACAATTTGTTTCTATTTCTTTATTGCTCATAGAACAATTCACATTCAACTCCACACTGATTTATTTATACATCATTTTATATATATGTATATCAATCTATTAGACCTGGTTGCTGATTAACATATTATTAAATTACTTAGTTATTATCAGTTTTCAAGTATCTTGCTTCACCCTGTGTTACTCCCAGCACAAGACTAAATTGAAACTCATATGTAACTTAGGAAATGTTATTCATATGGTATTAAATCATGGAGTAAAGGTGGATGGATTGAATATTGGTCAAACTCTGGCTCATCACCTCGATTCAGTCAGCTTTACTGTGTTTCACCTGTACTCTGGATTTTGTTGCATGAATGTACAAATCTTACTGTTACATAGGCCTTTTACCTCCAGATTCTGGCACCCAATCATGGGACACTTCAATTATTTTCCATTGCCCTGACTGACTACACATTGGCATGAAAAATTTGTGCAAATTTTTTTTCCTGATTCTGGCTCCAACATTTGGGGCTACGATTGTTCTCTACACCCTGAATAAGTATATTTGTAACATTTTTTCTTCATGTGTTATATAAATAAATAAAAAAATTTTTCTGAATTTAGGATGCCCAATTGTGAGTCATTTTTTTCTGACACCTCACTGTGAGACTTTCTCTGTTAATATGTGCCATTGACTGTTATATATATATATATATCAAATCAAAACTACCCCAAATCTAAAATTAGGCTTGTAATGTTTATATATATATATATATATATATATATGTGTGTATGTATGTGTGTGTGTGTGTGTAATGCATTGACATGGGGTAATTCATATGTAAAGAAATTTTTTTTTTCCTTATTGCTTATTTGAAAATGTAATAAATCATATGTAAAGAATTTTTTTTTCTTCTCACTTGTTTGAAAATGTAAATTTTCAGTGGTCATACTTTAGAGTTATAAGCTACAGTGTGTGGACATTTGATTTTGTATTTCCAAAGTATATATATAAAGTTTTTTGTCATATACCTGAGACTTTTTAGATTTTTTTTCTATTGTTAACATGATGTTGATCTACACATATTGTAATTGATGCAGAGCCTCTTGTAATTATATTTAAACTAGTCTGATAGCAAATATATGTATTATATATGTGTAATTTTGTTTACACACTGATGACTAGTGTTTGAGTATGACTCTATGAGTCATTCATTTAGAAATTTTGTCTTCAGGAATGGGGAAATGACCAAACAAGTGGGATCCAGTGTTATAAAGTATATTTTACTTGGAGTTGGATTGGATGTCGGTAATGGAATGAGTGAGATGAGATCAAAAGATGATCAATGTATGTGTCCTTGAAACTAAGGTCTGGCATGGAAATGTAAAATAATAATAACTATAATGATGAATCTTTTAGTTTTTAAAGAAACAAATGCAGCTTCAACTAGAAAAAAACAGGCATGTTAGGTAAGATTTTGGTTTTATAAAAAAAATTTTTTAAATATTGTAAAAATCATTTTATATATCTTTGAAATATAGGATGGGACTGTGTTATTACCATTGTAACTTAAGACTTTGCAAAAATTTTCTTTGCTTCTGCATCAATATGGATTGGATAAATATAAGTGTGGCACTACAGATAAGGAAGGCAAGAGAGGATGGAATGAGTGAGTCAAATTGATAATAGGCTGGGGCTGGTAGAAGAAGGGGCTGTAGAGTAAGCCATTTTCAAGGTGAGAGTTGTGAGGAGCCATATTAGCAATATTATAAAAAAATTTTATGTTATCACCACTGAGTAAATAGGAATAGCATATCAAAACTGTAGATGGATAGCAGTATGGAGGAAGAAGTAGGAGGAGAAGCAAATGGGATTGAAGATGTGGAAGTAGCAAATATGACTTTAGGACAATGAAGGGAAAGCTCTGTGACACCTGAAGATTTGGCAGAAATGCTTTCTGAGGAGGAGGTAGTTGTAGATGAGGAAGCATCTGGGCAGACCCAAAACCAATTAGGTGAAGATCATAATCTGAAAAAGAAATTAGAAGAGAAAGCAAGAGCAGAGCAAAAACCAGGGGATAGATACATGGAAAGCCTTGTGTATTTTTAAAAATCCATCCGTGGTAGTATCGGAGAAGACTATTGACTTTGTCGGTATACTTTTTAAAAATGCAGGGAAGCTTGGAAAAAAAGTTAGAAGCAGTGGGCTGAGAGAACTGGCAGGATGCACCAAAAATCTGGAAGCATGGGATCAAAGGATGGAAGAAAAAATTAGAAGCCAGAGACCAGGAGATAGAAGAAAGGTTGATAAAGAGTCTAGAGGGATTAAGAATAGATTGGCAGCAAAATTAACAAAGGATTAAAGTTGAAGTTACAGAGCTCTTGGGAGACCGTAAAGAGGAAACTGACTACGCAATTCAGGAATTGAAGAGCAAATGTGAAGCAACAAGAAAGATGGTCAAGTTCCAAGAAATTTCATTGAAAGAAATGGTCAAAGAAGTTATGCATAACCTAGTGGTGAAACTGAACTGAAAACAAACAGAACCAAGAACACAGGAAGTGACCATAAAAGAACTACAGGAAGTGTGCAGGGAGAAATCATGAATAGCCTCAGAGTTGAAAGAGAATCTTTCACATGTCACAGTACCTGCATTCTAGAATCAAACATGTTAGGAAGAACATGTTCACCATCCAATAAGAAGGACAGTTACAGTTGGAGTAGGGACCATGAATGTCCAAAAGAAATGTATGAATAACCTGGCAATAGAAGTTCAGATATATGAAGATAAAGGCATTAAACAGATAGGTACTATGAGACTAAAAGGGACCAAGATCCTAGATAGTTCCACAGTATTTGATGATGTGACTGCATTTGAGAAAGGAGTCATTTTTTGTGAGATGAACCACCAATCACCAGAACTCATCATAGGTGATAAGGAAAAAGAAATTGAAGCAGGGTGTGACTATAAAATTTCAAAAAATGCGAGTAGGGAATTTGTTGTTTAAGAGACCTCATGTGTCTGAAGTTGATCTGCTCATGTTTCAAAGGGGACATAGAAGAGAGTCTGAAATCACATCTGGATAGCCTATCTAACTGCCTGAACTTTTAACATTTTTATATTAATGGAAAGTCGTTTGAAGCTAGGGCATCGGGCATTCAATGCTGAAGCCTGTGAATAATGACCTACTTGCATTGTAATAGTCTTAATTAATATTTTAATATGTGTCACAGTGTGTATAAGTAGACCTATGGTAAACCAGTTCTCTCCTTTATATTAAAGCTGAACCCCAACCTAGATTGTCATGACAACCTGTGTATCTTTGAGTCTGATTATGCGCTCAACTCCTAAATTGTTATATATAGATAGATGCCATACAAGTGCTGTAGGTTCAGTTATAACTTTGGCTAAATGTTCCTTATGATTTAGAAAGCTGTAAGTTCACTAGGATTTGGGCATATTAATATAAGCATAAATATGATCACCACCGATAATCTTATTAAATATGTATAGTGATATATGTGACTGCCAATCTCATAATTATAATGCCTGCTAGCATAATGTTCTACATACTGATTATATATTTTTTGTGTATTTTATTTATGATTTATTTTATTTAATTAATTAAATTGTTATTTAAAATACAACTCATTTCTATTTCTTTATTGCTCAAAAACCAGTTTGATCTAACTCCACACTGATTTATTCGTACAATCATTTTATATATATGTAGATCAATCTATTAGACCTGATTGTTGATTAACATATTATTAATTTACTTAGTCATTGTGTCAATTTTCAAGTCTCTTGCTTCACCTGGGTTACTGCTGGCCCGCGATTAAATTAAAACTCATGTGTAACTTAGGAAATGTCATTCATAGGGTATTGAATGATGGAGTAAGTGTGGGTGGATCAAAGGTTGGTCAAACTCTGGGTCTCACCTTTCATGGAGTAAGTGTGGGTGGATTAAAGATTGGTCTAATTCTGGGTCTCACCTATACTCTGAATTTTGTTACATGAATTTACAAATTTTACCATTACAATTTATAGTCTAATTGCAATTTAAAGTACTGAACTAACCAATATTATTCTGTAAATAGGTATCTAGCAATTTTTAGCTAGATTATTAAACAATGTAGAAAAATTTTCACACCCTTACTATCCACCAATTGATCAGCATAATGAGTAGTACTTTCTTCATGATGCAGAAGCCTTTGACTTTCTCTAGGCTATTTAAACACAGTTTTTATTTCCAAATAGAATAATAATATATATTTGAGTTTGTGTGGGATATTACCGTAGAATATCTTATTTTATTACATATATAAACCACACATTTCATTATTTAACAGTTCCAAATAACAGGGGAAAAAAAGAAGAAATATCTCTTAAGTGAACAATTATTTAAAACCTGTTCATAATAAATTTGTAAAGTTAAAATATATATATATATTATTAGTATTTTTTTAAGATGGGAATGCCCATTAAAAGTTATGTTTATGTAATATGGAAAATTTATTGATGAACAAAAATTAAACTATAATTATTTACTTCTCCATTAAATTGAAAAAGGAAAGAAAGAACAAAATTCCCCACTCATCAATCTTTTCATTTCTTTCCACCTGTGAAACTAATTGAAGTTGGGATGATAAATTACAAAGACTAACATTATCCTCTTCTCATTCTTTCAATCTGAAAACAGGACTCTGGAAGAGCCTTTAGTAAAAGAAATAAATAAATATTACTTTTTTTTCTAATACAGAATTTTTTATTGAACTAATGCTTAACTTAAAAACCATTCACACACATTTGTACAAAAATAAATTACTGGCTTTAAAATATTTATGCAAATGTATATAACTAAATGTAGAAAAGGAGATAAAAAATAAAATGGATTCCAAAGGCCAGGTAATAATGTTTTTTATGTGTTTTATTCTCTAATAAAAATAACTAGATATCAATTCCCTAACCAATTTTATATAGCTAGTTACAATTTGAATATAGGCTAGCTACCTAAAAGATATTTTGAAGTCTATTGAAATTTGAAAATTATTTCTTAATCTTTATTGGCCAGGTGTTATGGACACAGAATGCAGATGCACTTTTCTATATGTTATAAGAAAATATTACACTGCCAAATCTAATATAATAAATATTATAATGATATATCAAATTTATATATATATAAAAATAGGAGGAATGTCATGAAAATTATAAATAAAATTAAAAAAATATCCAAATTAACATTAATAAGATTAACTAAACCATTAACAGCTTATTATACAATCATGATTTTATTTATACAGGAAGATTTTTTTTATATTTAAAAACTTTACAAATAATCAAGAATCCAATTTTTACCTCCATCTACCTATTATGTTAAAGATTGTTTTTATCATATTGATCACTTCAGAGCCAAATTTGATAATTAAATGTCTCTTTAATTCTGTTTTTTATCTCATTATCTGTGAAAAATATAATATTGGTCAGATTAAAGTATTTAATCTTATCTTTATTTTTTGTGAGTTCAAACTCTTTCATTTAAATTTAATTTAATTTTCCTAAGGTAAAGTTTTATACAACTAGAATTATTTATAAAATTATTTGTAGTTAATATAAAAGTTTATTTTGGGAAACTAAATTTAATGAATGGGTTAAAATTTTTATCAGGAGAATTAAGAATAAAAAATATTTGGCTTTGTATATTTAAGACTGTGTAATAAAGGATTTGGCTTTATATATTTAATACTGTGTAATAAAGGTCATGAAATATTGTTTGGTTAAGCAAAACTTGTCTTCTTTGAGAATAATGACATGAAAAGAAGAGTTAAAAAAGTTGTTTAAATGATAAATATGATTTTGAAGTTATCAATTTGATGAAAATTTTCTTTAACATATTGAAGTATAGAAATGGTTGTGGGTAGTTTGTACATGTATTTTAAAATGTGTAATCTATTTATACTTGAAAAGGTATATGTTTATAAGTAAAATCATGCTTATGTGTATAAGTAAAATCATGCTTATAGGCTGAGTTGTTAATAATTTTCCTAGTCCTGTTATAGTTATTTTTTGTATTTTTTAAAATTTATTTATAAGTATTATAAATTGCTGATATAAATCTAATAATTTTAATTAAAATTAAAACACTTTGTTTTTTTTTTTAGATAATTGCTAAGTAAACATTTTAAATTGTCAATAAAGTGACAAAAAATTTTAGCAAAATTTTTGTAATTTTTAAAATACTATATATCATCTTCTATGAGTTTTAATTTGCAAAAAAAAAAAAATGCATTTTGGTCATTAAAAACTTTTATTTCCATTTAAATATTATTTCAAAAATCAAGTTTTTTATATATTTTTTTTTATAATTATGATTATAGCACAATCTTGTAATACATCTATAATATGTTTTTTTAAAATTATAATCTAATTTAAAAATATTACAATATCTCCAAATCAATTTGTCATTTTAAAAACAATATTTAAGTCATTAAAAGTATTGCCTTTAATTTTTATTAAATCGTACCTACATATGTGTATCTGTTTCTGTGTGTTTTATTACATATAATAATATCTTTTTTTGAACTGAAAAGATAATTGTATTTAAATTAATAGTATATATATATATAAATTAATTTTTTTTAACAGATGAGTGAAATAAAACACATGTAAGTTAATTTTTATTAAAAGTAGCTTTATCCTTAATTAGATGCCAATCAACTGTTGTTTTGACAAATTAAAAATTTAATATAGCCACAATTGTTTCCTAAATACATAAATTAGATGTCATCCAAAAATGTACATTATTTAATACTTGTCATATCATTTTTAATAAAATAATTTATTTTCTTTAAGATTAGCAGGTGCATCACACATGCATGAATAGATATGCATGAATAGGTATCATTTTGTGTTTATACATTTATGTTAACAACCTGAATTTTAATATAAATATTTTAACTATATTTGTGGTAAATATATATGTATATATACATACCACCATATATAATGGAGATTTTTGGATACAAATTTTTTATTGTATTATAAATTAAGTCCACAATGTTACCATAACTCCATGTATAACTTACTCAGATTTGTTACTGATTTTCAATATTTCTAAATAACAGATTAGATATATTATATAAAAGTACATGTATCCACATGTTAGTAGATAAATAAACAGACACTAACATATAAAATAATTGACAGTTTATCTTTAGCATAAATATTTTTTGTATCTATGGTTGATTATGTCATAAAAATAAAAGATAATACATATATATTTTTATTTTTTGAATTTTTGATTTGCCATTATGAAATATTTGTTTGCAATCCCCTTCTCATTCTTATTTGTAATCGCCTTGTCTCTTACAATTTGAATAATAAATTAAATTAAAATAATTGACAAACTTTATTTCAAAAGGAATCTACTAAAGCATTACAGATTTATTTTTTCTATTTAATATTTAAAACACAAACCCACAAATCTGTTTTAATATTAAAAAGTGTTTGGAAATACTATGCGTTGTAATTAGCATTTTGTCTTGAATCTTTATAATATGTTTATTGTCATCAAACATGGAACTTAATGAACTCCATTTTGCTATGTTTTTTTCATATGAATTATAAACAATAAAAATATCATATATAAGAAGTATATATATATTGTACCCTTTTGTTTAGGTTAGGATGAATTGTTTATATCAATTTACTAAAAAATTTAAAATTAAAAAGTTATTTTAGGGGTATGGTGTATATGTTGTGTTGACACACGTTTTAAAAGTCTAATTAAAGTAAATAAGAATATTTAATGTATAATATTGTGTTAATATTTTAAAAAACAGTCAACTAAAGATAAATTATAATATTGTATGATTGGGAAAACTTGCCATAATAAATACTGCATTAACAAAGCAAAACTCTCCATATAGTAGTGCCATCTTGTGCTAACAAGAGCAATCAATGGATGCCAGAAGGCTTGTGCATACGATCCATATCTAGGGCCTACTCATTCAATATCCCCAGACTAGTTTCTGGCTTGTGGCCTTCATCAGTGAGGAGCTTTGAATCTGAGAGCACTGCACCTAGATCTTAGGATCTAATGCAATCCTCCAGCACCCACCTCACTGATGAAGGCCACAAGCCAGAAACTAGTCTGGGGATATTGGATGAGTAGGTTCTAGATATGTATTTTATGCACAAGCCTTCTGGCATCCATTGATTGCTCTTGTTAGCACAAGATGGCACTATTATATGGAGAGTTTTGCTTTGTTTTGAATTGTTTAATAACAATTATGTACTAGTAGGAGATAGTGATCATGTGATGTTTAGTGGTTTAAATACTGCATTAATAAGTCTTGTAAATAAATGTTTAAAGTAAATTTTAAAAGTAATAACTGGAAGTTAAATAAATAATATATTTGAGTAATAAAAATTAATATTTAATAATTGACTGTAAAATATTTATTTAAAAGTAGTATTGTGGTTGAAAATGAATATTCGGTTTTGTGATATTAAACTATTATTTTAAATGTTATATTATTATTTTATAAAAAATATATATATATATTTTGTAAATTGAATTACTTAGTTTGTTTTCAGCTATATTGTAAGCGTTTCATCTGAGTTGTAAGTTATGTGACATATAGATGTCGATACACACATGCTTGCGAGTTTTTTTTAGTAAAGTTGCAAAACTGTTTTAAAATTCTAATATAAAATTTAAAATATTATATTGGACTACCACAAGATAAAAATAACATTAGTTAGTATAAAATATTAAGTTTTTTTTTTTTATTATTTTAAAAAATGAATGTAATAAGTAAAATTAGATTTTTGTTTTCTTTTGAAAAATAACTACATTTTAAGAAAGCTAAAGATAATAATAAATATTATGATATGATTTTAAAAGTTATTTTGAGGTGTTTGGTAGATGTAAATAAAATATGAAAATTAACTAGGAATTAAATAATATAATAAATAATAAATATTAGATAAATCATTGTTTATTTTTAAGTTTGATTCTGCATTATTGGCTAGGTGTGTAAATAAGCTAGCAAAGAATTATTTAGATAACCAATCAAGGGAGTAATTTATTATGTATAAAAATCAGTGCACAATTATTTTCGAGGTACTATTACTACTACTACTACTACTGTTAACTAAGTGTGCTGTATTAAACAACTTAACTTCTGTTAGTTTACAGTCTAAAGATTAAGAGTCCCATTAAAAGTCAATTATATTAATTTCTACTTCCAAGAAAGTACAGTAATTTATTATAAGATCATATAATATAGAAATTCCTTGCTAAAAGCTAAGTAATTCCTTATCAACCGATTTATTAAGCTTAATTCTAACATCACGTTAACATGAATAGATCATTGTTAAATTTAAATTTATGTAAAAAATGCCAAAATTATTATGTTTCCATTAGGCATATAATTTTGCTTATATTAATTAGTAATTGTAATTTGTTATTGAGATTAGCAAATTGGACATCATATGGGAGGTTTAAAGGAAATTTGCCAGAAATTAAAAGTAAAAAAGAAAAAAAATGCCTTTATTCGGAGGACTGATTTTAAAATTAAGACTAAGGAAATAAGATAGCAAAGTTTTAAAAAACTTTTAACTTGATAAAAATAATTATTTTGGGAAATGCAGAAATGTTTTTTTATGAAGAAATATTTAATAATCTATTTTTAAAAAATATTGTAATAATTTTAAAAATGTAAAAACCAACATCGTTATCGAAAATGTTTCACATCTTATTAAAAGGAATCTTTAAAATAGGTAACAAAATTATCCTATTATTAATTTGTGTATGCTGGTCATACAAAAGATGTTAAAAATTATTTATGAAGATATTTAAATATGTAGTAAGTGTCGAGAAACCCTAAATTAATGTTACCGTACCAAAGACACTGTAAACCATCATGGGATTTGAATGAAAGTAGCAGAACTTTGAAATTATTTTATTATATGATATCGAAAAGTACTTTCAATAATTATTTTTTTGTTGAATAATGGGAACCATGAACTATTTTATAAACTTTTAGGAACAGATCCCTGGTTATTTATGAATCAATCCAGATATTTTAAAAATCGACTTACCTTATTTTATTTTTTTGAAAGTCATCATTCATTTTTTAAAAGTGGAACCAACAGAGCATGCATGATTTTGGCATCAGTAGAAGTTTTCATCAACAAGCGCTGGGAAGTTGAAACACCCGAGAGGAAAAAAAGACATTTTTCTTTAATGAACTTTATAGGAGAAGTTTTGTTTTCGAAAATGTGCTTTTGAATTATTTTTTTTACTAATCTTAGTGTTAATGCTTATTCATGGATTAGAGATAGGAAAGGAACATAAAAAAATATTAAACTACTTATTAACATAATGCTTAGATTCTTATAAAAAATATTTAATAATTTTTAAAAAACTTAATATTTTAAGTGTAATAGTATTGAATGGGTAATATACTATGCAAGTTTTGTTATTTAGTTCATGGACCAAAAACATCAATTAAGTGATTAACCAGGGGAGATATCACTTATGGTAATAATTATAAAAATATTAATGATTTTATGATGTATTTTTTTTTATTTTAGCTGGTCAAAGTATTTCAGTTTTTTGGGTGGATGTGTAAGAACGTATAAATACACAATGCATACACAGAGCTATAGGAGTTTATTTATTTAAAAAAATATGCATACTTTTATCTTATATTATAAGTATTCTAGTGTAATGGGAATATAATTGTATGATTCTATTGTGATTGAACTTAATACATATTTTATGTGGTTGAAGTATTGAAGTATTATATCAATACTGATTATTATATTTTAATTCAAGAGCTATTAAAGGAATGAAGTAATTTTTTTATTGAGCAATTAGGTTGTTACTTGTATGCAAATTTATTTATTGTTGTAGAGATGTGTAAGAATTTTAGCGATGTAGAATGGTAAATCTCTAAAGAAGTTATAAGGATAGTGATTTGGAAATAAGTTAAATGAAACCAAGATGTGGTTTTATATAGGATGTATTAATATGCGAACAAGGATAATCAATGATAATGATTATGCAAATATAGATGACTTTACCTTGTAACTCATATATTTTCCATGGCAGGGTTTTCTTGGTGTTGAAGTTAAATGTTCCATAGAGCTGAATAAATAGCCTGGACATTATATTTTGTGGTGGAGATTATTAGACAGATAAGTCATACCTCATTTCTTATACACTGTTACCATGATGATTATATAATAGAGGTACTAGTAAGTTTAGACTCTAATTTGTTTTATATGCCTACGCATCTGTTCGCTATCAAAATTTCTAGTATTACATCGTATAGGATTGTATTTAAAATAGGAAATGATAAATAATTTTGGAGGTGTGGATAGTATTAAAAAGGATAAGATAGGTTGTCTTACTTGGAGTGTAGATAGAGATGAATACAAAGATTATAAGAATATGGTTTATCAGGAAAAGAATCATAACATTTTTCATATTCGAAATTGATTTTTTTATATAAAGATGTGTGATAATTAAAGTTGGTTTGTGAAAATATTGAATAACTGTTAAGTATTTTAAAACTTACATATAATGCATATTTTTTGATGAGTAATATGATAAAACTGAATCATGTTAAAATGATACAGATAGTTATAGGTTTTGTAAATGTTATTCTGTAGCAACGATATACACCAACACATACATTTTATCTGATATTAAATTAATATTCAATCAGTAGTATAATTAGACTGCTATGTTGTTAATTGAATTTATTCATGTTGCTATTAAGTTGGGAATGACTACATGATATGTTAAATTATTTTAAAAGAACTAAGTACAAGTTAATAGATTAATGTTAATTTTTCATTTTTTTTTTTTTTTTAGTTTCAAAAAAGACTATTATTGCTAAAAAAAAATACATTTACTCTTCTGAGTCACACTGCATATATATGTTTACATTGTAAGTAAAAGAATATAAAAATATTACATACATATAGAACACAGGATGGAGGCAATAGTGGGCCAGTGTTTTTTTAATCCAAATTAACTTTATTAGAGAAGGCTCTGAGTGTAAATTCTGTAGTACATTTGGAACATTGGTTTATTGGTGTTTTTTTGTTCAAGGAGATCCAACTGCTTTAATAAAATGATCTCTATTTCCTATGAGCTTTGAATACAATAGTTCAGTTCATTCCATGAGTGATTATAGGATGTTTGAATGCTGTGGATTTTCAACAGACCTCGTGTTCTCATAAAGGAATTTTGTTGATAGAATTTCATCCTTTTTTTAATCTTCTTTAAAGTACTGATAAATGTTGCCTTTGCATTCGGCATTGGGATGTTGAAGGTGATCTTGCATCTAGTTATCCACAGTGAGTATGTAATAAAAGTTGACATTCTTATGTGAAGGAAGTTTCGGTCCTTCATGCAATCCTTAATAGTCCATTGAGGTATTTTGGGCTATCATTAGTCGATCCTTCATGCAATCCTTAATTGATAGAATCCTATAATAGTCCATTGAGGTATTTTGGGCTATCATTAGCCTTACTGATGTCAAGCCTGTACAGGATAGACTTGTATGCTCGAATGTTTCTTCCTGTCTGTTGCAGACAGGACAGGAAGAATCTATGTTTTTTAGAAATCTTCTGTAATGAAGGAAATAGTTTGTTGGAATTGAGTTTAAATTAGCTTTAATTAAAAAATCTAAGCACTTTGGCTCCATCAATAAGAACGTGAATAGTGTAGTGATTTTGTAATTTGTTACTCCAAGCCTTGGTTTTCATTGTGAAGGTTGGGGATTCATTAATGAGTGGGCAGTCCGTATGGAGATTTTGGTATGAAAGCACTCAGAGGGGTTGCCATTGAATTTGTAAAGATGGGAGAGGATTTTGTCTATCCAAGAGGACTTCTCAGAAGGAGGTGTATCAGTGGAAGTTATATGTGTAACAGAGATACATTATAATAATATTTTAATAAGAGATTTTTTTTTTTAAAAAAAAGTTCCATATCTCTTTTTTTTTATAATTTATTTTTTTGGAAAAGTACAGAAATGTGATTATATAAAGTTCATTAGTAAATTATCAAAAAACTTAAATATTAAACTCATAAAGTTCATTAGTAATGTAAATAATGTACATAATTTTATTGTTGAAGTTATTAATAAAATTTGTTAAACTTGTTTTATAAATCTTAGTGTTGACTCAATTTTTCCACATCACAGATATACAATCACAGATGATTTGAATTGAAATATGATATTTGCACCACATAAAAAAGATTATTATTTAAGAGTTATAATATTTTCTTGGTATGATTTTTTCAAGAAATTTTATTTATTATATTATTGTTATTATGGTCATGAGGTAACTACAAGATATTTACCCAGAATTACATTATTATTAGTTGCCACATATTATCAGATTATAGGATTATACCACATATTTATTAAGATGCTAGGTGAAGAATAAGAAAATTATATTATATTACTACTACTTCTTCTTCTTCTTCTTATTCTTCTTATTATTATTATTATTATTATTATTATTATTATTATTATTATTATTATTCTTATTATTATTATTATTATTATTATTATTATTATTATTATTATTATTATTATTATTATTATTATTATTATTATTATTATTATTATTATTATTATTATTATTATTATTATTATTTATTTATTTATTTATTATTAGTATTATTAGTCAGATGTAGTTCAGAATGATATTAAATCCCTTATGCTTAATTACAGAAATTATAATTGCCTAGAATTATTTTAAAGAACCTGAGATTATTTGAGCTAGATTATTTAGATAAAGAGATGAAGATTGATTTATTGGGATAATCTTAATTAATTATTATTAAAGATGTTGGAATGCTATAGAGTTATTGTTTGAAATAATAGGAGGGAGGATAGTATTCTTATGCCATTGAGGTAATATCCTGTGGGATATTAGCTCAATGTATTCATATTGCCACCTGTAAACTCACTTCATAATCTCATGATTTTTATTAGATATTTATTTATTTAATTTATGAAACCAAACCATATTATTATTTATTAATTAGAGCTAGTTTAATAATATACAGTATTGGAGAATATATTTATTATTGATTAGATACATTTTAGATGGGCATAATTATTTATCTGAGCTAGACCAATTTATTATTATTACATATTTTTTGGAAGTGAGGGTACAATATATATATATATATATATATATATATATATATATATATATATATATATATATATATATATATATAGTAAAAATCTAGATAAATTAATATGTAATTATATATTTAGAGATAATATAAAATACAAAAAAGGAATCATATAAAATTGTGACTATTGCAAAACGATATATTACAGATGTACAGAGAAACAGTTAGATGATAGTGTTAAAGAACATAACAATGCATTTAATAGATAAGATGATAACTCTTTTTTATACATTCATTACTTAACATGGGGACATAATATAGATGCTGCAAAAAGTATTAAACCTTTAAATTTTATTAACGATTTAGAAAGAAGACAAACATATGAAACATGTATTAAGCATAACATAAATAATTATATGAAAATTTATAAAACTTCAATAAATTTATTTAATTATTGGTCAATTAAAAATGAATGAACAAATATATAAGAAAGTATATGTAAAGTTGTATAAGGTATAATTTTATTTATTCTGTTTACTGTTATGTTATATACTTAGTTATACCAACTTTTAATGAATCTCTGTATCATAATTTTATTTTGTTTTATTCATGTTTTATTTGGTTATTTTTATTTTTATTAAAAATACTAGATAGTATTCTCTGTGCAATAAAAGGTTAATGTTAAAATAGTTGTTTAATATTTGATAAGAGTATACAAACACATGCCAAAAAAGTCTTTTATGAGTAATTATTAATTGATAAATTTTAAATTTATTTTAAAATGTACTACTTTTCACAAAGATTTTATCTTTTGTTTGGAAAGTGAGAAGCGCATGTGCATTTGCTTAATGGCTGATTATTACTATTTACTTTTGAAAAAGTGTTGTAAGTCTGCTGCTTTACGTCGCTGTTTTAATGTGATCACATGTGAGGTTTTTTTTTTAAAAAAATCAATATCTGAAGGATTGCTTTTATTGACCTTTTAGTATTAAAAAAAATTGAAGATGCGTGTATGTTACAGGTAATTGACATAAATCTAAGGCATTCCTCTGTTGTTTATAAAAATATAACTGCTCAGAAGGCTTTTTTTTTTGGTTTTGTTTTCAGACCAAGTTTTGGGGAAACAAAAGAAGTTTAATTTTTGCTTATTTATACCATATTTTTGATTATTTTTACATAGTAATTGGTTGATTATTATTTAAAACAAAATGAATTACACATTTACATTTTTATTTTATTCATTTATGTTTGATTTTTAGAAATAGAGATTAATAAACTTGATTATAATATAAAGATAGAAAACAATAGTATCTATTATATCATCTGTCAGAAATGACATGGTGTTAAAATCTTTTCAAATATTGTAATTATTATAAAACAAATAGATGATTAGTGGAAGAAATTTTTTTCTGCCATCAGCATTCTCATTTTAGATGAGAACATCCACTTTTTAATTGATCTGACATACTTCTCTCCATCTGTATCTTCAATCATCGAGGCTCACCTATGGCTGACTGTTCTGTCAGACCACTTTGCCTTAGAAGTTAGTATCAACCAAAAAACTATAACTCATTTTGTGGTTGACTTGCTTCGCACTATCAGAATGCTCACCAGTTATAATATCACTACACACTTAATATCTGGGTGATACATCATCTTCAAAGGAGTGAAACTACCTTCCCTCCCTGCACTTTTAGGCTGGAAGATCTCCATTAATTCTCTTACAGGTTTGATTAAAAGATGTACCACAGAGTCTAAACATCCAGTTCCAGATGCTTGGCAAGCTGGACTCCATCGCCAATGAACTAAAACAACTCCCCAGGAAGCCCAGAATATCCTTAAGTTCCTAACATTAAAAGCTACATATGGATACCTTTGGAAGGTCATTGCTGAGTATCTCTTGGTCAAAAGGGCTCATCAGTACATTCACCATCAACACTGCTGGACCAGGAGCTTTCTCCATTGGGCCCTTGGGTCTGATAATAGGTCTAAAGTCCCAAGATTGATCGAAGTTCAGTGCAATAGCTTTGCAGGATCCTCCATGTTGGCCGGGTTGTGTGAACACTACAGTAAGAAATTCCAACCAATGGGTATAACTAACTTGATAAAAAATATGTCTCTAAGCATATTGCCCCTCACAAAATCTCAGGCCAGAATATTGCAAAAACTAAAGTTTTTGCCTGACTGAACACATCCTGTTCTTCACGGCATTCCCCAAGTTCTTATTCATACACTTACAAGCTTTCTCCATCCCTATGATCTAGGGAATGGTGGATCTTCTGACTGATGATAGTAGAGAGTTGGCTGGAATTTGTCCAATTGGCATGGTCCCCTTTATCAAAAAATGGTAAGCACCTCAATTTGAAAAATCACCCAATCTCAATGATCTATTTAATAATCAAGATGATAAAGGGCCTCATCAAAGAGGACATACAAGACAGTATAATCAGTCAACTATCATCTTATCTATTTTCCAGAAAGGGGGCTCAACTGCCAATGCTGTCAGCCAATTTCACCTTCTTGTGGACCAAGTTCTCAGGAAGAAACCCCCAGCCAGTCGCTATTTAACTCGACTTTGCAGAAGCCTTTGACTGTGTCAAGATTGATGTGTTACTCACTGTTCTGGAGGAATTCCATGTGCCTGTGGCATATCTCAAAATGATGGAGAACCTACAAAATCATGAGGTGTTTCTATCTTTGGATGGCAGAGTTGCTCTGTGATTTTGGCCCTCTATTTTCATCCCACAGGGCTTACCACTGAGTGCACTTGTATCAAGATCAATGTGTTACTCACTGTTCTGGAGGAATTCCATGTGCCTGTGGCATACCTCAAAATGATGGAGAACCTCTTACAAAATCATGAGGTGTTTCTATTTTTGGATGGCAGAGTTACTCCATGATTTTGACCCTCTGTTTCCATCCAACAGGGGTCACCACTGAGTGCACTTCTCTTTGCAGTCTACATCAATCTGCTGCTGTTAAGCATTGAAGCAAGCTTTCCTGGGATATCAATTCCTATGCTAAAAGAAACATATGCCACATATCCTATATGGATGATGTGATGGTGTTTCACTCATCCCAGGAAAGAGTTGGCGAGGCTTGAAGAAGTTCTGGATCAATTTGAGTGTGAATTCAGTCTCAGGGAGTCAACAGAGGGAAATTGGCTAAGTGGTTGATTCTGACTGGTAAACAGATCTCCAGCAGGTTTGAGGCCCCTCCTTAAGTATTTCTGGGGTTTCATCTGGTCTCACCCCCTTCCATCTTGAGGAGAGTCCTTGAGAGATCCCTGCTCAACAAAGTTGAAGATAAAAAGTCACACTCTTAAACTTTGTATAGTATTGCCTAAAATCTTATACTGCTTGGCTGGCTTCTCTCTGACTCAAACATTCATAAATAAATTGAAACATTGTGCATGAGGTTGTGTTGGGGGGGAGGGGTAAGTCCCCTGTCATCAGCTTGAATTTACTTCAAAAGTCAAAAATATTAAATGGCCGTGGCTTCACTTACTCAAGGTCTTCAATATTCAAAGAACACATAATATTTTCTATAAAATCTTCAAAGACAACCAAAAAATGGAATGTCCTTTTCCAATGGAGACGGTGGCCCCTACAGATTGGCCTCCTCCGAAATGGTGCAAACTTTGGATTGAACAACAAGTGACTGGTAATTGATAACATCAGTACATTCAATATGCTATTTTAAAATAAACTGGCCTATTGGCAAGCTTTTAAACTGATTTATGAGGGCAAAACCCAAAATGGGTAATCTTCTTTCTATTGGAATATCGTGTCTTACAAAGATGACTAAACTGCTCAAGCTTGACCCAAGTTTGTCAATTTTCTCCTGAAGGTCAATTGTGGGGCTCTCCTTATGGCAGCCTTCCTCTGTTATCAAAGGAGATATAATATTAACCCCATCTGCTTCCTATGCTTCAGATTAGAAGAATCCATGGTCCATATTCTTGACCAATGTGGAGTATGGGAAAATCTACATAACATTGCATTGAGAAGAATTAACAAATCAGACTCTGCTAGTATATTGCTAAAATATGCTTTTAAAAAAAGAAATTTAGAACAGATCAGACTCACCACAATGGTAAACTTTTCAGCCTGGTCCATCAGATACAAAGTCATTTTTAACAAATGGATCAGATTGCTCAATTGATGAACTATTCTTAAGCATCCTTCACAACTTAAAGGAGGAAGATATACGCATGTGTCAGCCAGGGTTAGCAGATCAGACCTGGGGCTAGATAAATTTTTAATGACTCTTGTGATGGTCCAAGTTGGTATAGCCTGAGAGTCTGCTCCAGTATTTAAATTCTTTATTTATGCAGTTCAGGATTGGAATTGCCAGAATACTTAGCAATCAATCTTATGGACTCAGTAATTATGAAATGTCTCTTTGAGCTACTGTACCTTTCTTTGTTTATATTTAACACTCATGTTTTGTGATCTGCTTAATGGTAATTGAATGATTTAATTGTATTAGACTTAAATATAGATATTGAATTTTGAAAGTAAATATCAGATTTTAAAGTAGAATTTGATGGATTTATCATAAATCTACATTTAGAAAGAAAACTTTAATTTGTTCATTTTCTGAAAGAGTGTTTACATTAACTTAGTTGATGAGATCTATGATATATTGATCTGATTTACAAGTCAATTTTAAATATTTAAAAAGCTCACATATGATATTTTGGAATGATATTTATTTATAAAATTAAATTAAAATTAAATTAAAAATAAATCAAGTCCAACGTATCACCTATTAGTATAAAATAGAGTTTTATAAAGTAGGAATGATTGGCATTTTCAAAAATTCTCACCAGGTGAAACAAAAGTAAATGTCAGAATTCAAGACCATGGCATGATCAGATAGAGGGGAGTTCTTTAGAAAAATGTTCATCATGTTATGCAAGGATGGAGAATAGAAGACTAGATCTATTAATGATGAAAATCTTCCATTATTAAATGACACAGCTCTCTCTGGCAGAAATTCTCTTCCACTCATCATAGGAAATGACAGATGATGCAGCCATTTATTGGTAAACTTTTCATATGACATGTTAAAGTCCCCTATAAGTAATACTGGATGTGCAGTGTTCACAAATTTGGAGTTCATAATTAGGACCTGGAGTGATATATACAATAGCAATGGTTAATTTTATTGTATTATTTGGCAGACATCCTTCTCCACTCATCAGTGGAATAGTGAGTCTGTGAAGCCATTTCTTAACAAATTGACCATAATACATGTTGAAGTTCCCTAATAATAAACATGGATATGATGATGGTGCAAGGAGGGAGTTAATTGTCAATACTAGCCTATTTACTATTGTTGGCCCTGGAGGTATATATACAAAAACTATGTTTAGAACTATGGCTTGATGATTTAAAATGATGATCATTATATGAGAGACCAGGTAAAGTATTCAAAATGATTCGAATGGGCATGTTTTATTGATAATTGCACCCATGCCTGCTGATGATGTAATGGATGTTTTCAGAAAAAAATTAGTCTGATGGTTCTATATGTGAGCTGTCATATATTTTTATTTCAAGGAAACTAAGTACTTGGGGTTGAGTAATACTAAGCCATTTTGAGAGGTCCATGACTTTTGCCACAGAGTTTAAACTCCTTACATTAAAAGCACCAATTTTTACTTTCATATTAATTTATAAAAAATTGAAATCAATACTATGTCAAAAGCAAAGTGGTCATACACACTACTCACCCTCCATCTCTTGACCATAATCTGTGTCATTAGCAAAAGACCCGAACTCTAACAAATCATGTTGGCTCTGTATCTCAGGAGAAATTGAACATGGTGTGTTTTTGAAACTAATTTTAGACCCTCATCAAGAATTGTGCAGGATGTGGTTTTGGTGGCTTCATTTACTACATCATTTTCTAAGATATTTGCAATCTCATTGTCAAGGTTTAAGTTGGCAATTTTTACTTTTTTATGTTGTATTTGTAAGTTGATAGTTTCTTCTTCTTCACTAGAATCCTATGATTGAGTCTCTTTTTTTGATACACGTTTCTTGCGTGGAGGCCGATCCAGTTTTCTCATTTTTGTGGTATTTCTTGTATTTATTTGTGACAAGCTTGGCACTATTTCATCCATGATATGTGTGGGTTTTTTATGTAATTTTGTACTATTCCATCCATGATATTGTTGGATGTTTTATTTCTTATGACAGTTGTAGTTAGATTTTCTGAGTCTTTTAATATGTCATTATCCATATCGACTTTAGTTGGTTTTTCTGTTTCTAATTTGCTTTCAAAGTTAATAAGTAAATCATTTGTTGTTGTTTTTTTATTATTATTATTATTATTATTATTATTATTATTATTATTATTATTATTATTATTATTATTATTATTATGATGGTGATGATGATGTTAGAGGGATGAGAACTAAGTGTGTGGAAATTAAACAATTCTTTGAAGCAGAGCATTTTGATTTGATATTTTTTACAGAAACTTGGTTAAATCAACAATTTTTCGATTGTTCTTTCCTTGATAATAGGTATATTATTTTACGTACAGATAGATCTTTAGAATATGCAGCTAGAGGAGGTGGTACTCTTATTGCCATTAACAAAAATGTTTTATATAAAGATCTATGTTTTACTTCTTCTGTATGTGAATCTACATGGTGTGAAGTTTATATGGATCATAATTTTAAATGTATATTGGGAAATATTTATTTTAAACCTAATATCTCACTTTTAGAGCTTGATTACTTCTTGACAGTACTTGAAGATTTTTTGATTAGATATAATAATATTATCATTGTTGGTAATTTGAATTTGCCTGATTTATTTAAGGGTAAGATTATTACGCATTATTCTTTATTATCTCATAAAGCTTTAAGAATGCTTAGATTTTGCAAATTTTTTGGGCTTCAACAATTTAACCCTGTTGTTAATAATTTTCAGCATACTTTAGATTGTGTTCTTTGTAATGTACCAATAGTTAGTAATTTTCACTTTGTCTCTGTTTCTTTTCCAGTTGATGTTCATCATCCACCTATCGAATTTTATATTAAGATGTGTTATTCTAAAATTACTTGTTCTAATGTTGTGAAAAGGGATTATGGGAGGGGTAATTATGTTGATCTTTGTAGAAAAATTTCTGAAGTTGATTGGAATAATATGTATTCAATTAATAATGTGAATTCTTGCTTGGATTATTTTTTGAAAATTTTTAATGGTTTTATTGATGTATATATTCCTAATAAATTGTCGTTTAACAAAGGTTATCCTTCTTGGATTTTATATACTCTTTTTAAGATTATTAAAAGGAAATCTTACCATCATAGACTCTATTTTAAGACACAGAATATAATTTATTATAATAACTTTATCAATTTTAGAAGATTGGCTAAATATATCTATAAACGAGATTTTCAAGAGTATATAAAAAAAATGGAAATTAAAATTTCTTCTAATCCTAGAGAATTCTGGAATTTTGTTAATAATTCAGGCTTGGGTAAGAAAAAGGTTCAAATGACTCATGGTTCTGCATTAAATGCAGATGAATTTTCTAAACATTTTGCAGAGTTATACTTTTCACAACATGGGATTGATTCTAAAATCACATTTCCTGGCAATTTGTCTAGTGCTAAATGTACAATTGATTATATCTCTAGGGAAGATGTTATTGTAGCTATTAGGAGGCTCACTCTAGTTCAGGATATGATAATATTCTTTCTTTTATTTATAAGGGGCTAGCCGAATTTATTGCAGTAGCTCTTGCCTTTATTTTTAATCTGTCTTTTAATTTTTGTACTTTTCCTTGCCTTTATTTTTAATCTGTCTCTTAATTCTTGTACTTTTCCTAGTGTTTTGAAATGTGCTAAAATGGTTCCAATCTTCAAAAATGGTGATCGAGATTGTGTTTCTAATTATAGACCGATTTCTGTTCTGCATACCATTGCACGAATTTTTGAGAGATGTATTTATAATAAAATTATTTCAGATGTGGGTAAGATAATTTCTTCTTCTCAACATGGTTTTAGTCCTAATAGATCAATTGATAGTAATCTTCTGACAATTTATGATCATATATCTCATGCTATTGAGGATCGTCAAAGACTAGATGTTATTTATTTTGATTTATCAAAAGCCTTTGATAAAGTTGATCATAGTGTCTTACTTCATAAATTACATAAAATAGGCTTCTCTAATAAACTTGTATATTTGTTTCAATCATTTCTGTGTAGTAATACAGCATATATTAAATTCAATAATAAAGTTTCATTTAATTTTGAATGCAATTTAGGTGTTCGGCAGGGTAGTATTTTAGCACCCCTGCTGTTCAATGTTTACATTAATGATCTTAAGGATTGCTTGAGATATTCTTTTCTGTTAAGCTATGCTGATGACTGTAAGATTTTTAGAAGAATTATGTCAGTTAATGATTGTGTTCTCCTTCAGAAGGATATTGATAACTTTAGTGCTTGGTGTGAATCAAATAATATGACAGTTAATTTTGATAAATGTTCCTTTGTTTCTTATTCCAAAAAATTTGAAGTTTTATAATTTTGTTATTATATCAATTCTCATAAAATTATTTCAGTCAAATGCCAAAAAGATCTTGGAATTATGTTTTCTTGTAATGGATCTTTTACTCCTCATCTTGAAATGATTGTTGGTAAGGCTTTTAAAGTTATGGGTGCCATTCTTAGACATGGTTATCAGTTCAGTAATGATACTAAATGGAAATTGTTTTTTTTTCATTGGTTCTTCCTATTAATGAATATGGTTCAATAATTTGGAACCCTATTTCTTTGCAAGGATGTAACTTGTTGCAGTCTATTTCAAAGAAGTTTTTCAAATATATTTTTTGGGAGGGCAAAATAATTAATCTTTCATCTAGACGAAAGTATAGGGATTTGAAATATTTTTATAAAATTATTAATAAACAAGTTATTTTATCAGATATAGTTTAAACTATCTCAATTAGTTCTTTGAGTTATGATACTAGGTCTACTTGGGTATATCAGATTCAAACATGTCATTCTAATATTCTTAAATTTTCTCCTTTAATTAGGTTACCCTCTTTATATAATCAGATTGGGAGTAACCTTAATCTGTGTGACATTGATTATAAGAAATTTTGTAATCTTGTTAAACTGAAATGTTATGTTTGATTTTGTCTTTTAAATTTTACTTTATTATGTATATATTTATATTTTCATTTTATGCTATATGTTTTATTTTCACTTTTATTGTATGTGCAAACTGTAATTCGCTTTATTCTGCTGTTTAGCACTTAAATAAATGAATTGAATTATTATTATTATCATCATCATCATCATCATCGTCATTATTATTATTATTATTATTATTATTATTATTATTATTATTATTATTATTATTATTATTATTATTATTATTATTATTATTATTATTATGTTTCAAAGGATAAACTTTATTAGTATTCTAAAAGGTTATACAAGTTACATTTGACAACATAGTTCTTATATATAAATTGGTTTCGCAAAACTACATAAGTTCAATGATTTGATCAGTGATTGTATGCGTTATCAAACTAGAAGTATTTAAGAAAAAAAACAGTTCAACAAAGTCAATGATGATCACTCAATCATACGATTATAGACAATTAGATATACTTCAATAATAATAATAATAATGATGATGATGATGATAATGTGTCTAATTTGTGTCAGTTGACTTCAGAACTGGCACAAGGATATATGTTAGATATAGTTTTTTTGTTAGTGCTTTTATATAAGTTCTTGTATATTCCAGGTGTCAATGTACTTAGATTGATCTGTAATCTTCATGTCTCTTTCACGTATGATTTGCAACTTATTTCTGAACATGTTTGTATGTCTTCTGGGGTTATAATTGTATGTGAAATTACACCTTGTACACCATAAGGCATAGAGTAAAAATGTGCAGATTCTTATTTCAGCAATGATACCCCTTTTAAAAGAGTCAAAAAGGGTTTTCATATTGATTTTTTTATCCTTGAGTGAAGTGCTAATAATTTCATGAATGTTTTCTAGACTTGGTCATGAGAAAAAAAGGTGGTTTTGTGTCTCCGAGTCCCTATGGCAAAGATTACATATATCATCTATATCTTTATAGTTTCTTTGATATTTCAAAAAATGTTGCGTAGGTAGCAAGTCCAGATTTATCTTTAGGAGAAAGTCAAAATATTTTGGTTCAAGTGACCATAGTTTGAATTTGCTACATAATTGTTTATTATTAATATGAAGTGGAGTTTGTACATCATCTTGCCTTGGATGTAGAAGTTGATAAACTTCCCAATATTTATATTTGGCTTGTGGTGGTTTAAAGTTAAGAGTGTGGATTGTTAATAATGGTGTAAGTAGTGTGTTCAGATATCCCTGGAGAGGAGGTGGTCTATCTGTAGGGGTAATCTTGGCAGAAATTTCTAAATATGGGAATTTTTGTGCACATGTAGATATTATGTTCAATGTTTTTTGTATCCTGAAGACATGTATTGAGTGAAGGCCAAGGCCATTTTGTGAAAGGTGTTTTCTTAGACGTTTTACTGATATTGAGATAACCTTTTTTCTTCAGAATAATTTCCTACATAAGGAGTCTATCTTATTTGTAAATGCCTTGGTATAAATGATTGTTGGAGTAAAATAAGAGATTTTTGTAATCACTAGCATGTTAAGCAAAGCCATTTTATATATAGAGAGAGGTAGGCTTTGGAGAGTGAATTGACAGTCTTTTCCACTTTCTCTATTAAACTTTTCTGTATGAGCAATCTCATAGGTGAATGACGTAAATAAAAGTTGAACCCAAGAAATGTGCTTGGTCTACCTTTGAAAACTTTAGTAATGCTATTACCGGTGAAGATCTGCCATGCACATGATTTCTCCATATTAAATGTTAGCTTATATTCTTTTGTAAAATTGTTAAGTATCATAAGAAGTTTGGGAATTTGCTTTTGGGATGATAGAAATACTGCTATATCATCCATATATGTGATGCATGAGATGTTGTCATTGATGGTAGGCATGTAGACTCCTAAAATTCATTTTCTATTATTTTTGTAAGAGGGTTGATATAGGCAGTGAACAGTAAGGCACTGAGAGGTGAGCCCTGAGGAATGGACTGATGCGGCACTATTGGCGGTGAAGTTTTCCCATTTAGTGAAACATAAATCTCATGGTTTAAAAGTAAATTAGCAAGCAAGTTTAGATAGGCATTGAGAACTGAGTATTTTTGCAGAGTTTTAAGAAGAGTACTGATGGAAATCATGTCAAAAGCGGCTTCAATATCTAGTTGAATAACAATTGGACTGTATTTTTTATTATCTCTAACAGTTTCTATAGTTGACTTGAATAGAAAGGCTGCCTGCCCTGTTGAGGATTCTTTTTTGGCAAATTGCATTTTTGATAGGTTTGGCAAAATGAATAGCTCTATTTTATCTTTTATCACTGATTCTATTATCTTTATGCCAAGGGAGCACATTGAAATTGGACATAGGTTAGTGGTGTTTGAGATTAATTGTTTTTTTTTCATGAATGGCACAAGCATAATTTGATTTAAGCTTTGTATTTTACAGATGTCTTTAGTGAGGTAGGAGACTAGGTTAAGCATATATTGTGCTGCGATTTTATAATTATGTTTGTATACAAACTTGGGAATTCCGTCTATGCCAGGGTGACATGAATCTGGCATCACTTCTATTTTTTGAATGAAATCTTTTAAAAAATTTTAAATTCATTTTCTGATCTATTTTGTGAGAAGGCCATTAGACTTGGTGAGGAGACCCTCTGGAATTTTTTTCTATACAATATGTAAAGGCGCTCCAGCATAAAATCTCCGTAGACAATTTCAGTTTGAACTTTAATAGCTGTTGGGACTCGCCCCTGGGAGGGGTGACCTATTAATAATAATAATAATAATAATAATAATAATAATAATAATAATAATAATAATAATAATAATACTAATAACAACAACAACAAATTTGATTTGCCTATTGCATAAATCATTATAAAATTATTTTATTACACAAATTATTTACAATTAAAATATTTAAATGTATATCCCATATGATATCTCATTAGTAATTAAAATATTATTTATTGAATTTTATCTTTTTTGCTAAGTAACAATACTTATTTTGGGCTCATTGTCAACTTACAAATTCATGAATCCATTGTAGATGTAAATCTAAGCTATCATAAAGCTATTTATAGATTAATTCATTTATTTACTTATTTGTTAGTTTTTTTAAATTGTCTAAATACAACATTTATTTGGTATGTTTCAGATTGCCCAAATATGTAAAGCATAATTGGAGAAAGTTTCTATCTTCAGAATTTTATTTATTATATTTGGTCACCTGAATCCAGAATCACCTGCAAGCCAATTAGTTTGGCTTAACCATAATATTGTTATTATAATTATGATTATACAGATGTGCAAGCTATTCAGAGAACAGTTAGTTTTATTTTATCCACATTGTTGTTGGTCGGTTTTCACTTACCATATTATTTATTATTATTGATGACCAGTATGTTTATTGTTCCATTGCATTTTTTAACTTGCTTAAATACATGGGCATTTATAAATTAGGCAACTTTTCATCCATTATTTTATTAATTATCCATTACATTTTTTGACACAGGCAAAACTCTCCATATAGTAGTGCCACTCAGTGCCAACCAGAGTAATCAATGGATTACCAGAAGGCTTGTGCATAAAATTCTCATCTAGTGTATACCCATCCAATATTCCCAGACTAAGCCTTCTGGCATTCATTGATTACTCTGGCTGGCACTGAGTGGCATTACTGTATGGAGAGTTTTGCCTGTGTTAATAACAGTTATGTGCAAGCATAAGAAATGGTGATGATGTGATGTTTAGTGGTTACATTTTTTGACTCTTAAATTTAACAGGGGATTGTTGCTGTTTTAAGACAAGTTGCTTCATTAGCATGGTTCTTAATATTTTCCACTACAGTATATATTTATATATAATTTATTTTATTTCTTCTAATTAGAAATATTTTGAATCAATTTAAAGTCTTATAAACATTAATTCTTATTAAGCACATGTTCAACACATAAATACATATAAGGTTTTAACCTTAAACTGTGCAATTTTTGAGAGCTTAATTTTACCACTAGTGAAGTATTTACTAGCTTCACACTCTCAAATTGAAATGCTTTAGATTTACCTATATAATTAGAAAGTAGGTTGCAGATAAGATGGCCATTCTTATATTTATAAAGTTGTAATCTTGTGTTAAGATTTGTAGAAGTTGCTCTCATGGTAAAATTAACCACTCAAAAGGTGCATAGTTTAAGGTTAAAGCCTTATGTGTATGTATTCCTTCTAGTAATTCTAATAAACATTTTGATAATATGCTATGTAATTTGCAGTTTCTGTATTGCTTTTTCACTAAGTCTGCAAATTTCAGAGAAGTAATTAAAAACTGATAAACATTAATTAAAACAGTTTGTTATGGTCATAGCTTGTTTTTAACATCATTTTTATTGAAGTTTAATTCTATGATTAATGTTTATCTATTATATTTACATGTAAAATCAAAATTGAAGCCTTTTTAACTTCTTACTTGTTTAATTCATTATTATCAATAATTGATTTTTTCTTTATTCTTTTAAGAATCATTGAAAGTTGCTGATATTCACGAAACCTTTGATGTTTTGAGAGGTTTTTGATTGTTTCTGAAGCATTGTATCCACTTCATTTTTTGGTTTTTACTACTATTAAACTTTTGACAATATAACATTTTTTTAGATTTTCCAAAGACATAAAACTTTTTTCCACGTTATGTTTTTTTTTTTTTTTTAATATAAATGAATGAATATGGAAGAATACACTTTTGAATTGCCTCTTTTTTTCCAATTTTCATATAAAGCCACGCGCATTATTTGCAATGCAAAAAAATGTTTACTTATTTATTTATTTATTTTGTAACAGTAATTGCTGAATGCAGATTTTAGCTGTTCTGACTTATTGTTGAATAAGATTTATACTGTAAATCGTATTTTGCCCTGTGGTTACAATTTTATTAAATCTCCATCTTTTTTACATTTAACGATTGTGTTGTTTATCAAAAATGTCACATACATATAATTTTTATAGATTCAGAAAAAAGAAATACTTTTTAAATAGAGTATAATCTTAATTTTTGTTTTATTTATGTATTCTTTTGAAGAATATATATATATCATTTAATGATCAAACTAATATAAGTTAACCTTATGTATATGTTTGCAGAATACCCTCTCAACAAATTAATTCAAAGTTTTTAAACATTTAAATATATATATATGATTTATTTTTAGATTTTGCTTTAAAAATTTCCCCTGCATTTTAAGTTTTATTGATTTTCCATTTATTCATCTGAAGATTTCCACTATATATTTTTTTCTGTCCTTCGTAATGGTATAGTTATTGTCTTTTTTATTCTGCCCTCTGATTTTTCATTATACATTAAGTTTTTTTTTTCGTTTTCTTTAATAAATGAACATCAGAACATATTAAAATGAAAATTAAATGATTCATAAATTGTTTCTGGAACATTTATTAACTTTTAAAAGATTTTTTTATATATAAATATATTTGATTCTATCATTCAAATATAATTTAAATTGCCAGACATGCTTCATTAAACCAGGTAAAAACTTAGTATTATATTTTCTGCCCTTCACCAACTAACTTTGTGAGAACGATTGCCAAACTCTTTTAAAATGTTTTTTTTTTTTAAAAAAAAAAAAAAACGAAATTTAGAAGTTTTATTATTATTTTTAATTTAAAATGAAAACTAGTTTTTAGATTTTAAAATGCATACCATTTTTAACAAAATTTATAAAGAATAATAAAAATCATTATGCTTTTGACCTAAGAAATTTTAGAGAACATTTTTTATAAAATTGATTTTTAGCTTACAAAAAATGTATGCGTATCTGCAAATGTATATATATAACTCAGAAATTCATTTTAATAGATTACATTGATATTTTCTATTTTATTTCAGTAAAAAGCGCACAAGGCAATTAATTGTTCAGTGTGGATTTAAATAAAACTTTATTTAATATTATAGTAATATATAATCAAAATAGGATAATCTGAAGTAGGAATTCTAAACATTTGTTGCACCAACTCTTTGATAATATACTTCCTTGAACATTCTCTTTAATTATCTGTTAAAAGACAGATCTCAAAAATTAAATAAGACCATTTGCAAATCACCTGTTCACTGATGTTTTATCTCCACAACCCCCCCCCTTCCTAACTATTTCTCTTTTTCTTAATTTTCACAGTCCTTAAAACATAATCTTTTCAATTTTTTTACAGTTAAATATATATTATGTCTAATCATTTTTAATTTTTTTTTCTTACTTAATATGTTTTAAATTTTCATATTTTTAACAATATTATTTTAATTTAGCTTTCAATTATTTTTTATATTCTTTCAACTCTTTTGGCTGAAGATAATTTGTTTTGTCAAATTTTTTTATCACCAGATGATGCTAACATTTGAATTATAGTTAGATTTTTATAGCAGACATTATAAATTCAATGTCACATATGGAATACATGAATACTGTGCAAAAGGTTAATGTTTAAGCATAGTTACATAAGATATTTAATATAACATAACATGGTAGATCAATATCATACTCATTACATACTTGTTTATGGAAAAATTTGATTTGTCTGTAAACTACATGAATATGCATTCATTCACAATTCTATTTTGCAGCCAAATTCAAAATATTTATGATTCTATAAAAAAAATATTAAAAATTAATTAAAGTTTTAATATCCATCTTGTGCCACTATTATTCAAATATGGTAAAATATATCCTTAGAAAGTTTAATTGTTAAACAGTCAATTTATTTACTATTTGTTTTAATCTTTGTACAAAATATAAAACCCAAAAGATTGGAACTGTACTAAACATTTAGCTTCCAAAATATTGATAGAAAGTATTTTCAAACAAAAATTAAATAATCTGACCATTTAATTTTCTTTCTAAATACAATCCACTTTTTAAAAAAATTTTAAATACTTATTCATTCATGTGTCTTTTCAAATCTATTTTATTTTACTGAATTTGTAACAAATATTTTATATAATGTTAATCATTTTTATATGGTCATTGTCAAAATATTTACAATATGTACAAAATGAAATATGAAACTCATGACTTCAGCTATCTAAAATGAAAAGTAAAAAAATCTGTATTTATTTTTTATATCAAAAATAATATTTCTTTTATTTTTCTAATTTACATTTTTAAATTTAAAAAATTTTTCATGAAGCAGTCATTTTAATGTTAAACAAGTTTTTGAAAAAGCATTCAAAGAAGCTTCAATTTTTATTATGACTTTTTTGTTGTTTAGGTGATGGATTAAATGTTTGTTTGTTTTTTTTAAAAAAATTTAGAACACAACAAATAATTATTCAATAAAACCAGTTTTATTTATTATTATTATTATTATTATTATTATTATTATTATTGTACAGTTTTTAAATTTATACTAATTACCAATACAAAATTTTATTATAGTCGATTAAATATAAGTAATGAATTTAAATTCATTTTATTTTTTATTAAATTAATATTTTTCATTTTACTAATGTAATTACAAATTTGGGTTGTGTTCTGATCTATCATGTCAGCCACGGGATGGTGCTATTTCTAACTTAATTTCTAGAAATATGCTGTTTCTGTAGCCACACTCAAGCATTTAAGCCTTCATTCTACAATAAATCCTAGAAAGAGTGTTAACTTGGAGTTAAGCCTTCTTTCTACGATAAAACCTAGAAAGAGTGTTAACTTGGCTGGCGGCTAATGCTGTGGCTTTAACAGTTTTAACAGTGTCATAATTGTTCCTCATAAAGCTGTAAGCCTCCCAAATTTTTTCTTAGGGTGGGGTAGCACAATTTTTTTTGACAATCACGCTTTAAGTCACATTTTAGCGAGTAATTTTCCAAGAATATGGCTAATTCGAATACAGAAAACTTGAAAATATGGTAATTGCCAGACATGGAATTGCTGTAACATTTCTACAGCAGAAAAACATCCTGCTGAAAGAAAAGAGATGTTTGTGTGGCAAATATATGCAACTTGAGGTCCATAAACATCTTTGGACTTTCATTTGTAAGTCGCGTTCTTGCCAATGGGAATGTTCACTTCGTAAAAGTAGCTTGTTTGAGGGATTCCAAATGGCCTTCATCTAATGTAAAATAAAAGTAACTTAAATTTTTATTTAAACATACACACCCCTTCTCCCAATAATTGTTGTCAATTAAATGTAAACCAATAAAAGTAATGTAAATTATTATTTAAACATAACCCAAATTACTATTTGAACATACACCAAAAAAGACCCTCTTGTCAATAAAAATTAAAAAGAAACTATTATTGTCCCATTGACAAAAATATTATTTGGGAAAACCAAATAATCTATAAATGAAAGAAAGTAAAATTTGTTGTCAATCAAATGTAAAATAAAAGTAACTTAAATTTTTATTTAAACATACACAAAAAACCCCTTCTCCCAATGATTGTTGTCAGGAATCAAATATAAAATAAAAGTAATGTAAATTATTATTTAATCATACACAAAAACACCCATCCCATTAATTGTTGTCAATCAAATGTAAACAAATAAAAGTAATGTAAATTATTATTTAAAGATAAATTAAAAAAAAGTTCTCTCTTGAATTTTGTCAATTGAATTTTAAAAAACAGTAATACTATTTTAAAAAAACCCAAATTACTATTTGAACATATACCAAAAAGACCCTCTTGTCAATGAAAATTAAAAAACAACAATTATTGTCCCATTGTCAAAAATATTATTTGGGAAAAATAATTTATAAACGAAAAAAACTAAAATTTGTAAACAAAAAAAAAGTCAATATTAATAGAGAATCACTAGCCCGGGAACATTATATTAATGTGTTTTTGGTTAACATCAACACCATCAGGCACCTGACATGATAGATCAGAACACAACCAAATTTGTTTTTGAATTATTTTGTTATTTCCAAAACAATTTTGAATCCAAAGGTAATTTTGATCTCAGAGTTTCAAAATAATAATGTATTTCTGTAATGATTGTTATACCTATTGAAGACATATTCACAATGTTTTATATATTAAATAATTATTTTAATATTGTTGCAATAAAATATTTTATACTAATAATAATAAAGAAAAAAATTTGATCCATTTTAGAAACTGTTTTTAACAGATATAGAGGTCAAAGTTTTTAGTTTCTAAAGGGAAATAATTATTATAAATTAACTAGATCAGTTATCAAACTAAGACAAAATAGAAACATATTGTTCACATCTGTTAGATTTATTAATTTACAGATATTTACTGAATTGTGTTTTTTCTTTCATTTTACTATAAAATATTTGGATAATAATTTATATATTATATTATGCTTTTTTATTTTTTAGTGTGTGTTTTAAATAAAAAATGATACCTAATTAAACATAGCATTTGGTCAAAGAAATTTGGTGATTTTTTTTTTAAAAAAAAATACATTTGTACAGCCATACATTGAGATAATTTACTAACTTTTTTTTTAATTTATAAATTCACATAATTTTAAAATATTCATTTTTTAATTAAAAAAACGAGGTCAGTCTAATCAAGTAGCAGCAAAGTCAAAGACCCTTTTAGCATATCCACTTGTTTTTAATGGATTTTTTTTGCATCTATTTCAAGACTATTTGCAAGATTATTTTGAGATAAGTTTTGAAATAAATAAAAACTTTTTTTTACAAAGTTTATTAAGATTCATGATTATTTTTACACAATAATTGTGTAATAATTATTAAAAATCCAAGTATACACAAGAACACTTTTATTTATATGTATATGCTTTATTTTTAAAAATAGAAGGCAATTTATTGCATAACATTAGCAAAAGAAACTGCAGCATTCTCACTATATGAAAACTATAGTATTAAAATACTCCATTGCAAACAACATACTAGGATAATTTGAGTTATTCTAAAAATTGGAAAACAATTTTAATATTTTAAAGCAGGATTTGGCAGATTAATCTGCAACTGAC
The DNA here is from genome assembly GCA_028023455.1 of Epiperipatus broadwayi. NCBI lineage: Eukaryota > Metazoa > Onychophora > Udeonychophora > Euonychophora > Peripatidae > Epiperipatus > Epiperipatus broadwayi. The sequence goes on along the minus strand of JAQFVV010006250.1, from coordinate 553,356 downwards.
ATTTATTTATTTGTATTTTTGATACAAATTTTAATTGAAAATGATTTCATTTTGTAAAGTTATTCTCCTCTGCCAAGCATTCTGTCTAAAATGTCTTTTGTTGTCATTATGATCTTATTTTTTTCAATATTTGCAAGATTCGAATATACATTTTAAGAATTTTTTTCATTTGAAATTATATATTACTACCATATCAATTTCAATTTATTAAATTTAAATATAAAATAATGGTTAAATACTGAAACCAAAAGTTGAAACATACAAAAAGTTTCACCAGAAAGAATAGGTCGATGTAATAAAATCTAACTGCCATCAAAATGTTAAAAGTCCACTAATAGTTTTGACATACTATGAAAAGTGTGAATTTTTGTTAACCATATTAATGAATCTTATTGAACTTATATATATTTTATCTTATGAAAGAAAGAGATATAAGTAGTGCAGCTGGTAGATGCCATTTTGTAACCTGTAAATGAGTTAAATATGCTGCTGCACAAAGTACAAGCTAAAATCTCTCGATAGTCAAACTCAAATCATAACATAAAACTATAAATCTAGTTAACAAGCTATCAAGTTACACTCGTTGCATTCCAATAACATATGCCAAAGTACAAAGATATACAGTTGAAGCATTATAATAAATATAATAAATACAAAATGATATATTAATAAAGAAGAGAATAAATTTCAACTCACTCTAGCATGAGTAAAATAATGTTAATATAGTAAACATAACTACCGTATTTTTTATTCATCTGCTAAAGATCTTCTAAGCATCTCATTGCTTTGATCAGATAAAAAAAAAATTTAATTCATATAATTTAAAATGTTCTTTGAAAATCTATGCCATCTAAGATCCATCTTTGATTGTAAAATTTGTAATACTAAAATAAATTTAATAATATGATCCATTAAATTATATCAGGATATCTCAGGATAATATGATCTCATAAATTAATCTCATTCTTTAGATTTATTCAAAGTTTAATTTAATCCTAGTTAATAAAATGAATAAGACTTGCACTTCCCCAAAGCTAACATCTTATTAATTATTAACAACATGATGTCTTAAATTTAAAATAAGATAAAAAATAAAGTAAGATTACACTCAGATATTAAGCATGGATAAGGGAATTGACAACCATCCTAGACATCTTAGAATAAATCTACATAATATCTTCTAAATATGAACTAGGCCAAATCTTATCATAAAATAATAAATATGATCTTCAAATATGAAAATGATTTAAAATAAACATATACCCGCGATTTGAAATAAGCAAGTGGAATTAATTAAAATTATCCAAATTGACAAAGAAATTGTAATTCTTTATTAATCAAATATATCTATCTTAGATATTATACTAATGCTTAAATAATCCAGTAAAGTGACTTTTATTAATTTAAATGTTGTGTTCTCTTTTAACAAATACTCCTAAACAATTTTATAGTATTTTATAAGCAATTAAATTATAACCCGTATGTGTAATGATTTTTATTTGATAAATAGGATGATATGAACAAACGACTTTTCAAAATTATTTACAGTTCTTAACCAAATACAAGTCGCCATGAATATGGGACTATAAACTGTCCCGAAAGCGCTTGGCAGTAACTTTTAATAATTTTATTTATGTTTAATAGCTTCATTATCTATGTGCAGAGCATATATATATATATTAATTAAATATAACATCAAATATTTAATCTATATTTGAGTCCACATCCAAAGTTTTCACAAACTTGCTTCTGCAAAATTTATCAGAAGGATCAAAAATAAAATTTACATACTGTTTTATTAAAATAAATTTCATTGGATTAAGGAAAATAATCTAGTATATTAAAATAACTTTTATTGTTAATTAGTCAAAAGTTCTTATTTATTAATTCATTCACACAATGATAATAATCTTCATTTCAGTAATATCCCTTCTATGAACATTTGGCATACTCAATAATAATAATATTAGCTTAACAATTCCATGATGAAGAAATTATAAGACAGATATATATTGTCCATTTATGCCTAAAATAAGTTTTAAAAATTTTAAGTCAATTATTTATCATATTTAATCCTGACAATTATCAAAGCTTAAATGTAGGACTGACACATTTACAATGTACTCTTCACATTTTAAGCTGACCAAGAATGCTAGTCTAGAGGTAATGTAGAATTTCTCAATACCTTGATAGAATCATTAAAAATGACAGATAAAGCCATGGTAAAATCTTACACATGCTTTATTACACACATAATAAACTACAAACAAAATCAAATTTCAATAATAATAAAATAAGGCAAAGTGAAAGTATGATGGCATAGCTCGTAAAATGCACCTATTTTTGAGGGCTAATAAAGGATTTATGACTTTGTCACCTAGTAAGGAAAAATAATGAGAATAGGCATCTTGACAAAATACTAAGTAATAATTGCCTTAAAATAGAGAGAGCCTAAGTTTCAATTCCTAAATATATGTTGTAAATATATAAATAGCGCAAGATAACAAATAATAAGAGATCCATGTTACAATCTTTTTTGAAAAATAAGCTAGCAAAAATGATGACTAACTACCATTTTAAAAATATACTGGAATATTTCTAAAATAGAAAGAGAATAAATCTACTGTCTATAACAAAAATACAACAACTAATAAATGTGAAATATGATAAATAACAATGATTAATAACATTAGGCAATAAGTCATAAATAAATCATAGAAATATACATCAGTTTATCCAGCTTACAGCATAACAATATACCTTTGTAAAGAAATTATTCATATTTTAAAAAGGAGACATTATTTCAAAACATACAATTAATCCAAACCACTTCAAACACTTTTTAGCCAAACTCTTTATCCATACATACATACATACATACACACACGTGTATGTATATACGTACGAATATATATATATATATATATATACAAACACATGTATATATGTACAAATTATCCATACATACCTACACACACATGTCTGTGTATATGTACGAATATATGTACAAATAAAGTTTTGCTAAAAAGTGTTTGAAGTGGTTTGGATAAATTGTATTTATAGGATATTATAGTAAAATAAAGAAAAGTTTGATTTTGGTAATATTTATTTCAAAACATATAAACATGATAAAATATTATTCTGAAAATTTTAATCTTTAATACTTTGAAATATAGCACCTAATATAAAAAAAAAAATATGCACATAAATAAGCATAGTATGAAAATCATAATATAAATAAGTTTCAACTTTTTACCATTAAATAAATAAATTAAATAATGTTCCTTTTGTTTTTTTCTTGAATCATTCTCCATTAATTTGACTATGAAGAAGATTGTTGGCAACAACATTTTGTGGACAGCAAACATATCCATCATACAATAATATAACTATAAAATGTAGAATATGTTTTTTTTTTTGGATATCCTTATTAATTTCAAAATAATTCTGCTAGCAAACATATATTCATCGCATTCATTAAAACATATTCAGTGCTTTAAATTATGATAAATATTCTTGATGTTATAATAAATATCTCTCAAGTATTTGAACTCAAGTTTTTACATTAATTCATTAAGTGAATTATTCCAATTTGCAATCGTAACATAAATGCTACATAATAAAGTACTTCTAATAAAGAATGTATAAGAAATATTATTAAATATTTGCAGAAAAAAATATTTAATTCCAATTTCATATCAGTAACTTTAGCAATCTTCATAGCAATACATAGAGGGGAAGAAATCATTTATAGATTTTAAACATTTGTGCAGGTATTATAAAATTATTAAAATATAGAAAAGTTATTTAAATTTATTAAATGTAACATCATTTTGGCAGGTAAAGTTGATATTTTCCAATTTTATCATGAGAAATATTTCAAATTTTACATATTCTTTATTAACAGTTTGTTGGAAGTTAAAATTTATTATTATCTCTATTTAGAGAAAATTTACTTTTCTTTCTCTTTCAGGGAGAGCAAATGAAAATAGTTACAATAAAGTATTTTGTGCTGTTTTTCAATGGAGCACCCATTAAATAGCACCCCAATACCATATGTAACCCCATAACTTGATATATGTTATAATGCCAAATAATTCAAAGTAAAACTATGTAAAACAAATGCAAACAATATAAAGTTTCTTTGAGTTAATAAAGTGTCTTTTGAAACATCATCATCATCATCATCATCATCATCATCATAATAATAATAATAATAATAATAATAATAATAATAACAACAACAACAACAACAACAATAATAATAATAATAATAATAATAATAATAATAATAATAATAATAATAATAATAATAATAATAATAATAATAATAATAATAATAATAATAATAATATCTTTTCTTTAAGTGCAGCACAAGTAAATTATTTTATTGATATAAATTATTAATTTAATATTTTGTAGTTGTAATTGATGGTAAACATCTGAAATTTTCATATTCACTATATCACTAAACAACGTTAAAGTCTATTTACTGTAGGTAAATAAATTCGAGACAATTTGATATAATCTAATATTTTAAAGAATATATCAAAAAACTATTAATATTTTCTGTAATGTTCTTGCCCATAGGATAATAAAGTATTTTGTGGCAATTTTAATTAATGCACGGACCTTCAGTTGAACTTTGAAATTGACAACTCTTTTAAAATTATGATAATTTTAACAATGCTTTTCTTTGAAGTTTTCCAACATAACAAACTTTAAAAATACTTTAAGCATTGTAATAATGAAATATATTACCATTCCATTGGCAGATATAAAGACTTCAGTTCCTTTAGTGCTTTCCATCTAGATAATTGTGTCTAAATAGTTTTAGTTTATCCTGTCATACTAAGCTAGAAAATAATAAGTTTAAATAAAATTACACTTTTTAAAATTTTAGGACAGTTTTAAATTTGCTACAAACAAAATTAAAATTGATTGTGAATCTTGATCAAGTGATAATCTCACATATTTATACTATTAATCATGTTTTCATTTTACTAGACTTTATTTACTTTGAACCTACAACCTCTTTCATGATTAGCTTGAATCCTTGACCTATTTGTCACTAAGAGAGATTGTTAATCAAAAATTATTTAATTAAATATTTAATTTTACAATAAATCATGTTTGTCTAGACATTTTTCATTAATTGAAACACTTCCTGGTTGAATTCCAAAAATTAATTAAAAACTATAATAGACTAGGGTAAAGTAAAAATAGTACATAATTACAATTTATATTGTCTTTAATAAATAAATATTACAAACAATTTAATACCTTTATTTATTATTGTTTTAAATTTAGGTAAGTTTCAGAATAGATTTCCAAATTATTTTTGAGAATATTTTAAAATAAATAATATTAAATAGGTATAATATTTATCCATTCATACAATATTCATTTATTCATTACCTTAAAATCTATTTTAATTACTAACTTTATTAAACTCTTTTTAATTAAATTAGTTTAAAATATTCAACTAAAATCATTAGCTTTAATTTTAGATACTAGCGAAATGGGGTTTGAACCTGTTTCTTAACCGTAAATTAATGTAAGCTTTTTAAAACATTTTAAGAGTTAATTAACATCTTAAACGTTTATTTAAGTTAAAACTTTTATTATTTAAACCATGTAAAATTATTTTATAGCTGTAAAATAGATGAAATACTGGTATAGCAGCTTTAACATGTAAAATTATAGCATTATAAAATATTAGCTATATAAAAAAAATTTTTGGCACAAAATTTGTTTTAATATTCAGCTTCTACCAACTAAAGGTTATAATATATATCAAAACCAACCATTGCTTAGGCAATCCCAATATCAATAACAATTAATCAATCTCAATCATGTGTGTGCATAATTGAACAGAAAGTAACTGAAGTTTCCAACGTGTTATGTATATAAATAAACTTTTTCGAAGACATATTATCTATGATTTTAGCATTTATTCTTATATATGCTTAGTTTATTTACTAACTGAAACACAGGCTTATTATATACCTGTGTCTATATATGTAATATATAGGGTATATGAGCACAGATCTAAATAAACTTGAACACATATATGTCGAAAAGATAAATAATCACCAATATTCCATTAAAGTATGAGGATTGGCTATCTTAATATATATCTGAGCACTCACAGCATATATGTGTAGAAATGGTATTCTGGACCAACTGATGATTACTGGTTTAGCGTGAAATACGTATATTGGTGATTATTTATTTTTTTGACATATATGTGTTCAAGTGTATCAGTGTTAAGAGATAGAGTGGTGGGTCGTGTGAAGGTCTGTGCTCATATACCTTAGTTTATTTACGTAAATAAGAGAGTGAATTCGATCAATCGATTGTATATATTTATAGTCTAAATAATAAAAATATTAAAATGGTGATGCTTATCATTTAGTCTTATATATAATCAATAGATTGAATTAACCCGCTTATTTAAAATTATGTTAATAAACTAAGCATATATAAGAACAAATGCTAAAAAGACAGACGGAATAATCTGTCCTTGGAAAAGTTTATTTACATGTATAACTCATCAGAAGCTTCAGTTACTTCCTGTTCAATACATATAATCTGAGTTGATTGTTTATATATATATATATATATATATATAATGGTGATAATATATTAAAAATCTTACAATCTGCACAAGTACTTTCTGCTAATCACTCAATCTTTTTCAAGTGGCATTTAATTTAAAAAATAATGGGTATTTTATTTTTATTATATATATATAAATTTATATTCAAATAGATGTCATATCTGTTCATGGTCATTTATGAGATCTTACACATGAGAGTGAGATAGCTAACAGTATTTGTGAGACTGAATAATAAATGGTAGCATTGATATTGTTTTAGGGTATAAAACAGTAACCTTTTATAATAAATATTTAAAAATAATGATATAATAAGTTCATTATTATTACTAAAATATGAAGGTTTAAATTTTTTAAAAAATAAATTATTATTTTATAATATAGAATAAAATAATATAGCTAGTATTGGAAATTAAAAGATTTAGGATTTTTAAAAAATATGCTTAAAATTATATTTGAATGAATTTATGTTAAAATGAGTAATTGCTTCAAAAATATTATAATTAAAACAAACAAAAATGAATCTTGAAAGTAAAAAAGAAAAATAAAGTTTAATTAAAACAAATGAGATTAAAAAGTAACGTGTTTTAATATTAAAGTGACAATAGAATGGAAAAAAATCATAATGAGGTAGATCTAATGTAGTTTTTACTCCAAGATAAGAATTTAATTAAATAGATAATTATTGTATGTAAAATATTTTTTTAACTAAATGTAATTAAGATGTTTGAAATTTGGAAAAAATGGGGTTACAGAATATATATGTGTAAAACCCTTTTAGTTCTCTATTACTGATCTTTGAAGTTGATCATGATTTTGATAAGTTAAGCAATAAGAAAAGCCACTAACTGCTTGAAATCTATTTTGGATCTAATATTCCAACTCATAATGCAACTAGAAAATATGGTGATGAACCAGTGAGTATTTATGTGGCTTCTTTCAACCAAACTATAATCCAGAGGAAGAAAAGCTAAGAAAGCTTATATATTGTATTTTAATATTGCTTTAAAAAATAAAAATTATAATAAGTGCCTATCCGTGTCTCTGGTGAAAACTTGCAGCATGCACTATGAAGCCTCACAAACTGCTGAAAGAATCCCTGAAAATAAGTGTTTGAACAATATAGATGCACATAAGTGGTATGAATTATTTTAAAAAACTATAATTTAGAAATTATTTTTGCTCTAGCTTTTGAATATATATATATATATATATATATATATATATATGATCAATAGATGGAGCTTTACCAAGACCTCCAAACAAGTGTATTTGTTTACATAAACGTCAGAGTCAATATTCACTGTCTCTTTCATTTTGCTCCACCCTCAGATCAGCTGATTTCAAGCTCATTTGCTCTCATCAGTGAAGGGATAGGAATTAGAAACTAGACCTAAATATTAACTCCAAGTGTTTATGCAAAACGTTTCTATCAGTTTGCAAGCATGAATTTTTTAGACACCTAAATGTCTTCAAACTCAGCCTATCAAACTAGATAGCGATATGGGTCTGATATCAGTTCAGTTTCTCCACATAGTCAAAGCTTCTGCAATCTATATCATTGCAAGAAAACTTTAAAGGTACATTTAAAGTTTTATATACATAAAAACCTGCTATCGCTTGTATTAATGATCAATAGATGGAGCTTTACCAAGACCTCCAAACAAGCATATTTGTTTATATAAACGTCAGAATCAATATATATATATATTAAAAACCAGTCAATACTTAGACAATCCAAATATCAATAGCAATTAATAATTCCAAGCTATTATCAAGGCAACCTCCTTTTAACAATAAAGGTGGAATATATATATTGTAACATTTTAATTAGTTAATTGTGTTGATTGAGTATATAAAAATGTATATTTTAGTCCAAAATTTTAAATTTCAGAAACCTAACTTGCACAAATAATTTAATATATGAGTCATAAGAAGAAAATACAATGGGGATAAGGAATACTCATCTTTTATTTGTAATTATTTTTTAACAGTTATTTAATTTTTATGTAAATGATTTTAATAAATGCAAATTGATTTATCTGTATAAATATATCAGATTTAAGTAAAAGTTACAATAGGAAGAAATTCAATCTTAGTATTTTATATTATAGTGATCCTTTAAAAGATGAATGTGTTATTTTCTGCACTGAATTCTGATAAATAAATAAAAGTAAAATAATTTATTTTTTTATAAAATAATGATATATTTTTAAAGATTGTAATGATAATAATATTTTAGGGATAAATACTATTATTAAAATATTTTAGTTTAAATTAATTAAAATGATAATACATTTTAAATTTTAATTTAAAATTGTTTAAACTTTATCAGTTTAAAAAATATTTATTGATTTTATTATTATTATTAAATGTAGACAGCAAATTAATTATTCAAAAACTGCTAATTAATTTTCAATTAATTGACCAATGAAATGTAATTAACTGTTTTTTGACATGCTGTCAAGATGTATAAAAAGAAAAGAACAGATGAACTAGAGAGAGAAAAAGAGAAAAATATAAATCATAAAAATAAAGTGAACCATTGTTTCATGTAAAAGTTGGCAAAAATTATAAAATTTAATATATAGAAACTTTTTTTTTCTTACCTATCCTCATACCCTACTTTGAACCTCACTCTATTATAGTGTGTCTATGGCACTAATATATCAAAATCCCATTGAATGTAGATAGCAAATGCAAGTCCATAAGTGTTCTATATATAAATTTAATAATATCAACAATAATAATTTAGAAACTAGTGAGTATTTACACGTATATGTATTCATATTTAGAAGTAGATTATGTATGTTGCATTTACACACATACTGCGATATTATATTTTAAAACTTATAAGTAAAAATAATATTTTCATTATTTAAAATTTCAGCTTATTTAAATCTATTAATTTAGAAATATTAAGTTTGTTATATTTAAGCTTTCAACATTTAATTTAAAATAATATTAAACTTGTAAATCATTTAAATCTTTAAATATTAAAATTAAACTCCTAAATAATTTTATAATTTTGTATTTTATAAATTACACCACAATTTTATGTAGAAAAGTAAATGAGGGTTGGGAGGAAAACAATAAGTCTAATTAATTCTATTTTATAAAATGCACTACTGGTTTAAATATTTGGCCATCTAAATATGTATAAAAAAGCAGATGTTCACTCTTGCATTTTGAATCCAATTAGTGAAAGTTTTTAGAACAAAAATAAAATAGTAATTTAAATATCTTGATGTAAATAACAGTAATAAATTTGCTTATAACATCCTGATATATTCTTTTAGATATTCCAATAGATAAAAGCATTTACTTTCTCATGTGTCATAGCATCAGCTAACCCTGGTAATTCTATTGTATGATTCTCTGAATTTATTAATTAATTAGTTAGTTGGTTATATTTTGAGAAAGTTAAAATAGTTGATTATATTTTGAAAGAGATTTTTTGTGAATTTATACTTACCCCCTTTAAGAGAGAGAAGTTGGTATACTAAGAAGCAAAACCCATTTTAACTTTTATTAGAGAGAATTGTAAAATACCAGCCTCTATGAAGGGAAACTAGAATGATAGGGTAGAAGCCAGCATAGCACTATTTTTCTTTTCAGGAATGGCTATTCTGCAAACTGTCATGCCATCTGATGCCCTTCTATAAGAAGACCTGTTGTGAACTGCTGTCACTGCTGACAATTCAACTAGATGTGATGTCAAAACCAAAGAAAGTTGTGTCAAAATCTAAGTAAATGCTACTGTCAGCTATCTTTCTTTCCAAATGCCAGAATAAGAGAAAGCTAAAATCTCCTGATGGAATGGATTCTCATAAATCAACTGGAGTCATCAAAAGAGTATAATGTGCACACAAACTTTCCAACAGATCATATGAGGTAACCCCTTTAATCCAAGAGCTTTTGTGTAATGTATGTATATCCTACTAAATAAGCTATAGATATTTTAAATTACCTTCTATATAATCAAATCAGTTTCTAAATTCATATATCTGTTATGTAATTAACCTATATCTTTGTAACTTAACCATTGTGCTTTCTCATCTACATCTGGGTTAATACTTTTGAATTTTTTTAAATTTATTTTATTTTTTTCCCATTATGATGATGTACCTGGATAGACCTTGACTGAGAAAATCACCCCTCTCACTTTTACTGAGTGTGCCACCATATTAATGTGGATCAATTAAAGAACTAGTGCTGACATTTAAATGTATTATCGAATCACTCACTTGAAGGCTATCTTATTAAATATATTTGGGGGATAAAATGAATCTCATCATATATCTCTTCTGTGTTATAATATAATTATTTATGCATTTATATGAAAATATTTCCATTTAATTGAAATGTAATGTGAGAGATTGGGTGAAGTTGATAAAATGAATATTATATAAATGCATGATTATGTAGTAAGCTCATGAAGTCCTATAATTCTGCATTCCCCACCCCATTATTGAAATATTATGTGTTGATAACTTATTTATGATTAAGAATTATTTAATTTGAGGTTGAGAATATATGGACCTTATTAAAGTAGACATTTATGAATGGATTAAACATTCTGCTTAACTAAAGAGCCAGCCCATTTTTAATATACTTTTATGTAATTTATATGTTGTGTTAATGGTGTAGGTGCATTGGGTGTTGAGACTTTTGTTTTGGATCTTTCAGGGTACATACGGCTGAGACCATTTTCCCCTTTCTGCAGTTCTCATAAAAATGTGAACTAGGAAGCCTCTCACCTGAGGATATGTGCATTAGTCACACAGCCACAAAGTTACTTGGCAAAAGCCAGGCTTAGGCTGATATTACATGGCAAAAATCCTCCTCAGACATATGGAAAGCTGCCAGTCCACAAACTCTTAACACAAAGCCCCATGGTTTCAATGTACCACAACTCCATTCTCTGCATTTAATCTTTACCAGCACCACCAATCTCTTTTAATATTAATTTTAATATAGTTTCCTTGAACCATCAGTATGTTAACCTTTAGACTGACCTGCTCGTTTATAATCGAGGAAATTTGACATCACTGTAAATTGCTTAGTTTTCGTACTTTTTACGATTTTGACGTCATTTTTTAGAACGCAAAAAGTTTTATAATATACTGCCATCTATTGAATTATTTTACAAGTAAAAAATCAATAAAAAGACGATTTATGTCAAACAAAAATAAAGCACTGCCTTTTCACATCTTTTCTTGAATCTTATTGGCTATTGAAATTTTGTAAACAAAAGAAAATGGAAAAGCTCCGCCTTCTCATCATCTTTTCTTGAATCTTATTGGCTGTTAAAATTTTTATATGGCTGCCAAAAATTAAAAAGTTACGAACGCTTTTGTTTTATTTTGAAAATGATAAATGACTGTTTTAGAGCATTTTAAAATATTTTTTGATGAAATACAAATAAAATACAAATTATTTTCATATAATATGTCAAAAATAAATATTATTTTACAAAAATAGTTAAGATTTTAGCAAGAATTATTTATTTATTGCAAAGTCGGGAAAAAAAATCATAACGTGAAATTGATGATTGACATTTCTTTTCATGTCAACCGTAACAAATATTTTTAAAATTAAAAATCAAAATTTATTTTTGAACAAACTTTCGTTTATTTTTATAATGTGAGAAATTACTAATATACTTTTTAAAAACGAAACTAAAGTGAATATATTTAAAAAAACGGTCAATAACTTTTGAAAAATTGATACATTATTTTGTGCATCGGCCAATTAAAAGCTTTGAGTGTTACCACCTGCGGCGAATGAACAATTAGTCGCTTGAAGGGTTAATCTATTCCTACCCTAACCTAGCTCAACGAGCCTTATTCTGTATTATTCTTGATTTCAGTATATGCTCATTTTCTTGAAATACACCTGGGTCTTGTTTTATGCAATAGATAGGTTCCTCAGAAAACACGCGCAAATGAAATTGTGCAAAAATAGACGTAACTTACATTGAAAGGGAGGATGCGGTCTGTTATTTTTCAAAGTTCATGTAAAAGCAAAGCACCAATGTAAAATTACTTTAAAATTCATGCAAAAAAAAAATAAGGAAATAAACTATGACTAATAAAAAATTTCAAATTTGAAAAACATTGATACAAGACAAACTTTTTTTAACTATAATATTTAATTTTATTCAAAATAATATATTTTTATGCATAATTTACAGTACAGTAATTTACATTTTTTATACACGTTTTAATTATTATAGCTATTTGCCAAAAACATGTTCGTTTGCAAACAACTAGCGCCAACTTCATACTCATGTTGTGACAATGGTTTTCTGGTGACAACGTAATTAGTATTAGTAATTAATCTTTGAGATGATGATTTTCTTAATTGTTTATGAAACTAACAACAAAAAATTAAATTCTTATTTTTGTCTTTAATTTTCAATTCCATTTAAAAATCAAATTTCACATCACATTATTTCAAGTCGCCGTAAGTAATTTTTAAATTGTTAATTACAATTAAAAATCAGATTTTAATTTTTAATTGTCAAATTTAATTGTGCCCACTGCTATTACTGACCTTTTAAAAATAAACTTGTGGACACTAAATGATTAATAATTGATTACATTCTTTTTTAAAAAGCAAAAACAGAATGTGATTTAAAATGCAAAATTAACACGCACAATGTTTGAACAAATTTACATTATAATCATGTAAAATTTAATGTGTGTATACATAAAATGTGGAAATCATGATTTTAATTTCATTATTGTATAAAATCTTACTATTATAAAGCACTGAAAATATTGAAATTACTAAGTTGAAAGTCGCATTCCAATAATGTGCTATTACTTTCAATATAACGTAAGTGCGTGAAATTTATTACTTAAAGTAATAGCACAATATCGGAGTTTGACTTCTGGTGAAACACGAATCGCGTAACTTCAAAATCATGTTAAATAAGTCCATGTAAAAAGAGACCCAGGTGTACTAAATATAGTATTAAATTAATAAATAAATGATTCATTATATTCACTATAGGCTTCTTTCATATCCTCTCAGTCAATCGTTCTTTATCAACAATATTTTGTTTAGGCACATTACCATAATATTATATTCTTTAACCCATGAGGTATAGATAACAAGTTAATTTAGCCACTATTATTGTAAATTTATTAAACTGTTTATGTCCTCAATGACACTCTAGCTTACACTAACAGTGTGAACATATATTGTTAAATTAATAAATACTATTAAATTTTATTAACTTATATTCGATTCAATTTTATTTTCTGCAGTTCACACCATATCACCTTGGTCCATATCACATTCTATATTTTATATCATTCATAGATATCTGTTAGTGAACCTATGGCTGTGCTTTTAATGTAGTGTCTCTTATTTCTCCCTGACCACTGGGACTGGAACAAAGGCTAAGCTGTTTGTTGCATCAGATGCATTGTCACATAGCTAACATTATGGAGCATAGGCATTGGATTCGAACTTGGTATTTCTGGGTGGCAACTCCACCCAGAATGTTGAGTTTCTTGTCTAGTATTTGATTTATGCAGCGTGTTAGCGAAGCATATGAATCTGATCGTTACAATAGTTTATTTTGTAAACAGTAAAAATAAGAAAATTAATCATGCTGAAAGGAATATAATATATTTAATAGTAGTTTAAAAATGATGGAGTGGGTTAAACTAGATGTTTTGTTTGTGATACAAATGCAGTTTGAGCCTTCAATTTACAATTAAAAATGCTATTGAAGAATAAGTGCAAGGATAAATTATTATTATTATTATTATTATTATTATTATTATTATTATTATTATTATTATTATTATTATTATTATTATTATTATTATTATTATTATTATTATTCTCACCACCCCCACCACCCCACCTTCACCACCACCACGAAGAATAAGGTTTCTTAATTTCAGTTAATTAAATGGTGTAAATCCTGACACATAAAGAAATATGTTTTGTTTATTTCTACTTTGTTGATTAATTTAGATAATAACTTAATTATAAAGAGGAGCAAAAATAAATACAAAATGATAACTTATATAAAATAATTAAATTAGTTTACCAAACTTTAAAGTACTTTATTAATGAAAACAAGACATCAAATGAAAATAATTATCTTTTAAATTAAAGTAACTTATATTACTAGAATTAACTTTATAAAACTATAAAGAAGAATAGACATTCGTTGTATATTTAATAATTAAGGAATATTATATTAATGAATATGATAATAAATGTTATTATAGATTATATTAAATAAAATCTTATCAAAGAAAGATCATTTTGTTTAGCAAATAAGATTATCCTATAATATAAAATACTAAAAGGGTAAAAATTTAGCAAGAAAAGATATTTATTTTGATTATGACAAATTTTGATAAAATAGTATATTGCTTGATAATAGAGTTAAGTGAACTTATTTATGTCTATTTCAGAAAGAAATAATTATTAAGTAAAATGCAATGAGAAGAAAAAGTCAAAGTAGGAATGACCTATGAATTCATACTATGTACAGTAAAGTTTAATAGTCGAGAAAGTAATATTCAAATGTGTATTGAATTAATTATTCAACTACAGTTTTATTAAACTTCTATGATCATTATTCATATTTAATATTGGAATATACTCAGCTCTGAAAACTTAAACAAAGAGTTTTATCAAGTTGTTGTTATTAGTGATTTTTAATATTTACACAATATTGGCAAGAGGAGAAATAAAATTAGTGACTTGAGAGGAGGTGTGAAGCATCATGTTGAAGACTATAGTGATGCAGGAGGAGGAATAAGAAAAAAGGGAAAATAATATTTTTTTGGTTATTCTTGTTAATATTAATGTGAATGTAATATTAGGTGTTAAGCTTAGTGATAAGGTAATAATATTAGATGTATTTGATTTGGATATTCTGATATATTAATATATTTTATATGTTTAATGTATTTTTTAAAAATGATGATAAGAAATATTCTTAGAAAGTTAATATAGTATATGTGACTGTGAGAAAAGGAGAGTATGGATAAAACAATACTTTATAATTATATTATAAGATAAAATTAATTTAGTAATATTTTAATATAAAATATATTTAATGAGTAAATTGATATTATAACATTGAATCATGGAAATAAAAATACCTATGCTATCTGAATCTCAAATGAAAATATGAAGAGATGCAAAAGAATGAATGGTAAAAGTAACAAAATAGTTATGATCTCAATTTTATGTGATAAAAAGTATAATGTCAAACTTTGTCATAAGACATGATTTGTTTTGTAAGATAATTGTTAATGTTATTAGTGGTGAGGTAGCTTATGGTCATTGATGCTACAAATATACAGCATAGTAAGATAAGTTATAATTCCAAGATAAGATGAAATGCCCTCCTGAAGAACTGGTTAAAGTATGATAATGGGATTAATCTATGTGACATCCATGTATGTACTAGTATGAGGAGATGAGAGGAATTTCCACAAGACATGGATGTTATTTTCCATAGGAGCTTACTAGATAAGATAGTATATTGGTGTAGAATCATTAAACCACTAAACATCACATGATCACCCTTTCTTATGCTTGCTCATAACTTATTAAACAGGAAAAACTCTATACAGTAGTGAGTGCCACTCGGTGTAAGCCATAATAATCAATGGATGCCAGAAGGCTTGTGCATAAAATCCCTATCTAGTGCCTACTCATCCAATATCCCCAGACTAGTTTCTGGCTTATGCGCTTCATCAGTAAGGAGTCTTATATCCGAGAGCACTGCACCTAGATCTTAGGATTTAATGCAACCTTCCAGCAGCCACCTTTTATCTCTACTTAACTATAAAGCCATGAGAATAAAATTGAAAACACGATAATATTTTCAATTCAAGCTCATTAGCTTATATAGCCATATAAGGTGGCTTCTAGAGGGTTGCATTAGATCTTAAGATCTAGGTGCAGTGCTGTCAGCTACAAGGTTTCTTACTGATGAAGGCCACAAGTCAGAAACTAGTCTGGGGATGTTGGGTGAGTATGCACTAGACAGGGATTTTATGCACAAGCCTTCTGAAATCCATTGATTACTTTAGCTTGCACTGAGTGGCACTACTGTATGGAAAGTTTAGCCTGTTTTTTTATTTAAAAAAATTTAGGTTTATTAATAATAGGTATATACAAATGTTTTCAGTGATAGTTATATATGTTTATATTGTTATAGGTTCTCCAAGAGTTTGTGTAGAATGAGATGAGATCTGATTTGTTTGTTTAGTCAGATCGTAGATCAGAGAAAAATTAGTGTGTTTAGGACATTTTTATATCCATACATTAATCAGATATTTGCATGTTTCTTTTACCTGTTATATAGTTTATCAATCATTAGGATTGATGTCATTTTTTAGGTAGGGTATTTTGAGCAGTTTCCATGTTTCTTCATGTAGAAACTTTGAGGAGAGCATTCTGTCTTTCTTTTGTAGTTTTGAAAGGGTAGCAAGGAAGAAAGAGTTTGCTTCTGGCTGGGGAATGCTAAACTTTAATTTACATCTTGTCACCCAGATAGAATATGTAACAAATATTGCTATCCTAATGGTGGGGAAGTCTCTTTCCTTAATACACTCTTTGATTGTTAGAATTTTATAGTAATCAATAATACTATTTTGAGATATTATGAGTTTAATCCTTCCCAATCCCATGCAAGAAAGCATAATGTGTTCAAATGTTTCTTCATGCATTAAGCAGTTTGAACAAATGGGGTCTATGTTTCTTATACCTCTTTTGTAATGCAGGAACCAATTGGTATGCATTGCATTTAGGTTCACCTTTATTAGATAGTCGAGGAATTTGGGTTCCAACTTCCAGAATTTGAATAAGGTGGTGATTCTGTAATTGGAACAGCCAAGACTTGGTTTAATTTGAGGTAGTTTAGGGCTTATTAAATTGTGTGCATCCCATATGTTAATTTTGTTTTTGAATATGTCAGTAGCGGTGCTGTTATGTTGTTTTAGAAGGGAAATTAGTTGGTCTAGCCAAGCAGCCTTGATATGAGGGGGAGAGTCTGTAGGTATTACCTCTCTTAATATTAGGAATTGGCCAAATTTTTGGATAAAGTTGAAGATTAGTGTGTGGCCTTTTTGATAGTTAATGGCTTGAATGGAATATAGAGACATTCCATTGAGTTTTCTGTGATATTGCATTCTTGAAATACTAATGGAGGTTATGTGGTGCTTCCAGAACAGACCCGCACATATCCTATTGATTTTATTAATGAAGGTCTTTGATACGGATATGATGGGCAGGTAGTAGGCTATTTTAGACATTACTTTCATGTTTAGTAAGGCCACCTTGCCTTGGAGGGATAAATAAACTTTGGAGAGTGTCTGTGTAAGATGATTTGTTAAGTCAATGATGGTATTCTGTATATGTTTCGACATGGCGGATTGGGATTTATATATAGGGAATCCTAGAAAATTCTGGGGCTCGGCTAGAAAGTTAGATTTGATTTTTCTTCCATTAAGAATACACCATGATGATGACTTTTCAGGGTTTATGGTAAGCTGTGAGGTTTTAGAGAAATTGTTAAGGATCTTGTAGAGAGGTTTTAGAAATTTCTGGGATGGTAGGATAATAAGAACATCATCCATATAGGTGATGGTTTTAATCGATTTCTTGATGTGTGGTATAAATACTCCAAGGAGGGAGCTCTCTAATGCTATTAACAGGGGGTTAATGTAGCATAAAAAGAGTAGAGCACTCAGTGGGGATCCCTGTGGAATAGATCTGGTAGGGAGAAACCATTGGAATATGACCCGTTGAGCGATATGTGTATTAGTCTGTTGTGGAAGAGGTTATCAATGATTTGGATAATTTCTGTGGGAATTTCACATTCATCCAGTAAATCAAGTAGAGTATTAATGTTGACTGAATCGAATGCTTCAGTAATGTCAATCTGAACTGCAATAGGTTTGGACAATTTTTTAGATCTGATATGGTCCAGTAATATTTTGACCTCTCCCATTGCAGTTAGTGTGGATGATCCTTTTCTGGCAAATTGTGATTCTGATATTTTGTTTAGGATTTTGTCTTGTATTTTTTCCTTTATGACTCCCTCTATTATTTTAATGAGGATAGGGGTCATGGATATGGGTCTTAAGCTGTTGATGGATGTTGGATCTCTGTTCTTTTTAATGAATGGAACCATCGCTATTGGATAGAGGTTGGCTATTGATCTTTTCTGTGATGATAAATGGTTAATCATTTTCATGATGATTGGGATTGTGAAGTTATTGAGGTGAGTTAGTACAAATTTGGGAATGGCATGCATTCCAGGGTGGACATTTATGGGTAGTGCTAAAAGGTGGCTTTTGAGGTCTGCCTCAGTGATGCCATGTGCATTTACTCTAGTACTGTCTCTCGATGTTTTGTGTACATCCACGTAGTGAGCCTGAAGGTGATCTCTGAGGTGTTCTTCAATATGTTGAATCCTTTGGAGGCCAGTGGTTTGAAAACCATTGATGGTTATAATTGTTGGAGTGGTTTGTTTTGATTTTGCACCTAAAGCCCACTGCAGGTATCCTCTCGTCCAACAGTGTTGTGATGGCAGGAAAATCTTAGATCTCTTAATAGCTATATGTTCTGCTATTGGTGTTTGTTTATGTTTATATTGATTTTTGAGGGCAAGTAAATTTTCTTTATAGCTTCAGTGTCTATAGCAAAATTCTTGATCTTATTGTGGTTATGTTCTAATTCTTTGAATAGGGTGGTAGGTCCTTTGACTTTCTTAGTATAGTGTGCTATTAAGGTCTGTAATATTCCTACGAATGAAAACCAAGCTTCTTCTGGACGCCTAGAAAGAATATCAATCTTATGGAACAAAATGTATGTTTCAGAGAAAAAGGCTTCCGTCGTGGCAGCATGAGTTAGTACTCTAATAGTTTTGTTGAGACTGATTGTGGTAAAGTTTCTAAACTGTAGAGAAGTTAATATTGCTTGGTGGTCTGAGAAGGTGACTGACTGGAGGGTGGCCTCCAGACCGAGGTGTAATTCTGAGGTATTAAATAAGAGGTCTATTAGAGAGTGCTGAGTTTTATTGTAAAAAGAGAAGGTGTTGGGTGGGAAGAAGCCTCTTCCATTTACAAAGCCTCGATTAAGCAGGTGTAAGTATTTTGATGTGAAGAAGTCATAGGAAATATTAAAATCCCCCATGAGGATTGAGGGAGCATCATTATTAGCAGTGAGCATATTAATAGTGTGAATAACTTTTAAAATAGTTATTATATTATTAGGTAGATATACATAGAATTCATTGAATGTGTTATTATCATAAGTCAGATTGATGGCTATTAAATTAAGGTCTTCGTATAACATTTTAAACTTGTTGGAGGCATTTTTTGTTAATTAGGATGCCCATACCTCCAGCTGGAGAGTGATTAACTGAAAGATGAGTAAAACCAAGTTTGTTTAGTTCTGAGGAAATATTGTTTTTTGAGTTATAGTGGTACTTTGTCTCTCCCATAAAGAGAATGTGGGGAGAGACAGATGAAAAGAAATGCCTAATGGCATGAACTCGCGTGAGAGAGTTTATACCTCTGACATTTACCCCAGAAATCCTACAAGTGATACTGTTCATTGCCAATGGATTTGCCATTACTTACCACAGGCAGGTTTTTAGCGATTTGTGGAAGGCATTGGGCAAGATTCTGAAGATTATCTTTGTTATTAGTAAGGGAAAACTGAGGTATTAATATTCCTTCATCAGATGAGGAGTAATTGGGTCTGGTTTGTGGGCTATTTGGCCTTGAGCAGATAATTTTTCTGTATTTTTTCTCCAACTGTTTCTGTTGTATTTTTATGTTGTAAAATCTGATTACTGAAGTTGCTGTATTTAATGGTGAGTGGCAAAGTGATATTATCTTCCTCTGATCTAGCTTTGTTGATATTGGATGATTTTCTTTTGTTATTAAGAGATTCTAATGTACTGTTTTCCATTTCACAATTTTGTTCTGAAAATTTGTCTTTCGAGTTATTTTTCATGTTGTTGGAATCTTGATTTATTGCTGCATTTATGCTGAGATTGGTTTTTTGTTTTGGGAATGAAGTTTCTAAAGAGTATGATAAGATGGTAGGTTTTTGGGAAGATCTGTTGGCTAGGCTGGTGTATGTGTTATTTGGCTGTCTAATGAAGAGAGGTGATTTTGAGTTTGTTGTGGAACTCTGTGAGTTATTTCCTTCCAGATGAATAGTTTCATCTGTTTTAGTTTTGTGATAAGTGGTTCTGAGTTGTAGACCTTTAATATGTGGATGAGATTGATTTTTTTGTGTTCAAATTGGAGTATGGTGTACTTTTGGATGTAGGCTGAAATTTATATCTCTTTGTTCTGCTCTCTACTGTTCGGAACTCATCTAGTTGGTTGTGTTGATCTGATGAATTATTATGTAGAGTATGGTCTTCAGAGTTGTGGTATTTCTCAGCTGGGTTTGTATGGTTTTCTTTGCATCTGTGGTATCTGTTCTTTTTGTTTCCACATGTACAGATGCGTGAAATGCAGTCTTTGATTAAATGGGATCTCTGTCCACAGTAAAAACATTGGGGCCTGACTCCTAAGTATGAGAGAATCATTGGAGACCCCTGTGTTTTATTTCTGTAGGTATATCTGTTGGAATTATGCCTTTTCTCAGCTGTAGATCAAATATAGCTGTGTTTGATAGGATGAGGTATCCCGTTCCATCCATTGGGAGGTATTTGAATTTGGAAATTTTTCCAAAGGGTGTTAATATTTCTTGAAATTGGGTTTCATCTATTCCCATAATACAGCCTGTTTTTTTTTTTGTAGAATCATTAATATAAAAATGACTACTTGCCATATTATAGCATTCCATTAAGAAAGGAGACCTCCATTCATATATTTAGAGATGATAGTTTATTAAAAATCAGTTACTTATCTATAGAGTTTTTGGATATGATAAAGAAAGATATATAATGAGCATCATATGTAGACTAGTTATTCTTTAGAAATATTATAGTTTCCTTCCTAGGTAGTAGAAGATTGGTTTTAATAGAACAATAATAAATGCAAAACAAATATTTTTAGTAATTAAGTAAAATCTGACTGATTTAATGCTTAAAGGTAAAATATGAGATCAAAAATAAGAATGAAAAAGTAAATGAAAAGAATTAAAGAGTGAACAGGATGAATGACCATTTATTAATAAAGAATCTTGAAAATTATAATAACATAAACCAAAATTTTATATGTAAATTTTTATGACAGATTTACATTATGAAAGGTAATAAAGTATTGTATCTTTATGTGAATATTACATGAAATAATGTATTATATCATTAAATGAAAGAGGATTAAAAATTTGAACCCACAAGAAGAACTCATCAACATGAAAGAAAGTATGTATGTTGATAATAGTGAATTTGATATTTGAGGAATAGAAAAATTCTATAATATAAATGTTAAATTGAAAATAAATAGGTTTATTCAATTTATTTATTTTTTCAATGTAAATAATTGTACATACATTTTAATTATTTTATATGTATTTTAGAGTTTAACTATGTTGTTTAATAGTTGATAAATTATCTATTGTTGCTATTGTTAAAATATAGTTATTTTAATTTAAATCTTAAACTGGTGGCTTTAATTCGACTCAGAATTATTTTTATCACAAAGTCATATCAAAACACAGAAATTATATAAAATGATTACAATCAAAAATATAATTATTGGATAATTTATGCCTAAGATGTTATAAAGAAGGGGAACTTGATAAATTAATGATTCATTACTTGAAAATATAATTATTTAAGAAGTGCTATTTAATAATATTATCTAAATGGAGCATTCACTGAAAGTCATAATATTTTAAAAGAGTCACATTATTATTATTATCATTATTTAAATAAGTAAAAAAAGATGTTCTGGAGAGAATATATTACAAGGCTCTTTTTTTTTTTAAAAAAAGAATTTAAAAGAGTAAAATTGCTAATCAAATTAAAGTGAGTGAAAGGGGATGAAGTTATAGTTATATTGTAAATCTTTTGATTGTAGTATAATTATTATTGTTGTAATTATAAATTTATTAAACGCACATTGATTACGTAAGTAATATTTACTGAAAAATAAGAATGAAAAAGTGTTTAAAACACCTGTAGAGGTCCCTACTATCGCATTTTATACGCATATTATCGAGGTTATAGCCTCAGTAAATATTACTATAATTATTATTCTGTTTTATAATTAATATTTGTATAATGATGATATTAAATGTCTAAGCGCAATTAAATTATTTAATTGAAAGTAAGGTAGAAAATAATAAATGTTAATCTTATTATATTATTATTAGAGTTATATTAACTTTTAGAATTTGATTTATGTTTATAATATTAGATGATTGCATCTTAGTAAAATCCCTCCGAATATCCAATTATCTTACTGTTAGAAATTGTTTTTATATTATAAGAGAATAATTATTATCCTCGAGATATCCATAAGATAGCAGTAATTTTTATAAGTATTTTAGTATGCATTTGATTTCGTTATTTTTTTTATACTTTATAAGTGAAGGATATGAAATATTATGTTAGTCATTGTTTATGTGGGGATTTTCCTAATGATTATACTAAGATAGTAGGTGGAAAATTTCTACAATAGCAACGCCATTGGGGAGCATATTCTATATGCCTCTCAATGTTATACCCAACATATTGTGACTTTCTCTTAAGTGTGCCTTATGTTTTTATGTATTATATGTTTCTAGTTAATTATTGAGTTTTATAAAATGGCATTTCTATAGGTTATATACTAATGTTTGAGCTCAGCTAAGGATAGTATTGAAGCAGAAGGAAGAGAAGCTTGCAGTTTATAAAGATTGATTTTTTGCCCCCAATGAGGTGCCACAATGTGTATAGGGGGTATAGCATTATGATAATTGGTTTTTATTTTTAATGTGTAGGCCAGATATGATTAATAAATAGATGGTCTGGGTGGTCATATATGTGGTCTGATTATTTGAGATAATCAGGGATTTCAGGAGTTATTTATATTAAACAAGGGGCAAACATTAATTGTTTATATTGGAGGGATGGATATTGTCATATTAAATAATATAATGTTTATCTAAAATAAAAGTAGATATATTTCATCTATAATTAAAAACCAATTTAATGATATGTGACTTATGCTGTTACTTTTGGATATACTATATTAATCATATTTTAATTGATTTATTAAAATATTAAATGTGATATGACTAATGAATATGATAAAGAATTTACTAAAATTAAGGTTACATTTTTAAATAGGGTTATATTAGCTTATCCAATTTTTAATAAAATATTTTATTTATAAACAGATAGTAGTTCCTATGGTCTGGGAGTAGTGCTTTATCAACTGTCCAATAATCAAGTTTGACTTATACTTTTTAAGTAGACATTTAAAAAGTGCAGAACTGAACTACTCCATCACAGAAAAAGAAACCTGGCTGTTGTCCGAGTGTTTCAAAAGTTACGTCAGTTTTTGCTAGGCTCTGAAGTGATTGTTTTATCAGACCATAGAAATTTAGAGGTTTTAAATAAGAGTTATCTCAATAATGAGAGCCTTATTGGGTAGAGATTATATCTCCAACAGTTCAGCTGCAGTATTATGTATATTGAGGGGAGAAAGAATATTTCTGCAGATATTCTTAGCTGCCACTCTGTTTGTATTATGCCATAGCATTCCACTTCTATAGATATTATTATGGAAGAATGTATTTCCTTAAAATGTTATAAAAACACTAATTAATTAAGCTCATAATAAATATGGATCCTATGGTGCCCCAAAAATATATTATATTTTGAAAACTTATTTTTATTTTGACCAATACAAGAGAATTATAAGAGAAAGCCAATCATGTGACATTATATATACTAATTAAATGTATATATTGTACTCTGATTGGAATATGGTAGGGAAGTGAATGATTACTTTATTTTCTTCTTTTAAACTGTATAAAAAATAACTTAAATTGCAATTTAATTTATATTACCATGTAGGGGATTTGAACTCAGACTTTCACATAACCCTCAACTATTCATGCTATCTCATTCTGCTGATATACTTGATCACATACATGTCAAAAGATAAATAATCACCAATATGTGTATTTTGTGCTAAACCAGCACTCGTCAGTTGGTCCAGATTATCATCTCCACACATATGTACAATCAATGCTCAGCTTATATCAAGATAGCCAATCATCATACTTTAATGGGTAGGCTTCAATCCTTCCCACTCCACAACTCTTCAGCTATCCATTTCATTGAAAATCTGAAAGTGGAATGCTCAAAGCCCACATTGGTGCTAACCTTCTCATCCTACCCATGTTAATCATAAGTCACTCTGATCCCTCATGTACAGGACCTAATCCATTTACATACATATACAAGTCTTAGCAATATAACATTGCTTAAGACTTAAGGGAAAGACTATAAATAGTCAAAATAAGTCATAGATCACATGACCATATTCGTAAGCTTGTAAGTTAAAAACAGTGAGGATTGCCAGAGAAAGCATTTAAAATATCTCTGTCAGGAACCCCCCAAACCCCTGACCATGGTTTTGTCCTTTGGCACTCCTCAGAGAGGTGTCGATGATGAGAAAAGTGCTTATTTAGAACTATTAGTTATATATAACAATAGTACTTAGCTCAAAAATGTCAAAAATATTTTAATTTTCTTGTGCAATAAAACGATGATACCTCTATAATTTATTCAAAGCCTTCCTCATGTATATGTGTGTCTTACATAAATGCTTTTTTATATGTATAATATGCAATTAAAATTATAGTATAAACAAAAATTTAAAATAATAATAATAATAATAATAATAATAATAATAATAATAATAATAATAATAATAATAATAATAATAATAATAATAATAATAATAATAATAATAATAATAATAATAATAAATTGAGAGAACATATATTTGCATATATTTTATGGAATGTGTATCCATTCATTCATTCATTAAAAAAATAGGAATAAGAAAATAAACTTACTATATCATATTTTTATTTTTTTAATAAAGTAAATCTCAAAATGTTTATCTTTGATCACAATTAAATAGGCTGTAGTGATTTTTTTTCAATAATTTTTTTCTCTTACATATAAATATAATAGTAATCTTGTTCTCAATTAACAATGATATTTCTAATTGTTTTGAAGTTTTTAGGTTAGTATCAACTTTAAATATGTTAGGAAATTTTATAAAAGTTTATTGTGCAAAATATTGCACATCAAATTTGAAAATGATAATAAAGAATCAAATTTGTGCTTTCAACATAAACTGATGAAATTTTATTGATAAATACAAGCATGTAAATCTCTCTGAGATGGAAAAACAATTGCTAAAATATTGTTAAATTTATTACAAATTTTATTTTTTAAAATATGTTCATATATATGTATATATACCTGGAAGTGGAAAAATGGTTGCTTAATTATCATAAAATATACCAAATTTACAAATGTTTTTTTTTTTGTTTGCTTATTAAAATTTTTGTTTGTTTGTTTACTTTTTTTTTCTTTTGGATAGCATAAATTTATGTCCTGTCTATTAATGCAGGATAAGTGGTTTCACTGTATTTTTTTTCTAGTTGTGTACTATTGAATTATTATGGATCTTTACAAACTATGAATATATTGGTTTGCCTTTTTTATATAACATTATTTTGCAATTTTTATCCCATAGTTTTATGTTAAAAAAAAAAAAATTAAGAATAGGATGATTATGAAATTTACATATATTTATTTGGCTTATTTTTTCATATTAAAACAAACAAACATTATTTTATGAAGAAATATAAGATAAAAATTCAGCATTCATGTATTTTAAATTTTAAAATCACAAGGTAACATCTCAGCTATAAGATTGTTAAAAAGTCATTAAATCGTGTTTATCAGATAGATAATGGAGGCAGAAAATGAAAAAAATGTGATATGAGTTGTCTTACTAATTTTTTTTAAAATTAAATGTTAAAAAAAAAATAATTAATCAATAAATTTATTACAGAAAAAGAAAATCCCATCAATTATTTATAATAAAATTATTGTTTTAGTTTTAATTAGCAAAGTGAGATAAGAAAAAGTATACACCCATGCCTTATTCTTTATCTATGATATACAGATTAGTAAGTCTAGAGAACTGACTATTGTAATTTTATATAATGCTTTTATGTTTATGCCTGTTATAAAATTAATATTCCTAAACATGCAATATTTATTTATTTTTTCACTTCCCCATAAGCATTATTTAATCCTAAAAGTTTCACTATTCTCAAAATTAGGCTAATGCCAATATTGATCACAAGAAAGTAAAACTTTGTTAGATTTTAATATATATATATATATATATATGTCAAAGTTATATATTTATATTTTATCATGATTTTTTTATTATTGTTAATCATTAATTTCCAGTTAAATAAGGCTTCTTTTTTCTTTCTTTTTTATGCTCATTATAACCTACTATCAAAGCTGAAATTCCTATTCATTTTTTTAAATAATTCTGAGCTTTCATTTTAAATTATTTTATTAACTTTTTATTATTTACATGCATTTCTTTTATCCAAAAAAATTGGTAATAATGACTTTAATGCCTTCATTTTTTTGGCTCAAAATTTTTTAAAACTCTCAGTTCTATCACTATTAAACTTATTCTCAATATAATGTGCATAAGCTTTTGAATTTTAAACATATTCTTTGCTGAAATTCTTTTCTATTTACTAAGTTTTCTTGTACAGGTTTTTCATTTTTAAATCTTAATTCATAATTTTTTATAATATTATTATTTCTTTGTTCTCCATTTATTTCATTATATTCATTAATCAATTTCTCTAATTACTGAATTCCTTATAGAACAGCTTTTGGCATTAACACTAACAATTTATTATTTACAACATGGGTCACATTTTTCTATTGGTTCTAAGTTTATAATTGTTTTATTATGTTTGATTTTATAACCAGATCAATAGTTTCATTTTTCACATAACAATTCATTTATTTTGTTTTGTATGTAACTAAACCTTTATATTTCTGATAATAGATTCTTAATTATATATCTATATAATAAATTTAAATGGTAATTAACTATTATATACAAGCTTTCCATCCGCAGAAGTACTTTAAGTTAACTATTATATACAGTCTTTCAATCTGCAGAAGTACTTTAGGTTAATTCCTTAACCTGCCTAACGTACTTCTGTGGATTGAAGGATTGTTTTTAATAGTTAATTACCATTATATTTATTATTTTTATTGTTATTACAATAGTTTTGTAATTAACGGACATTTTATTTGTATATATACACACACACCGTTATAAAATTCCATGAATCAATTCTAGAAATTACTGTTAAATCTAAAGATTTTATAATTGAATTGAAAAAACATGTTTGTTTGTTTTTTCTGTCATCTTGAGTTTTATTTTTGCTAAAATAATTTAAACATTTGTCTTTAATGTTTAGAGTTGTTACCATAAAAGCAGAAATCTCTGCCTTATTGGATTGCCGTTCCATTTAGGTAATTTTAATATTATTTATATTGGAATTTAGTCAAATAATCAGTTATTCAATATCAAATGTATCTACAAATCTTTTGAGTATATATACATAATAAATTGAATTCCATTTCTTTATCTGTCATCACTGAAAAATAAATCTCTATATCAGTTGATAATTTAAAAGCTATATTTTTATATAATTACTAATTTATTTTAATTGTGCCTTTTTTAAAATAGTAGATCACACTGTGAAGAAGAAAATTTACTATCTTAAAATGCATTGCAACTTAAATTCCAAGCTTTTCCTTTTATAATCTTCACTTAGTACTTTTCTGATTGCATCAATTTTCTAGTCTTTTTGTTCTTTATTGACTAACTTATTTTGTGCTATATACTAAATTTTGTTTTTCAACAATAGAGAAAAAAGTATTTTATCTGCTTTATTCTTGTCAGTCATAAATATTGCTTTTAACTTTTCAGTTTTTTTTTACAAATAATTTACAATTGTTTGCTTCACTTACTGCATTGAGTATTTTTTATTTAAATTATTTTTTTTATATTTCAAAGTCAGATCTCTTTCTCTCATTTGGTAATTTTGCAGTTTTTTTACATTACTCTTCCATCATTTGTTTACCTATATCTGTTTTATTTCACAATTTATTGTTAGTCTTTTACTCAATTTTATATTTATGGACGTTTATTTTGTTACTAACACATTAATCTAGCTCTTTCTTTGCTCTTTTTGTTTTTGGAATCTATGGTTTATATCAATTTTTTTTTAAAGATAATTTTCAAGTTTATTTAAATTTTCTTTATTGTTTAGCATATTCTGTTATCCAGTAAAATAAAAATAAAAAAATTCTAATAAGCCAATTTCAGTTTCCTATTGAACTATTTTTCTTTTGTTATGGTTCTTTCTTATTGTTTTTAAAAATAATCTGTTAGTATAAATATTAAATAGTGTTTATTTGCAGAATATGAAGAAACATTTTTTATACTTCTAAATCCATTTTAAATCAATACATAATCTTAAATGAAATACGTATACACACACGAACACGCCCAGTGTTTAGAATATTAAAGAAACCATTTTTATATAATTATAAAATACAGTATATTGAATACAATTTTTTGTTGTTAAAATAGTTTGTTTTTTTATCGGGGTTTGTATTTTTTATTTCTATATTTGCAAAAGTAATGTCATATTTAATACCAAGATACAAAAAAAAAAAAAGATATTTGTATTCTCTTAAATAATATACACTTAACTGGGAATTTACCTAACTATACTTGGTACTGGTGTGTATTAGTAATTAGTGCTATAAGATTATAAAAGAAATATAATAAATGAAAGTTAGACTTATTGATCTTTTATTAATGGATATTGAGAATAACGAGGAAATTAGACTTTTAAAAAATTGTTCCTACTCATTATTCACAACTAGAAAAAAAAAGAATTCATACAATGCGCATGTATAAAATAATATATGTTTTTTAAAAACCAAAATTGTAGTAAATTATTTTATTTTTTGATTTCAAACGGTTATGTATAAGATCAAAATATAATTTTATATTTTTGTATATATATATATCTTAAAAGTCAATTTAACCAATATATACATTCTGATTTATATTATAGGCGTATTTAAAATTGTATCACCTATTGTTAATTATTCTTATTACTATTTTCCAAGTATTTTAAATTTATTTAAATGCTCTATATTTTTACAATTAGCTAATTTGTCTACGAATCTAGTGCATATCTCTATTTAATTTGTGTGTAAGTTTAAATTTTATGTGCAATAAAAACATTTATTTATAGATATATATATACACACACGGATATTCATGTGAGCATTATCCATTGTCCTCTAATACACTTTTAATATATTTTAATCAATGTATATATATATAAATTGTTATTCGGTAAAAACACGTTTTTAAAACTAGTATAATTGTACTTAATTATTGAAAAAAAATCAATAAGACTTTCTAAATATATTATTGAAAATCTATTTGATTGTGTGCTAAAACTACTAAAAAGAATGTGTATAGCGATTGCTGTATTTGCTTGGTTGAATTTTTTATTTCAATCTGGAAAGATCAGCTGAACTGAACAATTTAGGATTTTCGTAATAAAGTGTGGGAACTGTGCCAATCAGCTGACCAAAAAGATTCCGAGAGCTGTCAAAAGTGAGGCGGCTGGCATCTGACATTACTTTGTGAGGAATAGATTACAAATCCCACAAAAAAAGGCCTGCCTTAATTTTCTGCCCATTGGATATGCCAAAGATCTTTTAATAGCAGCGTAATGCTTCTTTTTCTCAACTTTTTTCTTTCCTAAGTGCATCTGAGATAGTGATTTACTAAAAGCTTCCAACTGCATATTCTGTTTTACTCGTGCATTGCGACCAAGTATTGGAAAGCCGCTAGCTATCTTATACCTGTACAAGCTATTATATATAGTAAAGCTTTACTGCTAAACTCTCTTCTCTCCTCTTTTATTCTTTTTTTCCTCTCCCTTTTTCTCATCTGTATTGTTGACTTAGTATTCACAGGTTTGGGCCGGTGACAGCTGCTACTGACAACTTTTATTGTCTTTCCTCACTCTTCCAATTTCATGCATTTTTAAATCTCAACGATAGGTTGTTTAAGAAGAACCATAATAATGACTTTTTTTTTATCAACAAAAAAAAAAGTGAGAGAGTGAGAGAAATTATATATATAAACAGAAGAAATGCTAGGCATTTTTTTACTTATGCAGAATCTACTGCTAGCAGGAAAACCGTTAAGTGACTGGCTTCTAGAATTGTTCGACAAAAGATTTTATTGGTGAGCTTTATAAAAGATCATCCCCAGACTCCAGCCCAGGCAATATCTTTACAGCAGGTAGAACAGCCAGGGGAGAAAATCAATACTTCTGATAGTTTAATCTTGAAATACAGAACAAAATATCACAATTCTGTCAATTTCAAAACTTATCTTTTGTTAATATTATTATACAAATTTCATTGAAATTTTTACATGATATATATGTCAGTGCGCGTCTGTATCTGCATGAACGTACGTAGATTCTAAAATATTAAACAGATTAGTAAATCAGTAGATAGTTAGTTATATGTATACCTATGTCTTTGTATATATACAAATCTTATATAAATGTGCTATGCGCATATAATTCAATTAAATAATATTATATTATATATAAATTTAACTTTGCTTATTTGTAAGATTAGTAGTCTTCATAATTATCTCGTTATTAATATTTTAATGATGAATTTGTTGATATTTTTTTGAACTATTTAAAAATCAATAAATACGTTAAACACTATATCATAACAATTTTTTATTTCTATTGACTTTAAATATTTATAGTTTATACGCATAATAATCAATAAATCTGTAATATAGATCAAAGTTATATATATATGCTGGTTGATTAGCCATATTTATTTCATGTATCTTCTGTGTATTTAAATACACCTTAAATATATTGCTCATATCCCACTTTGTTTCCTAAATTACACGTAATAATCATATAGCAATTTAGTCTTATGAGTTTAAGTCTTTAGTATACAATTTATAATATGCAATAAATATGAGTTTTTTCAACTTCTTAGTTTATTTTTTTTACTCTTAAATATAATCATAATTTCTTTTTAAATTATATATATATATATATTGAATGGGGCTGATATTTACCTCTAATATTGTCTAAATTCATGTCCAGGTATGGAACAAAAATAATGGTATTAACTACTAATTTATTTACATATTTATTGCAATTAATAATTGAATTATAATATTTTTATATTGGATTCTGTCGAAAGTAGTTTCAAACTGGAATAAGCTGGGTCAATCACGAAACCACCTTTATACTCATTATTCTTTAGTTAGTAAACATTTGTTTATTAACATTTATTAACTACAATAAAATTTTTAATGCAAAATGAAAACTAAATACTTTATTTGTTTCTATAGATGAATTGCCCTGCCTTTTCAATTTCACTAAATGTGACAGCCTTCTTATATCTTTAATACATATTTTTTTAAAAACTGAGCTTTGCTGAATCATCAGCATTAGCAATGATTCACATTTGTAAGATCTCACTTGCTCTTCTGGATAAATAAAATTTCATAGTAAAGGCTATCATTAATTAAATATATATATATTTTTATTAATAAATGTAATATAAATAACATTAATAGGAATTATATGTGACTCAAAATAAAGCCATTTCCTTCTTTTTATTTAGCTCATCCTTACTGTCGATATTAAATATTTAATTGCTATTACTCTTTTTTAATCTATGGATTTATTTCATATAATTAATTTTAAGTTATTTTAACAAGTTAAATATTCACCTATCAAATAATTATTAAATATTTTAATAACTTATTCACAATCCAAAGCCTAATAAAAATTCTATTTACACAATCAAAAATTTATATTTGTGGAATATCAAGATTAACATAATATTTTATATATATCATTCATATATATCACCAAGCAATTTTTTCAGTATCTAAGATTATAATATTCTTTTCATTGAATCCAATCAAATTATATACTCTACTTCCTTTTTCTTTTTAAAAACCTTATTTCTTCTTATTAACCATATATACATATTTACATCTTTAACACCCAATGTTTCAATCACTTTTTTTCTGCAGTCATTTTCAAGGATTTATAAAATTTACATATTTATATCATTATTATTACAAATAAAATTAATATATAAAAATGTATATACTTTGTCATCAAAGACATTAACATTTCTTTTTCATCTATCAATGCATCTTTTTTACATTATATATTCTATATTTACTTACTTATTTTTTCTCTTCAAACTTTTTCCTTTTACATACTCATTTTATATATATAAAATATCAATAATTTTCTTTGTTTTTGTCCTTTTTATACTCTTAACCAATTACATTAAAACAATAAATACCCTTCTTTACAACAATATCCTTTTTTATATCATTTTTAATTTGTTTTTATTTTAATCTATCTTTTATATAATTCATTCTTTCTTTTATCATTCTTTCTTTATATAATTGTACATTTTCTAACATCCGTATCCTAAAATCTATATGTCCAAATTCTTTACTATGTATATTAACGTTTGAATTTCTATCATTCAAGTGTTGTCTTAACCTTGTCCATAATTTATTCTTCATTGTACCTATATGTGATACATTCTTATTATCTCTCTTACAATCAAAACACTCAGTCCTATAAATTCCATTCATTTTTTCTACATTTCTATTTTCTGTTTCTTTTGACACATTTTCTACATTAAATTTTTTTTTATATACTGGTTTCAAAAATAGATTACATTCCTTTCTATATTTTTTATTTATATCCATCATAATCTTTTTAATCTTAAAAAAATATTTTTGGCACATTATAACTGCTATATATAATCTCTTTCTTATCTTTTTTTTATTTCAAATTTCTTTTTAATTTTTCAATATTTTTTTTCCCACAAAATTTATTAACAATTTTACTTGAATAATCCTTTTTCATTGCCTCTTCTCTTATTTTATTTATTTCTTCCTTAAATAACTTTTTCCCCTGAACACAAATGTATTCTTTTAATTATTTTTTTATTAACAATATTTATTTTATGATGTGTATTCTATATCCAATTTCCAATTACTTAATATCCCATAGAAAATACTCTTCCTAAATATACTTGTCTCAATATTTGCCCTATAATTCTTTATCTTTTTAATGTTAACATCCATATAATTAATTGAATTATTTATTTCTCCATTGTAGATTTAATATTTTCATCAATTAAATTAATATATTTCTAAAAATATTCTAATTTTCTATCATTACCATTAAACACTAAACATAGTCATCAACATATCTCATAAATTATGGGTTTGTATTTTGTTTCACTAAAAAATCTTTGTTCAAAAAAATTCAATTCGCCATACTTAAACCTTTACATTGTTTATAATATTTTTCATTATATACAAATATAACATCTTTACAACATACGTTTAAAGGGAATTTGAATAAAAAGAAAGATATGGAGATTATATATAGCAGTTATAATGTATCAAAAAAAAAATTTTTTTTTTTAAGATTGAAAAGATTGTGAAGGATAAGAAATGCATTTTATTTTTTGAAACCAGTATAAATAAAGAAATTTAATTTAGGGAATGTGACAAAAGAAACAGAAAATAGGAATGTAGAAAAAATGGAATGGAATTAATAGTATTGAGTGTTTAGACTGTAAAAGAAATAATATGAATGTATCATATATAGTGTACCATTTATCATTATCTTTTAGGTTTATATGCTTTAAATTCCACATATTCAGTGACCAAATTCATTTATTAGAATATGTCAGGTATTTTCACGAAAGTAATTATTTTTCCTGGTCACATGACCCAGCTTAATGTAACTAAATTTTATTAAAAGGTGGAGAAAGAACCAGTTTTTTAATTTGTTTATCAAGTGCCAGGATTTTATACACGAATCCACTGGCTTTCTGTCATCTATCTTTATTAGTCACTATTAAATGAGAATTTGCTATTCTCTGGAGGATTACATTTTTAAATACGGCATTGACAATTTATTTGGAAAAATAATAATAATGGAATTTAACTAATAATATGCTAATAATAAATTTAAATAGACAACAAAGTATTTTATTTATATGGTTTATCAATTCAGAACCATAATAAATATTTCTAATACTAATAAGAGAATAAAATATAAGATCAAAATTAAGTGATTATTAAAAGTTCTGAGGATTCAGATCTTCAGTAATCTGATTCCATAGCACTTGATAGTATGTACAGTTCATGAAAATGATCACTTCTAATACATGAAATAAAGTTTATTATCAGTAAGTTTCAATTGTTCAATTAGAGCACTTCAAGAATTAACATGCATGGTTTTGTTTATCCTGAGAGGAATCCATTGTATGATCTTATTACAGCTTGTAGGTAATCCAGGGTTCAAAGATTCAGATAGATGATGAATTTCACTCATGGCATTATTACAATTTCAGGAAGGAAGAAAGCTTCACCAAACAAACTCTTCTTTATGCACACATTACAATGATACAGGCCACTGGTGAGAATAGCTTGACACATTTTATATTCCCTCAAAAAGAACAAAATCGGTTTATAGCAAACTGTGTAATGGTCAGAAAACATGTGACTCGTAAACATAGTGCAGAATTCGACCACCATACAGAACAGCAGCACCATCGAGTAGCAAAGCCACCCGTGGTACTGAGTTCGAACATAGTTTATCAGTTCCACAATGCAATCCACAAAACAACGCATCTGATGCGACATTAGTAAATATTTCCTTAGGCACGGTGGTCAGGGATATGCAAGAGACTCATGATTTTATTCTCGAGTTAGCCAATAATCAAACTAATATTAATTAAACATTCATATTTACATAATCGAGGAAATATTATATAGAATGGGTATCGAATAAATGAAACATAAATGCAGACGTATAGTTTAAAATTATTTATTAATACATTTTAATAAAATCATTGACTAATAATATTTTAGGGATTCAAAGCTTCAGTAGCAGGATTTGCAACATGAGTATATTTTAAAGAATACATTATTTATTTGTTTACAAAAGGAATTCATTTATTTGAGGGCGTAATCTAGCTACCTAAAATTCTCGAGTAAGTATTTCTAATGCATGCCTTGGGGAATTTACACCTTTGCAATGCAAGAGTCTAAAGTAAGATTTAAGAGTAGCGGCGGACATATATTTATTTAATTAAAATATTTATTTTATGTCTAAGGGCAAACATTTATTTGAGAGTGAATTATGAAGATAATGCAGAGGCGGAGTGATATATAGAATAATAAAATTAAGTAAAGGAACACGTGGTACGCTTTAGAAAGGCGATATGGAATGGCAGTATATTGAAACTGCAATGCCGTGAATGAGTTTATAAGACTGTCGGGCTGGTCTCTGCCTCGGCCCGACGAAGTAAGGTGTCACATAAGCATAACCAGGGACAAGCGGTACGTGTCGCAATTTGCCGGCAGGCTGCATGACATTGTCAAATCCTACGGGAGCACCCATTATGCCCGCTTGTGTAGGACGACTGGGGTTAATTTCAACCCTGAAGAATCCGGAAATTTCACGGCAGAATGGGTCATCGCGTCTCTAAAACGTAACACATGTATAATGTATAAACGATTATGATGAGATTTAAATAGATTTCTAATTCGGCCCTACATTATCAACATTTACTAAAGAACGTTGGTGACTCTCAAAGAAATGTAATTTTCTGGAATTATTCATGATGATTTAATAAATACAAAACATATATAAATTGGGAATTATTATAACTAATACGTCAGCCATTTGCGAAGTAGTAGACCCTGCATTACAATAAATGATGCACTGAATGCGTGTCGATTTATATGAAAGTGAAGTTATTAAGGAAATAAGAATGTCAGGCTGGTCTCTGCCTCGGCCCGACGAAGTACATATTAATGAAAATGTGACACGCATTCACTGTTTCAAACGATCATAGATTTAAACTTTGAAAATTGAGATAATTATGAGCATGCAATAATTAAATAATAAATATAGATAAAATGTAGATTTTAAAAATACGCACCCAAGATAGAATGAGGTAAGCTAGATTAGTAGAGAAATTTACACATTAAGTTAATTATTCAGTTTTAGTTATACATATGGTAGTTTTACATTTTATAATTTAGATAAGTAGTATGAAGAAGAGCTATAGCATATTATTAGAGTACTCTAGAGTTTGAACACAGACAGGTACCTGTTTTATAAGAAGTTTTCTGATTCCATTAGTTTAGCAGCAAAAAGTTCACGAGTGGCAAGTCTTTCTTGTATTTAGATATTTCATTTAATTTCACAGCAGCAGCAGCTTTTTCATTTATTTCAGGCAGCAGATCTTCATGGTGAATTTATGATGGGCAATGGAAAGTTCGGCATCCGATAGGCCATCTCCCGATGGAGAATAATCTAGGTGCTTTACTCGGTCATACCTTGGCAGGAACAAATTATTTTATTATTTTTGGAGACTCTCAGTGATCGAGAGCAAAGCTAAAGTTTAAGTGAATGTCTCCAGCAAGTCTAAGATGGCCTTCTTTTTTTATCTTGATCTCTCACATTTTTGTTAAGATATTTTAGGTTCTACTTAATCTGCCCTGAGGATAATCAATGCATTTTGTTGGTTTTTAATTAAAGAAAGCTGCCGTTCTATTGTTTACATTTTACATTTACTAATTATACTTTGGGGAATTTTTCTTTAATTAATCTATTATCTATCACTGACCGATGCTTTTAAATTTCAAAGACAAAAAGGAAACATAAGATTATTTTAACTTTTAATTAAATATTACATCAGATTTTTTTAGAATTATTATTAAACGAAATTTAAACAAAGCAATAAATACGAACTTTATAATCCAAAATAAATGATTAAAATTATACAAAATTATATAACTAAAAGAAATCTAAATTATATTATTTTATCCCTATTTATTGCGTTTAATTTGAGATCGAAATGTGTGCGTGTTTATGCTGAATTCTACATATATTTATACATTTTTAATATTGCTACACACACAATTCGATACCAAAAAGTTTAAATTTGGGTGGGATAGACCGGTCAGTGAGAGACGACAGAAAAAGGTGAAACTTAAGATTCGAATACGAATCTTACTGTTTCATTTCCCCGTACTTCCCGTGAACAATTAAGGAAGAACAAAGGAGGCAAGAAAGAGAAAAAAAATTTTTACATTACATAATTTAAAGACGAAAACATTATTATTGTTTTTACAGATATATTGAAATATAGAAAGCAGAGATTACATGAAGCAACGAACAATTTATATACCCGGATCTAGAATTTATAGTTTAATTAAAATGGCCTAATTTGGCTGTGTCTGGTTAAAATCATAGAAATAATTAGTTAAACTGAATATATATATATAAAAAAATTCTTAGAATAAGGTTAGTTAGTATAATATAAAAAAAATTTTAAGAGTAATAGTAATTAAAACAATAATATATATAATAAAATTTCTATCTAAAACCCTATTTGACTAAAGTACAATCCATTCAACCAAGTTCATTATATCAAGTTCATTTTAATATTCTCATATACGTTTAATCCGTCCTAATAGTCTAATATTTTTACAACCCCGGGTCAGGTGGATAATACCTACATGGTTTGAGATTACGGGCATTGTATGTCCCTTTTATGGTATCTCCATCTTTTAATAAATATGCATTTGGGCCACATGTGCGATCAATTATAAAGGGTCCCCGGTACAAAGGAAAGAACTTTTTATATATTCTTTTATCTCGGTTACTTTGTTGAGAGTTCCGTACCCAAACATAGTTCCCGACCTGGAAATGTTGGCTTCTCCGATCTGCTCGTAATTTCCATTCTGCCCTTTCTGTAAGGCGGCGGTGTGCCTTGCGTCTGTCAGTTTCAATATTGATTTCATGTTCATCCATGGGTAATGGTGTCTTGATCAGTAATGAGTCCGCTTTACCAAAATGCAAACGTGTTGGTGTCATGCTGGTGTCCATCTTCATCTCTTTTACTCAATGGTTCTTGTGGGCTTTCATCTATTGGAATAAGGTCTATTTGCTCATCTACTATCATAGGTTTGTCAAGTATTTCTAATTCCCTTTTCTTTTCCATATCTTTAATTACTTCTTCCTTTTCACTAGCTGGGGATATTCCAAAATGTTTCTTTATGGCTTCTAACTCTCTCCACATAATGTCTTTAAATTCCTGATATTCTCTCACTCTTATCTTTTCTTCTTCTTGTCTCTGTTTTGATTCTTCATCTCTTCTTTTTCTCATTTCCTCCTCATACATTTTCTTCATTTCTTGCATATTCTATCTGAGTATTTTCTCAATGAACTTGAAATTAAAGTCCATTGATCCTCTGTATTGTTGTGGAGCTTCCCTTCGCTTGGGTGTCAACTCCAAAGCTTCAGATAAATCTTCTTGCTGTATATCAATATTTTCTGATTCCATTTTTTTAATATGGTTTATTTATTTTATACTACTAGCATTTGACTACTCCCCACTGGTATATTGGTCCTATAACACGAATCTTACTGTTTCAACTGTTTTAGAGGTTACATATAACACCAAGCAAAAGAAGATGACACCTGTAAGGCATATGCTTTCCAATGTGTTTGCTTTTTATACCCCTCCCTGAATTTAATCTGCAACACACATCCTGTTTACATCTTTTTAACTTTGACCAATTTAATGTATTTTTTGTTTCCAAAGGCATATTTTCTCCCCTTTGGTGGCCATCTTTAATTATGGTGAAAGAATGCTATTGTTTTAACTTTGAATAATGTTAATTGTTTTACAATAAGAATTTATATTCTTATCTTAGCGAAAATCAAAAGTGGTATTTTGTTCATTCTCTTTTGTTATTTCTTTAACTAAAAAATGTAACCTATAACTTATGTTATTTAAAATAAATCAGATTGTATTTATAAAATACTATTCTTTCTTTTCCAAGAATTTACTAAATTTTAATTCTAAGTTGCCAATGCTGATTGTACCACATATACAGTACAATACCTCCATAGTTGATGGAAAGAATAAATAGAATATTTAGACTCTTCTATTCTTATTAACTTTTAACTTCAACTTAACTTTTTTGTTGTTGCTGATCTATCTGTCTGCTGACTGTCCCTATGTGGTGTTTGGCTATGAAGCTTATGCTTTAGGATTTAATCAATGCATCAAACAAGGAATATTTCCATGTTCACTGTATACATACAATACTCATATAAGTGTAGTGGTAAGGAGCCCAAGTCTGACCACATTGGAGTCCTGTTGGTCTATTTGGAGACTTACATAACCATGGCAACTAGGTCTGCCTCCCCTTTTCCTGGGAACCTGCTACTATTAGACTGATGGGCATTTAAGGCTAGTCATATTATACTTAGGGTATGAAGTTCCAGGCTGTGATTTTTCTCTATTTACATATGCACCTCCCCAATCATCACTGATACTGAGCTTACTATCAGTCACTTTTTCCCAAATCAAACTTATCTTTTTACAATCCAATATCATTTAAAGATTAACTCATGTCCAAGGTTTTCATAGTTTTATGTCAGTCTAGTTTATCATTTACTACTTTCTTTTTGGATACAATAAAGATGGTTGAGCTGGCAGTGATTTAACTTTTTCACTATACTGTTCACTCTAGTCTCCCCTTTACATTGAGATCTCCCTCCTTGCATTTACCTTGATTTCTAAATCTTTCTCCCAGAGATGGAGATCTTTCATGAATTTCTTTTTATTTTTAACTGGGGGACCCCATCCTTTCTTTGGTTTTCAGAAATATCAGCAGTCACCATAGTGTTAAGTTGGGGTTCATTTTTCAGTTCAGTATTTTGTTCACATGTTTTACCCTTTGTTCACCCTCACTTTTAGTACCATCAAATGCACTTAGCATCTCCATCATCTGTTTGACAGTTTCATGACCTGTGCTGATTAACAGATGTTCCATTGGTTTGGGAAAAATTTTGACTATCTTGATGATTTGTTTTTCTGTTCATGGGTATGCTTTCAGATTCCTTAACTGTGCCACCTGCTTTCTAAAGAACAGTACATATCACTCTTTTTCCTTACATCTTTCTTGCACTATCCTGTTCTTGATTGCCTCTTAGTGGTCCTCATTCCAGTAACATTTCACTAACACTTTGCCAAACTGTGTAAGATCACCTGGTTTTTTGAACAGGGATTCCCACCATACTTGAGCTGTGCCCTGTAATTAACTCATGGCTATCATCAATGAAGTCTTCGGACATTATGTGTATTGTAAAATATCTCTTGAGTCTATTTATGTGGTCCATTGGTGATTCTCTGTCATGCCCATAGTAAATTTTTAATTTCAAAAAAGGGTTTACTGTACTTGTATGTTTTCTCTATTTTCTAGAAGTTTTATCTCTGACTTTCCTGAAGTATTAAATTCTAATTCTGTTAATTTTGCATTCTGCATCCCTTTCACTATTTTCTTATCTATAAAATTTATTAGCTCTTCTTTTATTTCTTTAATCTCACCCTTATTTCTTCTTTCACCTCTCTAATCATTTCACCCATTTTATTTTTTTATTTCTTTCTTGAACTCTTATTTTATTCTTTATATTATCTTGGAATTCAGTTTTTAATTTATATAATAACTTCTTTACTAATGGTTCCATGTCTTCTTTCAATTCTTTTTACCTTTTTTCATGGTCTTACTATCCTTTCCACTCCTTAATTTCATACAGTTTTATTTACTATCAACTCTCTATCTTTCTTTCTAACTCATA
Source organism: Epiperipatus broadwayi (assembly GCA_028023455.1). Lineage (NCBI taxonomy): Eukaryota > Metazoa > Onychophora > Udeonychophora > Euonychophora > Peripatidae > Epiperipatus > Epiperipatus broadwayi. Next base: position 511,844 of record JAQFVV010006250.1, on the reverse strand, counting down.
TATTTTACTTGAATTTTATATTCTTTGACATTAACTAGTATTTTATTTTCTTATTATTTTTACTTCACTATTACGTTCACTGACCTTCTTTGCTTTTACTTCGAGCTACTTTATTTCTCATCTGTTTGCCTACTCTTTTCCTCTACCTACAAATGCGATTTCTTTTTATTATTATTATTATTATTATTATTATTATTATTATTATTATTATTATTATTATTATTATTATTATTATTATTATTATTATTATTATTATTATTATTATTATTATTATTGTTATTATTATTATTATTGTTATTATTATTATTATTATTATTATTATTATTATTATTATTATTATTATTATTATTATTATTATTATTATTATTATTATTATTATTATTATTATTATTATTATTATTATTATTATTATTATTATTATTATTATTATTATTGTTGTTGTTGTTGTTGTTGTTGTTGTTGTTATACACTCCTGCACCAAGATCTGGGCTGCCATTATATCATTTATTGGTATCTTCTGGTTTATATGCTTTAACTTTCACATATTCAATGACCAAATTAAGTATGCTCTGATAATTCATTTATTAGGATATTTCAGGTATTTTCTTGAAAGCAATTATTTTTCTGGTCACACAGCCCAACATACCAGAACTAAATTTTACTAATAGTTGGAGGAAAAAACAGTGTTTAATTTGTTTATCAGGTGCCAGGATTCTATAATCAATTCCAGTGGTTTTCCCACCTATCTTTATGAGTCACTACTAAATGAGAATTTGCTATACTCTGGAGGATTATATTTTTAGATATGGCATTGACAATTTATTTGGTAAAATAATAATAATGGAATTTATCTAATAATATACTAATAATAAATTCAAATAGACAACCAAGTAAATTATATTCATATGGTTTATTAATTCAAAACTATGATAAGAGAATAAATATAAGAAAATTAAATGATTATTAAAAGTTAAATTCTGAGGATTCAGATTTTCACTAATCTGATTCAACACCACATTTGATAGTATTTATAGTTCACAAAAGTGAGCACTTCTAGTATATGAAATAAAGTTTCTTACCAGTAAGTTTTAACTGTTCAATTATAGCACTTTGAGGTGCATTGTTTTGTTTGTCTTGAGATGGATTTATTGTATAATCTTATTATACCATATAGGTAGTCCAGGGTTCAAAGATTCAGGTAGACAATGGACTTCACTCATGGAATTATTACAACTTCAGGAAGGGAGAAAGTGTCAGCAAACAAACTCATCTCTACTCACACTTACAACAGTTCAGTCCAATGCTGAGAATAGTTTGACACATTTTATATTATCTCAAAAAGAACAAAATCAGTTTATAGCAAACTGATTTTAGAGGGCATATATAACACCAGGCAAAAGAAGATGATAAAACCTAAGGCATGCGCTTTCTGATGTGTTTGCTTTTTATACCCCTTTTCTGATTTAGTCTGCTACGCACACTCTGTTTACACCTTTTTAACTTTGACCAATTTAATGTATTTTTTTGTTTTCAAAATCATCTTTTTTCCCCTTCAGTGCCCATTTTTAATTACAGCAAAAGAATGCTATGATTTTAACTTTAAGTAATGTTCATTGTTTTACTATAAGAATTTGTATTCTTATTTTTTTTTAAAAAAAATAACGATTTATTTAAATGATTTATACAATTTTATACAATGAAGATTACATGAATACCAGGCAATGTCTATAGCCAAATGAGAAGTGGATATATACATGAATGTTGGATCAACGCTTCAGTAGTATTCTAGATTGGTCCATACTTTGTCCCAGTTGAACAATTAAGTATGCCTCATTGAGCATTGAAAGGCACGTCCAAATTTATAATGAGTATAGGTTTATAGTCAAGATGTGAAGCAGAGGCTAAGTGGGCTGGGAGAACACTGACACGGTCATTGATTCACTCCCAATCCGTCAGTCCAAGCCTAAACATCCCGAAATCTGTCCGTCACTTGCTTATAAGTTAAGCTATTCAGTTCATGATTAAATTTGTTAACTTTTATTGTTGAGGTAGATGGTGTGATCAATCCACTAATTGGTAGTCTTTAGATAATATGGTAGAGTTCCCATATATATGACTGAGCTCATTTTGGTATTGCATTGATGAGGCGAGACTCATATTTGATCATTGATATCTTTTTAATAATCAGTGCACTAGCATAGAGGTGCCGGCCCATGTTTGTTGATACAGCCAATCCAGAGCAAGCATTTTATCTCTGATGATATTACCCTTGATGAGTGTTTTAAATACTTGAAGGGTACTGGTGTTCGCATTGCCCAGAACAAAACTGCATCTCGTTAGCCAGATGGCGAAGGATAGGAAAATTGCTAATCTAATGTTAGCAAAATTGCCAGCTTTAATTGCTTGCTGGATTAAGAATGTGTCTGTAGAATAGCGTTTTACCTTTTCGTCAATGAAAGACCCAAGAATGCTGAGTGATGGACAATCTAGGAAAATGTGTTCAATTGTTTCCTCATCCCTCTGACAGAGTTGACATTGAGAGCTAATTTTGTTAAAACCCCTCCTCATTACGAGGAACTGATTAGTGGGTAGTGATGAGAGGTTTAATTTCAGAAGAAAGTCAATAAATTTGGGTTCCAGAAACCAATGTTTGGCTTTTTTGATCAATAATTTGTTGTTTAATCCAAGAGCATTATGGAGAGCTGAGGGACAATCTTTCTTTAGCCTATAAGTTTCCCAGTAGGACTTTTTTTCATTGAAAATGTTTGGAGTTAAGTTAATACAGCCATTGACATGTTTCCAGATGTCAGTCAACGATCCTTTACTATGGGGAGGTGGCGTATCAGTAGGTTGAAATTCTTGGATTAAATTTGTATAGTCCATTTCCAGTCAATGGTTGTGTAGCAGATTTAGTGATTTTTGCAAATATAATGTAGCAACCGAGTGTAGACCAAGACCGTTCAATTCTCTAGGCATTTGGGCTTTTGCCAAGCTTATGGCCACAACCTTCCTTTTCCACAATAGCTTAGTACATAATGAGCCCATTTGTTTACCAAAGATTTTAGTAGGCTTGATGATTGGTAGATAGTAATTGAGTCTTGAAAACACTAGCATGTTAAGGAGTGTGATTTTACCAGGAATTGAAAGCAAAATACTAGAGAGAGTGTTGATTGTTTTATTGGTTTTTTGAAGGATTGAATTTTGTATTTCTCTAGTCATGATAGTTTTTGTTTTTGCCATGGGGAATCCTAAAAAAAGCTGTGGCTTGGCTGTGAATTTGGATGGAATTGTTGTTCCTGTTTTAATTCTCCAGATGGAAGATTTGCTATTGTTAATTTGGAAGTTTAATATTTTGGCATGCTTGTCAATAATTGTGAAAAGTGTTGGAAGATGAGCTTCGCTGGGAAGAAAAATCGTAACATCGTCCACATAGGAGGTGTGGTTGATTTGTTTTTTGATGGCAGGAACATAAATGCCTGGCAGGATATTCTCTATGTCCTTGAGCATGGGGTTGATATAAGTTATAAAACATAGTGATGCTAGGGGAGAACCCTGTGGAATCGATATGTGAGGTCTAAAACCTGTAGACAACCTTCCATCTAAAGAAGTAAATATGGAACGATTTAGTAAAAGGTTTGCTATTATTCTGATGTACACATCGGGCACCTGATACTCCCGCATTGTCTGGAACAGTATGGATGGTATTACTGAATCAAATGCTGAAGAGAAGTCCAGTTGTACGACCAGTGGCCTTGACTTATTGGTTTGTCTGATGTGCTCAGTTAGTAAAAGAAACCGCTGAACTACATCAATGGTTGATGATCCTTTTCGGGCAAATTGAAAAGATGAAATATGTGAGTAGAGTTGAGGTTGTATCCGGTCCTTAACTAAGGATTCAATTGTCTGAATTAGCAATGGAATCATGGAAATAGGTCGTATATTGCTGAGACTAGATGGATTTTCTTGTTTTTAAGAAAAGGGACCAGTGCCACTGGGTACAAATCTGGAATGTTCTGAAAGTCGTCGGCCAGCATGTCAATCATGTTTTTGATTATGGGGATTGTGTAGTGACTAAGGTGTAATAGTACAAATTTCAGGATTGCGTGAAGGCCCGGATGAGTGCTTTCAGAAAATGCCTGTAGCTTTTGCAGTATTTGGGCTTCATTTATGTTGTGATTGGTTGTGGTATGATTCCATATGTTTCCTGTTTGAAAAGTATTGTTTTGCAACTTTGTTTTGAAATGAGAGTGAATTCTCTCCAACATTTCTGGTCCACTATAGCACTTGCTGTTAATGATAATCGTAGACGGTGTTGGTCTAGCAGCCAATCCAAGTGCCCATCGAATGTAGCTTTTAGTCCAGTTATGACTATTTCCCAAAAAGATTTTAGATCTCTTTGTAGCAATGTATTGAGCTAGAGCTTTTTGTTTTTCGTGATATTGAGTTTTTAATTCTAGTATTTCTTGAATTTTGGTACTTGAGAGGTGTAGTGAACTTAGCCTATTACTAATTGAATCAAGTTCTTTTAGAAGTTGATTTGGTCCCTTAGATCTTTTTGTGTGAAAGTTAATGAGGGTGCTCAAGATTCCTATGAAAGCAGACCATGCTTGCACAGGTGGCAAAGTGAGTACTTGTATTTTACTTAGAAGGATATATGCTTCTGAGAATAACCATTCCAGTGTTGTGGCTTTGTTCAAAAGTCTTATAGTTTTTGTGTGGTCTGAAAGACTTATCATGTTGGTGTCAAGTTGTAGCGAGATTTTTATAGCAAGGTGGTCTGAGAAAGGCACTAATTGCAGCTTGGCATGCAGGTTATAATGAAGTTCGGGGGAATAAAAGAGAAGATCAATCAACGATTGCTTGTGTTGTGTGTAAAATGAGAATGATTGAGGAGGAAAGAAACCTTCTCCACATAGCATAACTTTGTTGAATAAATGAAGATATTTGTTAGTAAACTGATGATAGGTCATGTTAAAATCCCCAAAGCAGATTGAGGGTGAATTATTGGATGAAAGCAGGGCATTGATTTTATTAATCACTGAATGAATTAGATTAGTATCATTCTTGAGATAAAGGTAAATTATGTTTATGGGGTTATTATTAATGGTAATGTTAATAAATAGAAGTTCTTTGCTAATGTGAAGAGTTCTTAGTTGCTGATGTTCCAGATTTTTATTGATCAGGAAAGCCACTCCAGAAGAAGCAGTATTCGAGGGTAGATAATGGAAATATCCATGTTGCTGCATTAATTGCTGAATTTTAATATTGGACTGAAAATGTAACTTGGTCTCGGAGAAACATACAATGTGTAAGTTTGATTTGTTTAACCAGTTTTTGATTGCATGTACCCGATCCAGTGAATTGAGCCCCCTCACATTAATTCCAGCAATTTTTAAATGCATTGTTTGATTCTGTGTAGGTGTGAAGATTGCTTTATTCTTCTGAGAACTCATCATCCAATGAGATTAGTTGATCCTCGAGTACTTGTGCTGTTTGACTCAGAATATTCCAATTTGTTACTGTTGTTATTGTTTGACCTTGATCTAGTGCTTTGTTTTGAGAATTTGTATTTGAGTTAACCATGTTATCTTTTTGAGATGCTGTACTTAGTGAATCTGTAGATTGGTTCTCTGTCGAGCAATTTGATACTGTTGTTTTTGTTTGACCTTGATCTAGTGCTTTGTTTTGAGTATTTGTATTTGAGTTGACCATTTTGTCTTTTTGAGATGCTGTACTTAGTGTATCTGTAGATAGGTTCTCTGTTGAGCTGTTCTGAGACTTATTTATTTTTGTTCTCTTCTTTTCTTGCCTACTTCTATCTTTGGATGCTTTGTTTGAAGAGTTTTGAGAGTAATTGATATCAAGATCAGATTCTGCAGTTGAGTTGGTTGTTTCTTCATGCTGCGATTCAGAAGAATCTTGTGTTTTCCTTTTGTTATTCGGTATTATTTGACCTTTCGGATTAGTTTGTAGAGATGATTGTATTGGTATTTGTTGCTTAATTATTGTTTGATGTACTTGATGTGTCTGTGTTTCTACTATTTCCTGTTTTGATCCAGTTGTTGAATGGTTTTCGGAAGCTGTGTGTATATGTTGTAATGTAATACTGTTCACACAGCCTTCTTTTGTTTTCTCTTGAGTTATGGCATCTGTTAATGTTTGCAAGATTTCAATACTGTCTTCATTGACTTGATTTTGTTCATTATCACTTGTATTAGTTGTCTGTCGAATTGAAGTGAATTGAGGGTTTAATGATTTTTGTGGACATTTATGATTTCTGGACATCTTTAAATTGCAGTGAGCACATGTTCCTTTTGGACATGCCTTTAGAAGGTGAGTACGTTCCCCACAGCTGAAACACTGAGGCTGCACACCTCGAATTGAGATGAAAATTGGAAGTTTTGCCTCATCTAGTGTAACCGGAATGTCTAGTGGAGAATAATCTGGGTTTAGTTTGAGTGAGAAGGCTGCGCTGTTTGAGGGCAGTTCAATGCCTGCTCTCTTTTCTGTTATGAATTTGAAATTTGTGATATTTCCAAATTTAGCTAGAAGTCGTTGGAGGTCATTTTGATTAAAATTTAAATAGCAATTTCGTGCTAATCCATGAATAATTCTGGGTTTGTTCATGTCTATCTTTATGAGATATCTATTTTTGAGGTAAAGTTGGTTTCTTTTAAATTGTTCTTTTTGTAATATATTGTAAAACTCTATTACTAAATATCTTTTGTTCGGATGGTGATATATTCTCTTTACTGAATCAGTTAATTGTTGACTTTTGATGAGCTCAAAAAAGTCATCTGTGGGGAAAGTGAACAAGTTGCAATAATCATTAGAAGTGGTTAATATCAAAGTAAGATCACTATGGTAATGTAAGAAAGAGTTGAACAAAAGTGGAGGTATTCTGGAATTGAATTCCTGGCTTATCTCATGATAATTATTCATGGTGGTTTGTGAATTTTGTGGAAATGCTAGAGGTCTATGTTCATTATTGTTGAAATATTCATCTCCCATAAAATCGAGGGTGTTTGATTGTGTGGTAGATTCACCTGTTATTATACTTGTAGTTTTAGTTTTGTTTTTGCTAAGTGCTGTTGCATATGATTGATCGCTTGCCTGAATTGTTGGACTTAATGTATTTTGTAATTGACTGTTAAAACTTATATTATGGTTTAACGTTGTGTTATTACAGAACTGTAAACTTTCTATGTCGGAATTGGGTTTAAGACTGGGGAATTCTAGTAAATAAGGTTTTTGTACGCTTAGTGCTTGACTGTAACTTCGATCATGGTTTATCGTTTTGGAAAACACGTTTATATTTTTTTGTCTACTGTGTTGTGACAATGTAACGTTGTCGGAAAGTGATTGAGGCTTTGCATTTTTATTTATATGTCCTAAGGGATCTTATAATGTTAATTCTTTGTCGGTCATTTGGCTTAACAAGGTTTCGTTATGGAAGAAGTTGGCTTGATTGGTTTTACTGGAAGTATTTACTATTGTTTCGTTTTGAGGGCTCGTGTTAAACATATCAAATACCTTTCTAACGTTATGGTCACTATGAGACCTCATAATTCTGTTAGGCTTCGGTATTTCCTGATCAGGAAAATTAAATGCCCTATCCATTCTGAGTTTTAATTAATAAACACAAAAGATAAGTGCTTACCTGATCATTTCCACCTCTCCGTAGGTAAAAAAAAATTTCAAAACTATAATAATTTAGTAATTTAATGTTGAACGATCTACTTAGATTGTCACTTCCGGAAAGCACATGCGCTGTATTATATATTCTTATTTTTAGCAAAAATCAAAAGTAACATTATGTTATTCTTCTTTTTTATTTTTTTAACTAAAAAAATATAATCTACATTGTCTAAAATAAATCACATTGTGATTATAAAATATCATTCTTGTTTTTTCTGGAATTTACTAATTTTAATTCTAAGTTGCTAATGCTGATTATACCACAAATTATGGTACAATAGTTACAACAAAGAATAAATTAAGGATAAGGTTGAAACAATATTTGAATGGTAGGAATTTAAATGTAAATATACATAGTAAAGAATTGTGGATTTTTAAGATAAGGATATTAGAAAAAGTAAAATTATATAAAGAAAGAAAAATAAAAAAAAATTGTATATAATGCCGGAAAAACCTATCTTATAGGATAAATTATATAAAAGATTAAAATAAAACAAATTAAAAATAGTATAAAAAAGGGTATTGTTTTAAAGTAATTGGTTAAAAGTATAAAAAGTATAAAAAGAATGAAAATTATTGATAGTTTATATATATATAAATAAATGAGTATGTAAAAGAAAAAAATTTGGAGAAAAGAGAAGTAAGTAAATGTAGATTCTATAATATAATATATATATATAAAATATGTATTGATGGATGAAATGGAAATGTTATTGTTTTTTTTATGATAAGGGTATATACATTTTTATGTATTAATTTTATTTGTAATAATAATGATTGATAGCTTGAAACCGGTCTGGGGATGGGGACCATCATAGATAAAGGCTTCAGGTATTTTCTTTTTTTAGCATTTATCATAAAAAAAATAAAAAAACAAGCTTGTTTAGAGCTAATAGCAGGCTCTTTATATATATGTGTGTGTGTGTGTGTGTGTACTTTTATAAATTTTTGAAAATGACTCCAGAAAAAAAGTGGTCAAAACATTGGGTGATAAAGAAGAAATAAAGTTTTTAAAAAGGAAAAAAAAGAGTACATAATTTGATTGAATTCAATGAAATGAACATTATAGTTTATAAGACATATATATTTTAAAGAAAAATAAGTGTTTTTTTCTTATTGCAGTTGTTAAAAAATTTGTTAACAGCAGTGATAATACATTAAATATATATATTTTTATCTGATATTGTTTGATTATACCAAAACATTTTAATCATGAGGTTTACGGGAGAAAAATATATTATTATTCATTCTCTATTTAAGGTTAAGAGAGATGATTAATCTGCTCTATAATAGATTTTTTTAATGTAAAAAAATCAAAAATATAAAATTTTAATTAAAACTCATAGTAGAAGACTTATATCACCCTATACTTGTTATAACATAAAAACATCATAAAGAGGTGATGGTGGACCATTATCATTAAATAAAGCTGAAAGGAGTTCTATAATGGTATTGCTCTTGTTTTCATTTATTATGGTAACCTCTTGTCTTCCAATTATTCACAGACAAACACCATTTACCTAATGCCATATTAATGTTTGTCCAAAACTTTGCATTAATAAATCACATATTTGAAATAATAATTTTACTTTGAACTTTATTTTATGAATGATGTATTTATGATGAGGTTCTAATTCACACTTAGATTGTTTCTGCATTCAATATTTTTGGACATGAAAATTTCACATACCATTAATTATACATTTAATGTATGCACTTGCATAGACATATAAAAAGAAATACAAAATATTTAAAATTGCAACATTAATTTAAAGAAAATATACAAAATAATACAGCATTAAAATTGAATTTAAAACTATAGCTAATTTTTATCTTTTTGTTTAATTTTTGGCTATACTTCTCTTAAGAACTAGTAGAAACTATTTTTTTTTATTATAGTCAACAAATACTATTACAATGTGCATTTCATTTTAAAATAAATTGAACAACCAGAATAAAGCAGTCATTCAATTTTAACTTTTTCTAACTCCTCACTGGTCATTATTGACAGTTGCACCACCTAGCATGTTTTGTATGCAATGCCTTGTGGTTTTTTGATTTCAGCATATGCTCATAGTATTCAGGTATTAGTTTGTGAAATTTGCTATAGGGAGCAGTTTTAATTAATGAGATATTCAACAAGGGAATAAATACATAAATGGAGAAATGTGGGTGATTTAGGCTGCAAATTATGTTAGGAAGACATGGAAAACATTAGGCATCTGCTAATTGAATGTAAATGCCTCAAGCAGAAAGAGTACAAACAATGAAGTTGTGGGAGAATAAATATAAACTAAGTGTTTATATCAAAAATGGTAAAAGAGGCTTTAGATATAAAGGCCATGGAGTGGACAAAGATGATGTTGTGGAAATGGTATATAGCAGGATAGAGAAGAATATGGGGGAAAACTTAGGGTGGGGAATGGAAAGTGAAAGTAAGGTGGCTAGGAGGTTTATCTGAGCATATTGGCTACAAGATTCCTGACTTCGATAAAGTAGTTATATCACATCACATCAATTTTTTTGGACCTATGTTTTTCTATTTTTACATTGGAAGAGAACATATAGAAACATAGTTTTACCTATTTCTTATTGTCAAATTTATCATGACAAGTAAGTTATATAATAGTTACTTATAATTATTTTTTTTAAAAATCAATAAAAATTGGTTTTTTTATTGCAGATTTTTTTAAAAAATAAACATTTTCTATTATACATTTTCAAAGACACATGATATCTAAGTTATCAGAAAATATTGGAATTTAAATGTTTAGTTTTTACATCTATTATATAGTTTTATATAATATTTTGCAAATTCTAATGTATATACATATGATATAAAATTTTGATTTATATAATAATGTATTTCAATAAATAATAAGAAATAACTATTTTTCTGTAGTACATTTTGAAACTTGTGGTCTTTCTTATATATATATATATATAATTGAAACAATATTTTTAATGGTTTATAAACAATTACAAACAATCTTAAAATCCACAGAAGTACTTTCGGTTACTTTCTAACCTGCCTCAACTGCCATTAAATTCAAAAAACAAAAGATATGTGGATGATGTTTTTTTTTTTATTTGTGGAAATACTAATAGTATAAATTTGCTTATAGAGGAATTAAATAAGTTGAATGGCTTCAAATGGACTATTGAAAAAGAACAGGACAATAAGATTAACTATTTAGATTTAATGATCACAAGAGATAACAGTATATTAAATTATAAACTAATAATTAAGCCACTGCAAAAAAGAGGATATATAAATTATAAATCAAAAGTACCAATGATGCATAAGATGGCAAGTTTTAATTTTTTTTTGTTTCGGAATGAAAAATTATGTCATTACCAAAGTGATAAACTAAAAAATATTGAGATATTTGCCAAGGAATTGATTGATGTCGGTTATAAAATGGAACAAATAAACAATACTTTATGTCAATTTAAAAAAAATTATGATAATTTAAAAGAAATGAAGATTAATAATAAAAAGGGGATATCTATTCCATTTATTTCAAATCCACAAGTAAAATTTTTTAAGGATTTATATAAGAATGTGTTTAAGCACGAGTGCGTGTGCGGCGCAACTGCTCCCAAAAGCTGTAATACAAATACAAATAGCTAACTAAAAAAATATTAAAACAGCTGAGTGCTTTCAAAGGATCTTGCCTTCATAATCATAGCTTGCTTATGTTTAAATTTATGCAAATATGCTAATTCCATCTTTTTGATAGAGAAAAACACGTGTCCTTTCTGTTTATGGCATCGCTGTCGCGAGAGATAAATAAGGCCTCTTTGATCTTTCTTTTGAGGTCATGTCTCTCTCTACATATGATGGTAGGATTGTCCGGAATGCACTCATGGTGACTTGTGCACTGGTGCTGATAAAAAGCTGAATAATTAGAAGGATCGTTGCGAGCTCTATTGTATGAATACCTGTGTTGTGCCAATCATGTGGCCAGAGATGCCCTGCTTTCCCCATAATATGTGCCTTTGCAATGGTTATTTGGACAAGCAATGTTATATACTGTATGGGGAAAGCAGGGCATCTCTGGCCACACGATTGGCACAACACAGGTATTCGTACAATAGAGCTCGCAACGATCCTTCTAATTATTCAGTTTTTTATCAGCACCAGTGCACAAGTCACCATGAGTGCATTCCGGACAATCCTACCATCATATGTAGAGAGAGACATGACCTCAAAAGAAAGATCAAAGAGGCCTTATTTATCTCTCACGACAGCGATGCCATAAACAGGAAGGACACGTGTTTTTCTCTATCAAAAAGATGGAATTAGCATATTTGCATAAATTTAAACGTAAGCAAGCTATGATTATGAAGGCAAGATCCTTTGAAAGCGCTCAGCTGTTTTAATATTTTTTTAGTTAGCTATTTGTATTTGTATTACAGCTTTTGCGAGCAGTTGCGCCGCACACGCACTCGTGCTTGAATACATACATTTCCCAAAAGTAAAATTATTTGACTTAAGAATGTGTTTAATGTTTCATTCTACATTCCAAACAATATTAATAAATTAGTTAATAATTCTAAGGAGGTCATACCTTTCAAGCAAAAAAGTAATGTCATATATCAAATTTTTTGTCATTGTATGCTATCATATATAGGTGAATCTAGGTGCAGTATTGAGAAAAGATTGAAGGAACATGAATTATTATATAAGCGTGTAAAAAATAAAAATAATGGTGATTTAATATCTTCTTCAGTTTTCTTTGATCATGAAAAAACATGTAAATATAAATTTAAATTTAATTTTGAAAATGTGAAAATTCTTCATGAAGAGAGAAACCATAGTAAAAGAAAAATTAAAGAGGCAATTTTTATAAACAGGAATAAAACGCATTTAATAAATCGACAGGCTTCTAACATTAAAATACAAGATTTGTGGAATTTGAATTGATGACATTTGCTTCCGCTTTTGGTTTTTGAATTTAATGGCAGTTGAGGCAGGTTAGAAAGTAACCGAAAGTACTTCTGCAGATTTTAAGATTGTTTGTAATTGTTTATAAACCGTTAAAAATATTATTTCAATTATAATTACAATATTGTTTTTAATTAACGGATATTTTATTTATTTTACATATATATATATATATGTTTGAAAAAGAAATTATATGCACATTTTTGAGAGGACATATATATTTATAATATTGTTAAAAAACAAACACTGTCCCCCTCTACTTTTATACAAAATTTTAAAAAAGCATAATTCTGATCATATATTCGAAAAAAAAAAAATTAAACAGTTTAACGAGTGGATTAAAAATCTCTATTATCAGATTGAATTAAAGTTTCAAATGTTTGACTGGTCAGTTATTGAATCAATAATAAAAATATATTTGTCTTTTAAAATTATATTTGTTTTAGTTTAGTTTCTAAAGTGTAAATTAATATTTCATCAGATCATGAAAGTAAACAAAAGTTTTTTAAAAAATAATTTTCTACTTATAATTGATGAAAATAATCTATAGCAGTTAACATAAAACATATTTTTGTGATATGGTTGCTGTACATTATTGTTTTTTTTTTCTCAATTTGTCTTTTTGTAAATGTAAATATTTTTTGAATTATTCTTCTAAAATAATTAATATTTTCATAATATTTTGTGAAAAAAATAATAAATTTGTGAAAAGGAATAGAAAATAAATGTTTTTATTTTCAAAATCAATATGAAGAAATACAACTGTCAAAATCAATGATAGGTGCTCTCCTATGGAGTGAACAATTAAGTACAAATCAATCCCTATAAAGGCATGTATATGCATCCCTATAATAGCTTTAAATTTAAATATTATTCATTTATTAATTCTAAAAGAATCTGAAGATGGCTAAAATAGATAATTATATAGAGAGAATGAAATTGAATAGTAAATTGTTGGAGGATATTAATAAAAGTGGAAGAGATGGGAATAAAAAATTTTGGAATTACATTGAAAGGAGAAATGTAGAGGGAGAGAGAGATAGTATTACTAGATGATGAGGGAATAGAGTGTAGCTCTAGAGAAGATTTAGAGAGAATCTTAAATAAATATGTAATGAATATAGAAAAGATGTTAGATGTAAAGGATAGAATGACAGAAAACATGATAGCATATAGTAATGGGAATATTAGGTTTACAAAAAATGAACTGAATGAGGTAGAGAAGAAATTGAAGAGTGGAAAGGCAAAAGGCTTAGATGGATGGGCAACAGAAATGGTAATGGATTTAGGATATAGGGCAAAAGAAAGTTATTATCCTGTTTTAATAAGATGGCATAGAATAGTTTTTCAATTAGTTGGAGTAATATAAGAGTAAGATTATTACTTAAAGGAAAGGGTAAGGATCATAGAAAGTTAAATAATTATAGATCAATAGTGGTAACATCAGTTTTGTATAAAGTTTTCTCATATATGGTGGCTAAAAGAGTTGCTAAATGGATGGAAGGGAATAATGTAGTGGAGGAAATGCAAGGAGGTTTTAGATTAGATAGGTGTATAGGAAATAGTTTATTTGTAGTTACACAACTTATGGATATGAGTAGGAATTCAGGTAAACAGTTATATATGAGTTTTATAGATATAGAGAAGGCATATGATAGAGTAAATAAAAATAGATTATGGAAAAGTTTAGCAAATTTGGTAATGGGTGAAGCTTTAGTGGATACTATTAAGAAATTATATGAAAATAATTATTATATATATCAATTAAAGTTAAAAATGGGGTGGGACTAAGGCAAGGATGCCCTATGTCACATATTTTGTTTGTGTTGTATTTGAGTGAAATGGAAAGAGCAATAGAAAGATTAGGAAGGGGGATAAAGATAATGTTAATAGGTGGTAAGGGAGTATATATTTTGTCAGTTTTTTTTTGTGTGAATGATTTATTTTTGTGCGCAGAAAAAAGAGAACATATGGGATTAGGCTGAGGACATGTGCAAGGGTGGTTAAAGAGATGGGAATTAAATTTAGTGAAGAAAAATCAAATATAATGACAGTTAATTCTGGGGAAAGAGAAGATGTAGAATTTTTATTGGGAGATATTAAGTTAAGTGTAGTGAATAGATGTAGTTATTTGGGAATTATTTTAAGTAATCAGAAAAATTATTTGGATGAATGGGGGGAAAAAATGATAAATGAAGCAAAGAAAAGAAAGGGATTGATAAAGAAATTAACAGTATTTTCATATAATAAATATGATGTAGCTAGAATTATATGGAAGGGAGTTTGGGTAGCAGGATAAACATATGGTAATGATGTATTATGTGTTAGTAAAGGGGTATTAGATTACTTAGAAAAAGTTCAAAGGGAAGTAGGAAGACATGCATTGGATGCAGATGTATGAACAGGGAACGGAGGCAATTCAAGGAGAAATGGGATGGTCAAGTTTTCATATGAGAGATGCAAAAAGTAAAATGAAAATTTTTGGTAAATTGCAGTTTATGGATAATAAAAGAATAGCCAAAATAGTATTTAATTGGGTTATGAATAAAGGGCAGGTGAAAGGTAATGTGGTATGCCAAAGATTTGGATAAAGAATTTATATCAGTATATTTGTACACAAGATGGGATAGTTGTGTTAGGAGGATTGTTCAATGTTAAAATGGTAAGTAATATGATAAAAGAATAGATTTATTAATAAAGAATAGGGAGTTAGAGAGATGGAGAACTAGTATGGAGAGTAAAAAGAGTTTATATATATATATATATATATATATATATATATATATATATATATATATATATATATATATATATATATATATATATATATATATATATATATATATATATATATATAAACAGAATATTAGGTGTGAGTTAATGTATGATAATAGTAAGGAAAGTAGTTTATTGTTTAAGGCTTGAATGGGATCTTTAGCAATAAGAGAATATACATGTAAATGGAAAAATATGGGTGATTTAGTCTGTAAATTATGTAAGGAAAAAATAGAAAATATTAGGCATCTGTTAATTGAATGTAAATGCTTGAAAACAGAAAGGTTACATATAATGAAGTTATGGAAGAATAAATATGAAAAAAATGATTATACAGAAAGTGGATTATTGGTTTTTATGCTGGGTTTGGGAAAAGATAAGAGGAATTTAGATATGAAGGTCATAGAGTTGACAAAGATTATGTTTTGGAAATGGGATAGAGCAGAATATGGGAAAATTTAGAGTGGGGAATGGAAAATAAAGTGGCTAACAGGTTTCTCTGGGCATAATTGCTGAAAGATTCTTCACTTCGTTTAAGGAGAAGCTACAGTACATCACATCCTATAAAATGAATAGAAAATCAGCAAAACAATATTAAAAATGGTACTTAGAGAGTGAGTTAGAGCCGCATGCAAATAGATTGTTTCTGTGTTGTTAAAACTTTAAAGGCTAAAGGGCACTGAGAGGCTTTGTTTTTATATGTTTTTAACCAAAGGAAGCAAAATGGAGAGCTAATTGTGTTTTTCATTGTTTCTGTGGCAGTATTTTACTTGAAATATTCACAAATATTTATTTTCCAGTGTAGTTCCTATATTGTTTAAATTTTTCATTTACCTTATTTTTTCAAAGTGATTGACATCAGGTAATATTAATGATGTAGGTAAAATGTAAAATTGCCTTTTTATTTAATTACTACTAAGACAATTTGAAAATCCTAATTATGAATATGATTATATAATTTATGAAATAATTTAATAATTTCTTTAGTAAAATAAGTGCCATATTAATAATGAACAAGAATTGTAAATAAAAATGTATTGTAGTAATTGATATTTTGCATTTTAGAATACTTATTATTTCTTATTACAAATAATTCAAAAGTTGTCATGCAACCGCCTTGCAAGCAAGTAGTTGGTTGCAGACGGTTGTTGGTTCACGTCCCGGCCGATGGTATGACATATGGAAAAAAAAAAAGAAAAAAAAAATTCAAAACTTATTGTAAAAAATATTTATCAACTGTCTTAATAAGATTAAAATATAATTTTGAAAGGTTTTTTTTACAAGATACTATGTAAATTTTTAAATTAGCATTCTGATATTGCTAAAGTTTAGCAGATAAGCAAATTATATATATTTTTTCCTTTTGAGTGAATATAAATAATATTTAAATGTCATTATGACTATATTTTGATAAAATATGCAATTGTCTATACATAACATAATTTTATTGATAAAATATCTTATGCTCCTTTGAAATATAATTATTAGTCATGTTTATTAAAGGAAACATTACTTGGTATCATTTCAAATTAATTTTCTGAAAATTATTGACATTTTGTCTATGCAAAAGTAAGAAATATTTTTTTACCACTTAGTATTTCAGTCTGTAATTTTTTTACAATTACAAATTTTATATATTTATTTGAAGTTATGAGAATTAATTTACTTTCTTTTTAAATTTAAATAAGATATACAAAAAGGGAAGAAAGCAAATTTTAATAATGTTCCTGTAAATATTGTTCCCAATTACTAACTTATTGTTTTCCCTCTCCGATTTTTAATTAAATAATTACTTATTGATTTATTATTTTTATGTGACCTTTGTTTTTAAAAAATAAATAAGTGATTTTTAAATAAAATAAAAAAATAGAAATGTTGGGTAGAATGGCTTAAACAAATGTGAATGGACAATACTTCTTTACTCTGCAGTAAAATATAATATTTAATAATTACAGCAATTGCAAATACTTGAAACGATTATTTTAATATACTTTTTGCAGAAACTATAGACTTTTCTATTTAGTGTTCTTTAAAACATTGTCCTATTTGATAGTATAAAGTTGTGGCAAATGGTGTATACTATCTTTATATATATATATATGTGTGTGTGTATATTATATAGAGCTTGCAAAAGTTATATATAGAACTCGCAAAACAAACTCTTAACAAGCTTTGTTGAATACTTCCAACCTCAAACCGGTTTCTGCTACTGGCATCTTCAGTGAGGTGTTAGGATATTCAATCATTAGATTAAAAATACCAGGACAAACCCAGCACTTTATCCAATGTATAACTATTAAGTAGAAACTTTGAAATTTTTAGACATCCATATGTCTTCCAATCCAGCTATCTAACTTAGATAGCCGTATGGGACTGAAACTAAGTTCAGATACAGCACATATTAATAGCTTTGGCAATATAAAATTGCCAAAGCCATCATAGCAAAAAATAAAATTACAAAAAAATCAAGATATTTATATATAACAGCTTTTACTGCTTGAGTGATAATATTTAACACTATATATTTTCACTTAGTAATTGTTTTTGTTGCATATTTATCATTTAAAGGTTTATAACAAAGTTTAAAAATAAGAATTAATGTGTTTCCTTTTCTTTTTTTTCTTTCATATGTCAAAGCATTGACTGGGAAGTGAACCCAGGTCAGCTGCTTGGAAGGCAGCTATGCTAACTGCTAGGCCACCAATGCTTGACAATTTCTTTTCTTTGTTACATAAAAATTAATTTTTTAACAAATAATTCACAATTAATACATATATGTGTATAAATAGACAGTCATATAACATTAAATACTAACAAAATAATAAATTTAGACTAAAATTTTTCTCATGACCATGGTTTCATGTATTAACAAATAGATCTTCTTAAGTGAAAATCCACTAAACACAATATATATATATATATGTGTGTGTAATTATATAATTGAATATTTGTAAATACAGTAACTAAATAATTAAAAATTTTATCCACTTAGGAGTACTTTCGATTATCCCAGTAATCTTTGTCAATTGAAGCTTTGAAATGCAACTTTCCCACAATTCCATGATCTTAACGTTTGCTGCTTGCCTGTTAATTAAGTCATGTTTATATTTATATATTAGCATAGCTTCCTTTATTTTTCTTTTATTGTTATTTTTTTCTATTTGCAATATTTTTACACTGTTAAAATTGAAGTCAAAACCATAAATACATGATTTATTATGGTCGTAAAAACAGATGCTGAAATATTATTATCTACTATGCAATTTTGTTTCGATTTCTGAACTCATTTTAATAATTGCAAATGTTCTTTAGTTCTTTTTTCCAATGTAAATCTAGATTCACCTATATATACACTGCTACACCTACATATCCATTTATAAATGACACAATTTTTATTTATAAATGAGGTTTTATCTTTGGAGTTATTTATTAATTTGTTTAATGTAAGAGGTGTGTAAAATGCAATATCACATATTCCTTTATAAATTTTTCTTATAAAATTTACTTGATCATTTCAAATATATGGGATTGATATCCATATTTTTTTATTAGCAGGAGAATCAATATTATTATTAACATTTTTATTTTTAATTAGTAGATTATCCTTCTTACCATAGTTGTTTATTATGTTTTGAATTTGAAAAAGAAATATTTTAACATATTAATATTCTAGCATGTCTTCAATTTATTATGAATAGATCTTTGGCACTCCTATTGCTTTGAACTTTTTTTTATTTTGAGGCTATTTGTAACATATTTTTATTTATAATGTATATTTAATGATAAAAATTTGAACTACAACTTTTTTTTTTTAAATCTGAAGATGTTAATATTGTATAGATATCTACAAATAGTATGCAAAATTAAAAAGATCTGAATATGCCACTGATTAATGAAATTGGCAGTGGCTCTGATTGGTAGATTCTTTATTCCCAGGCTTTGATAGTGAGTTTATCTTTTATTATTTCAGAAAGAAAAATGATAAATTTCGTTATTTATGCAACATATTTATACCAAAAGCATACATAGTTACAATTGCATTTTATTTGAAAATGTTTGTTTTTAAGAAGATTAATGAAATAAATCATAATTATTGTAAATAGAAGTTAAGATTGATTCACTGAAAAAGAAATGCTTTCATAAATGCTGGAATCAGAAGGTTTTAGTAATATTTAAATAATAATGAATACTATTTTAAAACAGAAGTTCATTGGTTTTTTTTTATGTTTAACCAAAAATTCCTTTTGAATTTAAACATTGAATTCTAATAAGAAATATTTTGTTCAGTAGTTTTTATAAATTGGTAAAGTTTATGATCCTATATATAAAGAGCTATTTTCCATGTTACACATTTTATTTTAGTACATTCTTTTCTATTTTGCAAATCTCAAATATTATTTTTTAGAATATTTTTCATTTGTAAACTTATATTAATAGTAAATGATATAATTATTATTAAAATGTGATATAGAATAAAGATGTAATTATAAAAATGAAATGTTGCAGATAAGACTTAAATTGCTACTAGACTTTTTCAAATTTAGAATAGGAGGAGTTTGGTATCAACAAGTTAAGAGGTTTTTTCCTATTATTAAGCTTACATATGTAATATATTTTTATTTAGCAATTAAATTATATACTTATATCTCTCCATTTTTTAATTCTTGCCTTTACACTTAATAAAAAAAATTGAAAAATTAAATTTTGTCAAATGAAAAATAATAAATTATTTTATTTGTTTTTTTTTTTAAATAAATATTTGTAATGTAAAATAATGACACAACAAAATGAAAATTCAGTCTTATAACATGGATTCTCATACTGTCTACCCCTATTTTTTTAACTATCTTTTTAGAACACATAGTCTAACTTTTTGCATTATAATTTTTTTTTTTTCATTATTTTTTATTATAAAGCCTATACTCCATTTAAAATAGTTCTTCATATTTTTTAAAAGAACTTTTAATCTAATGTTAATGTTAATTTAGGGGTCCTTATTAATACTGACTTTTTTTAAACTCAAATTGTATGATTTTTTTTTTATTGGGAGGGACAGGGCAAGGGGAGCACTTTATCCTATACCTAGCTTTTCTTAGTCGTATTATTAAATGCAATATTAATAATAATAATAAAAATTGTGCATTTTATTTTTTTAAAAAAACTTGGAATAGAGAGAATTGCCTCCGTCTTTCTCATAGTTATAATTAATCAACTTATTAAATTATGAGCTTTAAAAAATTATTTTGGGCATATTTATCTATTCTGTTCACTGAATCATCATTTTGAAATAAATTGTTACTAAAAAAGATATATCTGTTAATGGATATCCTATATGACATTAGTTTTCAGTGTTTTGTTGATTTCTATTATTCTGAGCAAAATCTGTTTTTATTGGAAGTGGAGTCAAGTTCTCATAATTAACTTATAGAAAAAAGATTTTCACTATTAAAATGTTTATTAATATTTACTAAGGCTGTAATCTCAAGAATGTACACATAAAAATATGATAGTAGGGACCTCTACTGATCTTAACCACAAGCTTATATTTTGGAAGAAAAGAGGGGAACGCTTCTTTACTTCAACCTACTTTCTAAATAAATAGATGAAACTGAAGCGTTAGATCTGAGAGGGTGAAGCTATTCAATACTTCACTGATTAAGTCCACATTTCTTATTACACATTAATACTCAAGAAATCTTTTGATTTACAATGAGTCAATGGAAAGATCTTATAGTTAGAAATCTATTACGATAATTTAAAGTTGTAATTATAAATTTATTTAAACGCACATTGATTATGTAAGTAATATTTACTAAGGCTGTAACCTCAAGAATGTGTGCATAAAATGTGATAGTAGGGACCTCTACAGGTCTTAACCACAAGCTTACATTTTGGAAGAAAAGAGGGGAACCCTTCTTTACTTCAACCTACTTTCTCTATAAATAGGTGAAGCTGAAACGGTTAGATCTGAGAGCATGAAGTTATTCAATACTTCACTGTTTAAGTCCACATTTCTTATTACACATTTACAGTCTTAGTAAATATTACTTATGTAATCAATGTGCATTTAAATAAATTTATAATTACAACTTTAAATTATCGTAATAGATTTCTAACTATAAGATCTTTCCATTGACTCATTGTAAATTGAAAGATTTCATGAGTATTAATGTGTAATAAGAAATGTGGACTTAGTCAGTGAAGTATTGAATATCTTCACGCTCTCAGATCTAACCACTTCAGCTTCACCTATTTATATAGAAAGTAGGTTGAAGTAAAGAAGGGTTCCTCTCTTTTCTTCCAAAATGTAAGCTTGTGGTTATGACCTGTAGAGGTCCCTACTATCGCATTTTTATGCGCACATTCTTGAGGTTACAGCCTTAGTAAATATTACTTACATAATCAGTGTGTGTTTAAATAAATTTACAATTAAAATGTTTATTATATTTTCTTTATGCATTCAGATTTATTTTGTGTTTTTATACTATCAGAATTAATTTGTAAATTTCAAAAAAATACCTTATTTAATAATTTTTATTAGTCAATCATTAGACTAGAGATTATCCACTTAATAAATAATATTTATGTAGTGTAATTTTCATTTCCACCACTCTCATGCAAGATAGGGGTTGGTTTCTATCTGCTTTTAATATCTTGTGGATAGATACAATCATAAACATATGATCAAAGATTTGTGAAAAAGATTATGATTCCAAGATACACATTTTATGCTGAACCAGCACTCATCAGTAGGCCCAGATGAAATGTGTATTTTAGGAATCATTCATTTTTTTATACATGTTTGGTCATATGTTTATGATTACACTCCTCCACAAGGAGTTGAAAGCAGATAGAAACCAGTTCATAGTTTGTGTGAAAGTGGTGTAGTAAAAATACCGTATATACTCTTGGTTTAACATTTTTTAATTGTTATTTTGTTCAATGCAATCATTATCTTCCAGTATTTAAGATATTTTTTGTATTTATTTATCTGTAACACTTTTTTTTATTATATATATTTATTGGTTTTAAATCTCATCTTGAGATTCTAGGAGCAGTTTTATTTTCTCCTGATTTTTATTTTGGAATCTTTTTGTTATCTCAAAATCTTTAGAAAATTTTGTGTGTGTTTTCTTCACATTTCAATAAATTTATCTAGATTTGGATTAATATTGATGATTTGTCAATATTAATTTTTTATCATTTTTATACTACTTAATGCTTTTTTTTTATTTTAAGTTTTATTACATATGGTCAGTACTTATTTCCAAATAAATGTTTCATTTTTTTATTTTCTTGATACTACTCTTTTATTTCACTTTTTATTTTAATTTTTATCCCTAGTTTTTCCATTTCACCATTTTATTGTTTTAAATTTCCATTTGATTTTTTTTTTTAGATATCTTCTCCAATATTTTATCTTTTAATTTTTGGAGTAACTTCTGCATCTCAATACTCCTGTATTTTCATTTGGTTCAACAATCTTTTTTTGTTTCTGGGATTCTTAAATTCTCTTTAAAATTCATCAAATTTATCTCTCATTCTATTTTAAATCATTTTAAATTCCTATTCATAAACTACAAGTTGACAAAATGCAATAACAGAACTATATTAGTTTTATATTTATAATATGTGCCACAATCGTGTTTTTACTCTTCTATAAAATATTATTTTGAAATAAAATCAATTTAATAAAAATTTTATGAGATTTTTAAGGAACCAAAAAAAAATGATTTTTTTTTTTTTTAAAAAATATCTAAACTTAAAATATTATTGATTATCTTTATTTATACTTAATTTTTAAACTTTTAAACCATGTTTTATTACTATGTTATTCTTTATACTTCATTAAAATTCTAAATTATTAATTTATTCTGATAACTAAAATTTTAAATTAGTTGTTAACATCATACCCTAATAACACCAACATAATCTTAAACATTTTTTTTTTAAATTTGTCATGTCCTCAACCATACTCCTATGGCCCTCTAGGGATCAGTTTCATCAATCAGGCATCAGATTAGGCTCCAAAAATTGAAATGGGGCTGGGCATTCTGAGGATGTTGAGAAGAAAAGGAGAGATCATATTGGAAAATAATTTAATTATATTTATTAATGCAATAGACACAATTTAACAATTAACATATAACATTGAGGTAGGTTAAATGACTAATTTTTTAGCAGAATTTGCTGTTTCAAATTTTAAAATATAAAATTAGCCCTCAAATTTTACCCACACGTTATTATAACCTAGATAAATAGGTCACAACTATTGTAATGATGCTGATATTAATTTAGTTATAAATGTTAGCAATAGTTATGAGAGGATTAAGTTAAAAATAGTAATTAACTTATTCGTCAAAGATTCGGTGCTGTATTTTTTATTGTATATATATAATTTTTAAAGTAACATTTATTTTAATGAAATAATAACAAAAAAAAAAATGCAGTCAATGGTATATAAAAGATGTAAACAAAATTATTAATTTATAGATAAAATAAAAATATTATACCCATTGTCTATGCTATTTTTCAAAACACACACATATACTAAAATTAATATAAATGTTGCCATTGTAAAAGTAACTATTAATTACACTTAATAATGTATCATTTTACTCTTTTGTAATTGCATTAAATCAAGATGGCTGATTTCTTTACTCTTTTTAATTTGACAGCCAATCAAACTTTCGCTGGCTTCAAAACAACTGTTTGTTTATTTACAATTTCAGTCTCAGCAAACATCATTTTTGAAAAACATACACATTAACATTTTACCCCAAAGCTGTGTAATAAATGGATTACTCATTCATCTTTCAGCTTACTTTAATTAATCATGTAAAAAAAGGTAATGTTTAAAATGAAAAATGTTTGTTTTATAATAATCTTCATTTTTTACTTTCAGAATGAAAATTAACTTCATTCCTATTTTGTTATTATTTAATATGTATGTAAAAGAGTTTTAAAGATGATATATATATCTGTACGGTAATAAAATGAATTTATATTAATAAATATTGATGTCATAATCGTGTATTACTAATAATGCAATGTATGAAATATATAAATATTCAATTAGTATATAAATTTTGTCAATGTTTAATTGGAAAATATTGACAGATGATGAGAAACGCTAGTTTTTGCTAAACGAATGTCACGATCAATTTTTTTGTAATCAACAAAACTATATCAGTATCATCTGTTAATTAATTTATAAATAAAATGATAATGTAGGACAAATATTTACTTTTATATCTATGTAGAATGTTTATAAGATCAGCATCAAAAAAAATTGTACTTTTATAGATCTTAGTAAAATTTGACAGGCTGCATCCAGACTGAGTGAAGAACACAGAATTGTGTAAGTGAACATATTACCCAAATTTAACAGAGATCAGGATCCATAAATCTGCAACCAAATTATTGCAATAATTTATCTCCTTTCATTTAGCTATTTTCTTTGCTCTACAATAGAGCCATCCATTGTAATTTTTATAATTAATAAATACCAGTTAGTAATGTTGCAATATCTGCATCTCAAATTAGTTTCCAGTATGCTGATTTGAGAGAGAAAACTTTTGATTTGAAGCTTGAACTAATGTATTTACATGTCTACTAACTATCTTTAATTTTTTTTTATTATCAACTTAATAATTTAAATTTCAAAAATCCTAAGACCTTGAACTAGAACCTATTTATTTATTTAATTATAAAGATTTGGCACAATGGCTATATATTTTAGTGACCTCAATTTTATGCCAGCTGGTGACCCCTTTCATTCTTTATTTTATATAAACTATACCAACATATAAAATAACATTCTATGTTTATATCTAACATGACATAAACTACATCAACATATAAAATAACATTCCATATTTACATCTAACATGATTTCTGGATTTAACTTTTTGCCTGGCGAAGCAGTCGTATTGAATATTTAAAAAATTGTGTTAAGCCACAAAGTTTATCATAACTTAAATTTGTATTATTCAACAATGACATAATATATATTGTTTTATACACAGAACACCAAAGAATGTAATTAAGCTGAAAAAAATATAGTCATTGATATTCAAAGTAATAAAAAAAAGAATAAAAGTTAATACTTCTAATAATTATTTTCATATTATTTCATAAATTCAAAATTATCATGCATACAGCTTAAAATTATATTTTTGTTAATAGGTTAGTTGGATTCATCATAAAATTTATAAAAAAATTAGTATATAATAGCACTTATTTAAGATAATCCATCACTTGAATACTTCATAGAATAAAGATATTAGTACCTTTCATTTTTCCTAATAACCTCTCAAAGCATATTTCTGTACAGGGGTTTGCAATGAATATGTCATTGCTAATAGCAAGTGGTTAATATTGATCAATAATTAGTATAATTTGAATATCATAATAAAGAACTTCAATACACTTTGTAATTTATTAAAAAGTACTATTAAAATAGTCACTATATTTAAAATAAAAATAATAAAATAAAATAAAAAGTGAATGAAATACTAAATTCATTATAGAGTTAAGCTTGAAGCACATAAGTTAGTAGTTTAGAGTCAGTACAATATAGTATTATTTATCCTGTCTTTATGGGTTTTGAGAGCTCATATTGCTTCATGCTACTATGACTATAAATTTAGTAATAGCTCCATCAACTGCCACCTTGCATTTGTTATGCAGCTTTGAAATTTACATTGCAGTAGTCTATAATCAGCCTAAGTTTATATATATACTGTCAAAATCTTTACTTTTAGCATTTGCATATTTTTATTATTATTAAAATAGAGACACAACATTATAGAAAAATCTAAATCAGGTCATAATATTTGCAAAATATGTTCAAACCCACATCATATCAAAAAATACAGATAATTCATGATATAAATTTACACAATCATGAGTTATTATATTGATTTCAATATTAATTTTTTTGTACATTTTTTATCAAATATAAATTCAAATAATAATTAAAAAATATATAAAAATAAAATAATAAGTAAAAAATGTATAAAAATAAAATATCACATGATCGCTATTCCTTATGCTAGCACATAACTGTTATTAAAACAGGCAAAACTCTCCATACAGTAGTGCCACTCAGTGCCAACCAGAGTAATCAATGGATGCAGAAGGCTTGTGCATAAAATACCCATCTAGTATCTACTTATCCAATATCCCCAGACTAGTTTCTGGCTTGTGGCCTTTTTCCATGAGGAGCTTTGGATCTGAGAGCACTGCACCTAGATCTTAGGATCTAATGCAACCCTCAGCAGCCACCTTTTATCTCTACTTAACTACAAAACTATGAGAATAAAAATTGAAAACACAATAATATTTTCAATCTAAGCTGTCTTTGGCTCTTTAACAACCATAGCCACCATTATCATATTAGGTAGGATTGATGTTAAACCACTACTATTGCTTATGCTATCACATAACTGTTACTAAAACAGGCAAAACTCTTTATACAGTAGTGCCAACCAGAGTAATCAATGGATGCCAGAAGGCTTGTGCATAAAATCCCCATCTAGTGTCTACTCATCCAATATTCCCAAACTAGTTTTTGACTTGTGGCCTTCATCAGTGAGGAGCTTTGGATCTGAGAGCACTGCTCTTAGATCTTAGGATTTCATGCAACCCTCCAGCAGCCACCTTTTATCTTTACTAAACTACAAAACTATGAGAATAAAATTGAAAACACAATAATATTTTCAATCTCTGTTTGGCACTGAGTGGCACTACTGTATGGAGAGTTTTGCCTGTTTTAATAACAGTTATGTGCTAGCATAATTAATAGTGATCATGTGATGTTTAGTGGTTTAACACCAATCCTGCCTAATAGGATAGTGGTGGCTATGGTTGTTAAAGATCCAAAGACACCAAAATGTATGGGCACTGAAGTGGGTTGAGACCCATATAACTATATAAGATATTGAGCTTTGATTGAAAATATTTTTGTGTTTTCATTTTATTCTCATAGTTTTATAGTTAAGTAGAGATAAAAGGTGGCTGCTGAGGGTTGTATTAGATCCTAAGATCTAGGTACAGTGCTCTCAGATCCAAAGCTCCTCACAGACGGAGGCCACAAGCCAGAAACTAGTTGGAATTGGATGAGTAGGCACTAGATGAGGATTTTATGCACAAGCCTTCTAGCATCCATTGATTACTCTGATTGGCATTGAGTGGCACTACTGTATGGAGAGTTTTGCCTGTTTTAATAACAGTTATGTGCTAGCATAAGGAATATTGATCATATGATGTTTAGTGGTTTAACATCAAAATAGGATAGTGTTGGCTATGGTTGTTAAAGAGCCAAAGACATCAAAATGTATGGGTACTGAACTAGGTTCAGACCCATATGGCTATATAAGCTATTGAGCTTAGATTGAAAATATTGTGTTTCCAAATTTATTCTCATAGTTTTGTAGTTATGTAGAGATAAAAGATGGTTGCTGGAGGGTTGCATTAGATCCTAAGTTCTAGGTGCAATGCTCTCAGATACAAAGCTCCTCACTGATGAAGGCTACAAGCCTGAAACTAGTCTGTGGATATTGGATGAGTAGGCACTAGATGTGGATTTAACCTTCTGGCATCCATTGATTACTCTGGTTGGCACTGAGTAGCACTATTCTATGGAGAGTTTTGCCTGTCTTAAGAATAAAATAATAAGTAAAAAATTTATAAAAATAATTACTTACCATTGATTCCCTCATAATGTTGTCTTCTAAATACATCGGCCAAAAGTTGTATTTTTTTTCAATTTTAACAGCGAATATTCTTCCATTAACTAGCAAAAAATGAGAGAAAGACAAAAAAATTATAGCTAATTGAGTACAAAAATTATCATAAAATTGTCAATTTTTGAGATAGAAAAATAGAACTTACATTTTTTGAAAGGTAAAAAGGTAAAAAAAAAGATGGATCCGAAGGTGTAAAATGCACATGTGCCAATTCACATAGTTTTCCCACAATTCTAAACTGAAATCACATATTGCAAATTCGAAAATTCTATAGTACTTTCTTTGTTCATAAAAATGAACTAGTTAAGAGCCATCTTTCGTAAACCTCCAAGTCCCTAGATTTGTTTTTGGCTTGATTTTTTTTTCAGTGAGAAAACTAATATACTTACACAAATAATTGTCATTTTTGATTCCTGTGTACTTCAAAGTAATAGCTTGAAATTCAACACAACACATTCAAATTACTAGCATATATAGTTATTGATCAATATTTATAGTATAAAAGTTAGAGCTTGCTTTTAGCAAGTATGAGTACTTATTAATTAAATTTTACTAATGAAGACCAAAAATCTAGAATTTAGTTTAGTTATGAGAATGTAATAACACTACCAATTATTATACATTTGATTACTCAAGTTTACAATAAAATTATGTAGTAAAAAGAAAAAAATTGTAATATATGTTAAATGTAATATAGTTGTGTAATATTTTGATTTAAACATCCTAAAAAATTAAACAATTCTACAATTAGAATTATTCTGTCAGGTTATATTTGTATATAAACAAGTTGCTTGGATTTAAAGTCTTACATTTTTTTTATTTCAAGAGAATCTACAAAAGTTATAATAAATGGAAAATTACACATTGATCTTTGAAGAGACCAATTAATGATACATTGATTGCTAGTCAATGAAATAGGAATTGAAAAAAATATTTTCAATGAATATTTTGGGTTTTTTATGACTTAAATACATTTAGTGTTTATATTAATACATAACATCATCTAGTAAAATCCTTGTTTTTTACTTCACCTTTGAGTGGTAAGTTTTAAATTGCACTTTACACAAAAAAATGAAGCTAAGTATTATTAGAAAAGAATTATATGGCTGAGTACTTTCAGAGAACTTAAGTCTCCATATTCATAGCCTATTTCAGGAGTGTTGGCCCAAGCAGTTTTCAAAATTTTTTGTCCAACCAGTGGATGTAGAGCAGCATATTATGGAGAGACCCATGCCAACATCACCACCAGAATATCTCAATATCATTATTTATACAGAAGAGCTCTAAAATCTAAATAATACTGAAAACAGATCCATATTTTTGAGCACCAAAAAATAACAGGCCATGTGTTTGAACCCACTATGGCAAGGGCACTGTACACTGAACATAATGATATGAAACAAAAGATAAAAGAGGCATGCTTTATTGCAAATGACAACTATGCAATAAACCAAAAAGAATCATGCTTTGTAATCTCCAGAAAATGGTCTTTATGAAATAAAACTTTGAATAAATTTTGCATAAATTACTGCTAAACTCTGCTTAAATCTCAATGTAAGCCGACACTCCCAAAATAGGCTATGAATATGGAGACTTAAGTTCTCTGAAAGCACTCAGCTGTATAATTCTTTTCTAATAGTATTAAGCTTCACTTTTTTGCGTAAAGTGCAATTTAAAACCTCATCTAATATTTAGCTAAATAATTTTATATCAGTATATATATAATATTCAAATACAAGTATATAGTCTATATTAAACTTAATGTAATTAGAGGTACTTGAACTCAGATTTTTCCACTCCTTTCATCTTATACAACCAATATGACAACATACATATGAAAACAATTGATCTCCAATATACATATTTTATGCTGTATTCGCACTCTCAGTTGGTCCAGATTACTATCTCCCACACCTATATACAATCAGTACTTAGTTTATATTAACATAGCAAATCTCCAAACTTTAATGTATAAGCTTTAATCTACCCCACCCTCCAACTCTTCAGCCATCCATTTCATTGAAAATTTAATGATGGAATGCTCAAAACCCTTATTGATATCATTTATTGTCATACCCATATTCACTTAGTCACTCTGACCCCTTACATATAGGACCTTAATAAGTCCATTTAAATGTGAGTGGTCAGAATACAGGCTGAATATGTAATATTTAAATACAAGTATATTTTGTCTATACTAAGCTTAATGTAATTAGAAGGGAATTAAACTCAAACTTTCACACTTTCTACAGGTATCCACATCTTTTTGTAGAACCAATACACATGTCTACATATATGTGAAAAAAATAATCTCCAATATATGTTTTTAAGCTGAACCAGCACTCATATTGATCCAGATCACCATCTCCCACATTTATATACAATCAGTGATCAGTTTATATTAAGAAAGCAAATCTTCAAAATGGTCATATTAAAGTCCTATATGTGAGGGATCAGAGTGACTTACATTCCACATGGGTATGACAATAATAAATGGCATCTATACTAGCTTTGAGCATTCCATCATCAGATTTTCAATGAAATGGATGGTGAAGAGTTGGAGGGTGGATTGAAGCTCATATATTTTAAAGTTTGAAGGTTTGCCAACTTAATATAAACTGAGCACTGATTATATATATGGAAGATGGTGATCTGTACCAACTGATGAATGCTGGCTTAGTCCCAAATACTTGTATTGGAGATTATTTATCTTTTTCATGTGTATGTAGTCCTGTATAATGATTGTATAAGATGGTGAGGATAGTGGTAGAGAGTGTGAAAGTTTGTACTCAAGTCTCTTAATTTTATTAAGTTTAGCATAGACAGTATACTTGTATTTATGTGGACATATTAAGGTCCTATATGTGAGGGGTCATAGCAATAAAGTCAGTATGGGTATGACAATAATAAATGGCATAAATAAGGACTTTGAATGTTCCATTGTCAGATTTTTAATAAAATGGATGACTGAAGAGTTGGAGGGTGGAATAGATTGATGCTTGTCCATTAAAGTTCGAAGATATGCTCTTTTAATATAAAGTGAGCACTAATTGTATATAGGTGGGATATTTCAACATGTATGTGGTTTTTTAGTTGTGTAGGATGGAGTGAATAGCTAGCTATAGGAAGTGTAAAAGTGTGAGTTCAAGTCCCTTCTATTCCATTAAATTTAATATAGTCAATATACTTATATTTGAATATTACATATTCAGCATGTATTCTCCTCATTTTTCTTTTGTGTGTTTAAATGCATATATTAACTTCTTTCTATATGTGAAGTGTCAGCGTGACTTAAAGTTAACATGAGTATGATGATAATAAATGGCATCAATAAGGGGCTTTGAGCATTTCTTCATCAGATTTTTAATGAAATGAATGGCTGAAGAGTTAGGGGGTGGAGTAGATTGAAACATTCATTAAAGTTTGGAGATTTGCTATCTTAATGTAAACTTAGCACTGATTATATATATATATGTGTGTGTGTGTGTGTGTGGGAGGTAATTTGCACCAAATGATGAGTGCTGGTTCACCATGAAATATGTATATTGGAGATCATTTATTTTTTTCACATGTGTGTAGTCATGTATAAAGCTTAATCATTCCATTCAATGTTTGTTTTATAACATTAAGTATAAATTTAGTCACAAAAGCCTTATTTATTAAGAATTTACCAATAATCATCAGTTTTGATGGAATATATATCTAATATAAAACCTAAGTTTATTCATCTGCTCTTGAACTTAGTAATTGTGATTCTTTCAAATTGCATCCAAAGTATTCCTTGAATAACAAGTGTAATAATTTTTAAGGCTAAAAGAGTTTATAAGTAACCATTAGAAACCAGTCAACACTTAGACAATCCCTATATAGATAACAATCAGCAATCTCAAACTGTTGTCAAGGCAACCTTTTAAACAAAGGTGAAATCCCATCTTTTTAATGGTCCCCTATATTTATATAGATACTAAAAATTGCAACTTGACCACAGAGATTGAAATTGATGATACAAACAAGTTTAAATAAAACTCTTTAAGCAATCTTTAGTGTCTATATAAATATATGGTACTATAAAGTTGGGATTCCATTTATATTGTTAAAAGGAGGTTGCCTTGACAAAAGTTTAAGATTGTTGATTGTTATCTCTATTAGGATTTTCTAAATATTACTTATAAACTCATTTAGTCTTAAGCATTATTACCCTTATTTTTTTAAGTAATACTTTGAGTGCAATTTGAAACTTATAATTGCAATTTGTAATGTTATAATTGACTATTTATTAGTCTGCATTCAGAACAGGTTATATTTACCTGCTTAAAGAGGTTTATTTATTTAACATTGTTTGTTTCAATAATTTCAATCTCTATGGTCAAGTTGCAGTCTTCAGTGTCTATACAAATATATGAGACCATAAATAAAAATGTCATTCCACCATTATTATTAAAAGGAGGTTGCCTTCACAATAGTTTGAGATTGTTGATTGTTATTTATATTGAGATTGTCTAAGTGTTGACTTGTTTCTAATGGTTATATATATATATATATATATATATATATATATATATATATATAAACATTATAATTTTAATATATATATATATATATATTGTGCCCTTATCTGTAGGTCATAATAAGGTAGAATAGTCAATTACTAAAAAATTTTAAATTTTAAGTTATATTTATATGATATATAAATAATAGTAGGATAATTAGATTTTATAGTACAATTTAAAGCTGAAAATACCTGGTATCTAAAAAATGTAATAGATTATTTTAAAAGAAAACAGTTAAATAAAGCTTAAATATATCATTGCTTATGGTTGTAAAAGCTGGCCATATAAAATAATACAGCTATAAATAGTTAAAAGTATAATAATAATTTGAGTATAATATTTAGAACTAATAAATTAAATAAATGCTATATGTAGTGTTATAATTGTGTTTAATATTCAAAATTAATAGATTATATTTTAAAATAAACTTTAGGATGGTGAGAATTATATTTGGTTCAACATTTTTTAATTATTTTCCAAATTTTCATAAAATATATCAGTTTTGGTAATTTAGACCGAGACGTAAATAAAAAATCATTTGATAAAGTTAGTAAACACGTGACTGTATATTATATACCTTCACACACACGCTTGTTAAAATAATAATAAAGTTTGTGAATTTAAAACTAAATATAATTGCCATCGACCCTTAAAGTACAAGTTGAAGTATTAAATATTGTTTTAATAATTATTTTAAAGATTAAATAATTTTTATAAAAGCATAATTGAATTTAAAAAGTACTAGTCTAAATAATATTTTCAGACATTACGTCATCAATTCTTCATTTTAAAAGTCTATTCTGTTATAAAACTAAAATGGATAAATTTGTTCGCGCTAAAATAAAGTTATTAACCAATCAACGGAGGTAAATTAGCAGACAAAAATATAGGAATTATACAGAGCGGGGAGAAGGAATGTGTAAGTGAAAGAGAAAGTAACACATTTTTTAGCTGATAACACCGTAGCTGGAAAAGTGATATAAATTTAAAATTTGTATTTATTTTTAAAAAAAAGTTCTTCTGTAACATATAATATATTTTGACTGTATCGATATGGATTGCTAATTTTAAAAGTTATCTTACCAGGGAATTTTATTCGAATTTAACCAAAAACCTACAGTAGAGATGGAAGTACAAGGGAAAATACCTAAATTTATTACCGAAGGAGAAATATTTGGAAAATGTCTTAATACAACTTTATTTATGCTCAACCAGAAACTTATTATTGTCACCCAGAAAAATAT
The DNA here is from genome assembly GCA_028023455.1 of Epiperipatus broadwayi. Taxonomy (NCBI): domain Eukaryota; kingdom Metazoa; phylum Onychophora; class Udeonychophora; order Euonychophora; family Peripatidae; genus Epiperipatus; species Epiperipatus broadwayi. The sequence continues at coordinate 477,874 of JAQFVV010006250.1, read as the reverse complement.
AAATGGGACGTTATATGAAAATTTAAAAGAGAAGTTACATGCCGTCAGGAAAAAAAAAATTATGACGCAAAATTTATAAGGCTACTTTAAAGTTATGTTATTCTTCTCTATGGAAAAATTTAATCTGCGTTTTATTATAAAGAAAAATAATGATGAAGAAAGAATGTTTATCTTTTAAGGAAAAAACATTATTAAAAATATGGTACCAGAATTTTAAAATAAAGAAAAAGTTAAAGACTAATATGAAGGTGCTATTATGTGTCTTAGGGAAAAGAACAGAAAAACTTTATCTAAGAGAAATGAGAAAAAATATTATAAAGAATTCAATGGAGAAAATGCTTGATTGATAAAATATAAAATTAAATTACTGAGTGAAAATGGATCCATGGAAATAGAAAATTTTATTGAAGATTTAAATAAAAGTACGTACAAGATGCATCGGAAAAGTCGCGCGGGAAAATATGAGCAGACAATAGTAAAAGAGAATGCCATGAATTAATAATTGTATACAATATTGTGAAAAACCAAGGATTGTCGTCTATGAATATTTATGAAACAGAGTAGCTATTGTTTTACTTTAAAATAGAACATTAAGTGACTGAAGAAGAAATAAAATATATTTTTTTTTTTAGCTTAAATATGAATGGTTCAAGAAAGTCTGGTGAAGAAGTATCGTAAATATAATTTAAATATTTTTTTTATTGATTGTATTTAAAATATAAAATGCTATATTAGATTAGGGAAAACATATAAACATAAATTTAATAATAATGAGATTTAAATATAATAGCTTAATAGAATGATAGAAATATTGTTTTAAAAATAAAAAGTATGTATGGAAGTTTTAATATCTACAAGAATTAATGGAATGGTGAAGCCTACAGAACACGATCGAGAAGATCAAGATCGTTTTGGTAATTTTGGTATTTATTCATAAATGCATAATGTATTTTTTTTAGATCATCTATTGATTAAGAATGATGTGTGAAAGTTTTAAATTTATAAGTACACATTTTATACAACATTAAAACATATTCTGAGATAAGAATAATTTTAAATATGCATGCAATAAGTTATTTCAAGTATAATTAATAGTATAAGTTGTCAAAACAATTGTGTGATTCTTTTGAACTTTCATGTAACAAAGTATTAGATATTTTAAAATAGTTTGTATATGATAAATATACGAGAAAAGTAGTAAAAGATTTTCTTAGAGAACAGCTGTATAGTTTTGAAATAAAATGAATTTTATTATTGTTAGAAATGCAGATAAGAATTTGTCGATGTACTGTATAGAAAAATCTAGAGAAATAAGATCGGATAGTGACTTGGTAGTACTAGTGTAGAGGAAACCAAGATGATGTTTTGCTAAGAAATAAGAAAATAAAGTATTTGGATCATAGTTAGTTTGTGTGCTTTCAGTATAGCCAACTAAGCCCTATCACTGAACACATATATTTTGGACAGTGTCTTTACGTATCTTTTAAACTCTTTGATGTTATATAAAGCTGAAGAAATAGCTTTAGCATCACTCCTATAATAGAGGTGGGTAGACAGACAAAGGTCGCTCCTCTATATTGTCTCTTTAAATTCACTGTGCCATTGTTGTCAAGGTTTATGACGGATAATATTCTAGTTATTTTGATCCTGTGCATCTATTTTCGCTATCCTTGTTTTCGTGAATCTGCATCGTCAGAAAGATATTTTTTACAGAAATAATGAATAAAATAGAACTGAGGGTATGTTATCGTTTAAGTAAGAATAGTTTATTTACTGGAATGTGTTAGAATTATGTAATTTTAAAAGTGAAAGTACAGAAATCATAAAGAGAGAAAGAATCATATAATACAGTTTAAAACCAATTTGGAAACGAATATAAGATTTTTAAAAGAGAAATCTAAAACAAAGTTTTTTTTTTAAGTGATAATAAAATTTGAATATTTTTTTATAATAATATTTTAAAAAATAAATATTGCATGTTTGTTAAGAAAATAATTCAATAATGTGTAATAGACACATATATATTTGTGCATGGTGCGTTAATAATTGTAATTACCATCCGAAGCAAGGCTTGAATGAGTATATTAGATTAATAAGCATTGTATAGTGAACAAGAAAACGTAATATCAAATGTAGAAGAATGTTTTTGAATCTGTAGGATTCCATATAACTAATATAAAATTAGGGTTTTATGATTTTGTAGAATGTTTACTACGAATGTAATTTTATAAAAATATAATTTTAAAAAATAGTAGGGATACAAAGTATTAGTGATAATTATAAATAAATACATTTTGTAACAAGCTAAACTAAAATAAGAAATCCAATAATAATAATACTATACTTTCTTAAGTATTTAAAAGATAAGAATTAACTAGAAAAATAAGTAGAAGTTTGGTTTATTGTATAAACTAGTAAAATAATTTTGTGATAGGAGAGTAAGGATATCCAATGTACATAATGTAAAGATTGTTATTTGTTTTTGTTATTAATAAACTTTGTTGTAAATTTATTATAAAGCTTTGTGTCTTCGTTATTATTTCTCCACATGGATGCATGATATCACAATACACATTTATAATTGAAACAGACATATAGTTTTGCACAAAATAGGTAAACAGAAAAGTGTTATCATAATTTTGAAAATTTATTTGTATGATAAAATTAAAGATCATAATTATATCATTTATTGGTCATAAGTTGGTTGCCACAATATTAAAATAAATTATATGCTAATGTTACCACACGAATTTTGTTGTCGGATTATTAAAATACTACCACGTACGTAATTATTTATTTCATTTAGGAAGTAATAAGATTATATTATACTATTATTATTATTATTATTATTGTTTATTATTGTTAGTTGCTGCGTAGTGAATTTATGACATAAAATTCCCTTTTCATAGTTTACTACCGTAATTTTAAATCAGTTAGAATACAATTTATGAACCTGAGATTTGATTTTATTTTATTTATTCTATTTATTTACTTAATCTTATTTAATTGAGCTAGATTATTATTACAAAGAATATTAAGACATGATTATTATTTTAATCGTAGTGAAAAGAGCTTAGAAAGTCGTAAGAATACTATAAGTTAGTTATTTAGTATAGTAAAAGGGGGAATAGTATTCTTATGCCATTGAGATAGTATCATGTGGATAATATCTCAATGTAGTCTATCTCGTTCTCCGTGTCGTCACTCCATGTCTCATGAGAATAATAAATATTTATTAATTTATTTTTAAAAAATATAACTGTACTTGTATTTTAAAAGTTAGAGCTAGTAATCATTTTAATTAATGCTGGATATTTCATTTATTCATTTGTTGAACTGAGCTAGAACCCGGAATTTAAGTATATATAAATTTTATGGAGAGGACGTGGACGGACGGAGGAGGAGGGCAGAATATATATATGTATGTGTGTGTGTGTGTGTATTGTAAATATAAGATAATTTCCTGTGGTTAATATTATATAATACATTAAGATTAATATTCAAACTACTGGTTTATTAAGTAAATGAAATATTCTCAATCCAAGACATACGGCCAACTTTTTAGAGAAGTTTGAATATTAATGTCGATATATTACACAATTTTAATCACTGGAAATATATTTATGTATTTCATTCTTTGAATCAATATTGAAAATGTGTAAGTTGGAAAATTCCACAAATGGTAATTAAAATAATGTTAATCAATTTATAAAAATAAGCTTTAAAAAATAATATGATTGATTTAAATTTTTTTTTTTTTTTTCCAAAGAGCTTTTGTTAAGAAAATGAAGTAACGGGAGATGGGTCCAATTTTTTTTCTAAAAAAATTTGTCTTGTGCATTGGACTGAGTCTATTTCATTTACTCTATTTTATATATAATACATCGAGATTAATACTCAAAGTAATCAAAGTACTGGTTTATTAAGTTATTGCAGACTTAGCGAGTTTGACAAATTGTTTAAATGGTGTTTCACTAAAATCTTTTAACTGAAACACAGGCTTAATATATACCATGTGTCTATATACCCTATATTAAAATCTTTTACATGTTGATAGAAATATTATATATATGTTTCTAAAAATAAAATTAGTTTTTATATTTCAATTATATAGTTGTTATATGCCTTTCATTTCAATAAGGTCTCTTCAGTTAAGTCAAATGAATTTTCTCAAATTTTATATATTCTCTGTATTTACTTAATATACCCTACATCAATTTATTTTACAAGTATTTTGTTTTAGCAGAGATATTATTTACAATAGTTGTTATTTAATAAATTCTAAATGATTATTAATCACTTGCTTTTACCTGTAGATCAGATTTTAAATGAATTAATGATAAATATATCAATAACTGTTTCACGTGTGCTTGACACTTTTTTATTAGCCATTGGACTCTTTCAGTTTGGGCACATTACTTTATACTTCAAACGTATATAGTCATTTGAAAAAGTACATATAATAATGGCTTCTAACATCCATTTCAATCCAAAGAAGACTTATCATTGCATGCTTATTTTAAGGATTACATTGTTATACTATTGAGAACAAATATTGTGAAAATGGAAACTTTCTAAGAAAACTTTCTTGACAAAAACAAAATTGGAAGACTAAGCATAGCTAAAGATAGTGTTGAAAAATAAAGTCTGTGACTTTTTATCTAAAAAGAAATGTGAGAAAATTTACATGACTCCTGCTTACATATTGCTGTTTTTCTAGCATATTTTTTTACCATCCCTATGCCACTTACCATAAGTACTATGATTTAAAATCTATCATTACTTACTAAAACTTAAAGTAAGTGGCATAGAGATGGTGAAAAAGTATGCTGCTAAAAGTGAGAAATGATATGAGAGGTAGAAATTCCTTGCATAATATTGGATAAAATATTATATGCAGTATTCTGATACTAATCATATTTGAAACAGATATGCTTGCATTATAATGTGCATTCTAATAATATATATATATGTTTTATTGTATATATATAAATATGTTTTATTGTATATATAATAATAATCCCAGTGCATAATGCTATACTGAAATAAATATACAAATATTAAGCAATTAAATCATCCCACATGATTAAGAAATTCAGTACTTCCCACTGTGAACTAATATATAAATACATTAGAGTTCGTATTTCAAAATAGCCAGGTCAAAATGGTATCCAAATGGTATCCACTTTGACCTGTCTGCTATCAGATGTTATATATTGAAATACGAACAAACTCAAACAAAGAACTTAAAAATTAGCAAACAATGATCTTAAATTTTGCTACAAACAAACATGTTGTTTGCTAATTTTCAAGTTCTTTGTTTGAGTTTGTTCGTATTTCAATATATAACATCTGATAGCAGACAGGTCAAAGTGGATACCATTTTGACCTGGTTATTTTGAAATACGAACTCTAATGTATTTATATATTAGTTCACAGAGGGCAGTACTGAATTTCTTAATCATGTGGGATGATTTAATTGCTTAATATTTGTATATTTATTTCAGCCTAGCATTATGCACTGGGATTATTTTCTATACATTTGTGTTAGGTGGTTTAAAGATTAAAATTACTAAAGTTTAGTTTGTCTTTATATAATAATGGTAAAAACATGTTTGTTTGTAGCAAAATTTAAGATCGTTGTTTGCTAATTTTCAATTTCTTTGTTTGAATTTGTTCGTATTTCAATATATAACATCTGATAGCAGACAGGTCAAAGCGGATACCATTTGGATACCATTTTGACCTGGCTATTTTGAAATACGAACTCTAATGTATTAATATATTAGTTCAAAGGGCAGTACTGGATTTCTTAATCATGTGGGATGATTTAATTGCTTAATATATATATAATGTTTTAATAGCATAAACAAAATGTGTGAACTTCTTGCTTCTTTTATATATTGTTTGAGAAAATTGAAAAAATCAATTTCTCTAGTTGGTTTAAATTAAAATAAACAATGAATTTATTATTTACTTTTTAAATTTCTAAATTATAGTGTTAAGATATATGTAAAATCATCACACTGGCATTGTATTCTTGAAACATATGAATAAAGTTATCTGAAAAAGACAAAAGATTCATGCTGAACTAGCAGGGGAGATAAAATTGAGTTATTCCATGTGATTGTATAAAGTCTGATATACTAATCTTTAACAGAGAGTCAATGTTATATATGGCTGGAGATAATTAAAGCTTTAATAAGTGATTAATATCATTGGCATCATTGTCTTAGATAGTTATGATAAATTTGTGATACTGGAAAATTTAACACTTATAAGTCAAACTGTAATAATTTAATATATATATTTTTTAATGTTTGAAAATTAAACTTTATACTATTTGCTTATAATTATCTGAAAATATTTAAAAAATCCTAGAATATTTTTTAGATATCTTGCTTTGGATATCATTTATCTTTTTCACATGTGTTTGGTCATGTGTATTGCTTGTAGGAGATAGAGTGGATAGCTGAAGGTAACTTGAAAGGCTGTGTTAAAATTGTTTATAATTAATTAATATTTGATAAATGGGAATGTAGCTATTTTTAATTGAGGGAAAAGGAATCAAAGGTTGTTCTAGGGTGATCAAGTGAATATCTATGCATTGATTATAAACAAATTAGATAAAACATAATGCAGTCTTCACCATTGCTAGAAGAATTAATTAAACTCTTGCTAAATTCATGAGTTAATTTTACTTTTTAAAAACTAAAGTGAACTACAGGCTAAATTTTTTTATTATAATTAACAATAATTTTGGTTGATAAGTTTAAAATGTGCACATTCTTCACAATAAAGTCATATAAATTATACCAGGAATAAAATAAAAGTACTAGCATTCAAAAGGGAAAAATCTTGATGGATACTTCTTATTTTCTTCTTATGTTTCAGTAAATTGGAATATTTTGAGAAGTTATTATCTGTTTTATAATTAAATTAAAAAAATTTAAAGAAACACTTTATTCACATAAATGTACTAAAAACTGGGGGGGGGGGGGCTGCACTAAAAAGTAAAAAAAAACATGTTTTTTTCAGCTTTCACAGTATTCTTGAAATTAAGAATATTTCTAAGTGCACACTTGTATATTGGTCACATATTATCAAGAATATTGTGAGAGCTGAAGAAAAAACATTTTGTACAATTTACTACTTTTTTTTTTAAAAAAAAAATTTAAAAGCATTTATGTGAATAAACATTTTTTTTTTAAAATTTTATATATTTTTTTCTACTTTTTAGGTAAATATAATTCCAGAATCAAATTTAGGTACAATTTAATAGAGTATTGAATTCTATATACAATTAAATTTTTTTTGCTACAATTTTTGAAAATATTCACCAAAATATAAAATAACAAACCAATTTTCTTTAAAAAACTTGTTTTTTAATTATTATGACTATATGAATTTTAATTTCAAGAGCAACGTTTCGACTATTTACATCCTTATAGCCTTTTTCAAGCCACTAAAATTTATGCTATTCTAACTATCTAAACTTGGAATTTTTGAAAACTCTAAAAAAAAAAATGTATTAGTTATCATGAATATATATGAATGTAAAATTTTAATTAGATCAGAAATTTGGAAATGGGTGCAAATTGACTTATAAGATTTTATCAGAGACTAACAAAAAAAACAGAGTAAGTTGAATAAATGTGTATAAAAATTCACCTTTATTTATCTTATAAAATTTTTGTATTCCATAATAAAAAATTTTCGTGCCAGTCTGAAATGCATTTATTTTTATAATATCTGCTTAATTATTTATATATATATACATGAGTTTTTAACATCAAAATTATATTTTTTACTTATTTTTAATAGCATATATTATGGTAATGAAGGCAAACATTTTTAAAATGTAACAACTTTCCATGAAACAATATCTACTTTCTAATACTGTTAAAATTAAGTAAAATATATGTATAGAAATCATAAAAAATAAGAATATATATATTTAAATTTACTAGTATAAATAATTTTATTGTTATAATGAAAAGAAGCTGCTACTTTTTACTAAAAATGAAAAAAAAAAAGTTAATACAATTAATCAATTTCTCAAGTTGTTTATGAGATAAGTTATCACAGACATATTTCTAAATATTAATTGTCACTTTATTTTTTATTTAAATTGAAGGAAATAAAATATTTTGTCATTAGTGTGTTTCTAAAAATAATATCAATAAAAGATTTCAAATATTTTTATTTTAATAAAACAAGATTAGCAAATAATTACAGTAATAAGTTGACAAATATACTTAAGATTAACTTATAATATTTTATACTTAATACTCATTTTCAGTTTATAAGAGAAAAATTATTACATGTATATACTATTATTTGGATTAATTCATATATAATACACCTACAAAAATATTACAATAATACTAAATAATATCATCTATATATTTATATGCTTGTAACAACATATAAATGTATACACAAGTATAATAATTATTATTCTCCAAATATATTGTAATTACCCTTGAGAAATATTACACTTAAAAATTTGAAATATTGATTATTTTTATGTTTTTAAGTTGGTTCAAAATGAATTCAAATTTTTGAATTTATGAGTAATGTTTTTTTTCTTAATATATACTATAATTTTTTATTCTTTTTAAGCCTCATATAATCTATTAATTTCCGTAAACATTACAACACACATCATTTTCTTTCCAAGTCATGTGTATTATCAATCTGTATCAATATATATATGTAATGTTTTTATTTGAAGAAAAGCTGTGTTTTGTAATATTGAAATATGAAGAAAATAAATATAAGTATCTCAAACTAATTCAATTACCAATGGATGTATATATTTAACAGAGTATTATAATTAAGGATTATTATTTAAAATTAAAATTATTCTGCTATCTATATATTTTAGATTGGGGGCAGGGAGGGTGATAAAAACTGTTGGAAAAAAGCATAAACTAAAAAAAAAAAAATGACATTTTAATTTGCTTTTTTTAAAATAAACTATTTTTTTAAAATTAAAAAATTACAAATTCCTTTTGTAAATAATAAGCAAATTACATATATTTAAATATCCAGTAGTAGAGATCTTTTTATATCTGAATCTTTACATGTCTAACATAATGTGCTGCTGTGAGTTTCGCAAACAAAACACTTATGTTATTGTGCCATTTTAAAGTCACAGATTTTTGATGTGAATGCTAAGATGTGGAATTAATTATTTTTGATACAAACATAAGATGATCATATGTCATGATATTGAATGAATCTTTTTTTTCATTGCCAAACAAGTTAATGAATCTATATCTCATGATTATCAAAATAAGCCTGTTTATCAGAACATTTTTTCATCTATAAAATATGGGAAAGAAACTTTGATTTGGATTGCTATATCATATTATTTTTGTTCTGCATAGATTTACTTTATTGATACAAGACATAATGAGATATCATTAAAGTTGCAAAATTTACAACTGACTAATCTTTTATTTACTTAAATTCTGAAGTCTTCTCATCAACTATACTATGTCTAAATTATAAATAAGCTAAAATCATTATTGGTATTAGGCCCAAGGTTAATTTTTTTTTTTTTTTCTCTTGAAGTAAATATTAAAAAATTGGTTATCTGATAAGGAGGTGAATTCTTTAAAAAACAAGGACCTGTTCTTATGTATGTTTTTAGTTTTTTATTTATATACTAGAAATTTATACACTATGTGGAACTCTTGACAAGAAGAATTTTTTTATGATATTTACAAAATGGATCAGCTTGCTGCAAGTTCTCAAAAAGAATGACGCATATAGAAAAATTCTTCAAAAACCTTCATCTAATGTCACTAGATCAGACTTTAAGAAAATGCTTCTATTGAGGACTTCTACATTAGATTTCCAAAAGCATATTTTAAATTTGTATTTAACCATAAAAGTCTTTGCTATATCCGTGTATATGTATATGTGCGCGCGTATTGATTTTTGAAGTTTTGTTATTTTTAACATATATTAGTTTTACAATCCAGCATTTCAAAATTTATGTCATTAATAAATATATTTATATATGTGTGAGTGCGTTTTGGTCATTTCGTTTATAAGTTTACAATAAATTCTAGTATTCAATTTTGTTTATTTAATAATTGTTATGGGGGGAGGGCTTATTATTTACAAAATGTTCTCAGAATCTGCTTTTGATTTTTGACAGAGATTATTGACTTAGTCCAGTTGAAAGACATTCTTCCTGCTGTGATTTTTTAAAATAGTTGATTTAGAATATATGTATATATAACACAACGGTATACAAAGATGTATAATTATGACATTTTTTCATTCTTGTTCGTTATTTAATTTTCATTATCATGTTCTTTTTCATTTTCAAATATTATGAATATAAATTCTATTTAGTATAGCATTATGAGAAGCTTAAGAATGAAGTCTCTTAAAATGGCTGCCTTTTTTTTTTCAAATTGGTTTTTCTGCCGTTTATCGAATCAATTAACCTAGAAGATAACTTGCAGGCTGATATAGATAACCCAGCTTTTTAATAGGTCAGTGACTAAATCATTTACATAATCAATTAAGTAAATTTGTTATTTTTATTTACTTAAAACTATATTATGTAAATTGATAGTTCTTATCCTAAACGTAAACTTTATTGAATTATATATTGTCTATGAGCAAAATTTATTAAAGAATTCATTTTTCTAAGTGATAAGCAAATTGAAAGGTAGAGGGCGGAAAGTATTGATTTTTTTTTTTTTTATGCCAAATTTGTACCTGTCACTTTCAGAAAAGTTTTATATATAGATGAAAATGTGTGTGAATAGATGTGTGTGTATATATATATTCACATAGAAAATGTTTAATAATTCTTAAAATACATCTAGTTAAGATTATTTTAACTTCATTTCTAATATTAGTAGAATAATGTATATAACAATTTTAAAAAAAACTAGGTTTATGTATTATTGATAAAAAATGGTCAGAATGAAAGATTATAAATTAAATTTGTTTTCTATCTTTACCCTGGAAATTAATTCAAGTTACGTAACGCGAATATTTACAGCTTGACTCAAAGTTTTATTATTTTGTTAATATATCTTTAAATAGCATTATTAAAGTTTATGAAGTAGTGATTCTGAAACGGGCAGATACAACAGTTAAGGAACATTGATTAAAGAAAAAAAATTGATTTTTTTTAACACAGTTGTTCACTGTCTTATACTCAAGTGTTATTTATTTGTAGATAAATAAATGATTCTAAATTTGAGATGCTGATATAAAATGAATTAAGTAAAATGCAACACTTTTAAAATCCATCACCATTTATTTCACTGTTGTAAGATCTAACTGCAAAGAACTCCCACTTTAAAATTCTCATTTTAAAACAGTTCTTTAAAGATGGTAGAAAAGAACAGATCTAGAGTAAAAAAAAATTATTTTACAAGTACATTTTATTGATTACTGTACATTTTTGAACTTCCAAAATTTATCTAACGTTTAATAATTTATTTATAATGTCATGTAATTAAAACTTAATTCACTACTGTAACAAAACAAAAAAGTAATTACAAATTACTTCGGTTTAAATTCTTTTATTAATTTTGTTCACTTTTTGCATTTTTTTATTGCCTAATTATTAAAATATTTTTAGATTATTTGTAGTTATTTGTTGTACTATTTCCACACAATTTGATTTTTTTCTAAAACTATTTAACAATTCATTTAGATGATAGAAATAATTCATGTAACTACATCATCACAAACTTTCAAGCATCGTTTTGAGCAATTTATTATTTTTACGTATTATTACATGGTTTTGATAATCATGTTTATTGATTAAAACTTGTTTACTATATAATAATTTTCTCAAAGTATCAGTTTCCAATAAATATATAGGACTACATATTTTAAATTAATTTTGCTTTTACGGTTGAGTTAGAGTATCAGCTATTGAATAGTAAGTTTATATCATTTTTGTTGACTATCTTCTGTAAATTACATGTATATATGTTCGCATTTGCCTCATTTTTAGTTGATCCCTTTTCTATGCTATGGTCGGACGTTTAAACTCTGAGCAAAAAAAACATGAATAGTTTTTCTAGATTTCAAGAAAATTCAAAACATTTCTTTCACATAACAACAGCTCATAAATAATTAGATTATAGATTGGTAATGATTTCTTTCACATAGCAGCTAATAGTTAATTAGGATTATAGATTGGTAAGTGGATATTTGAATATTTTGCTTAAAGCAGGGAAAAGTGTAAATTCATCACTAAAGTGGCAATTTACTGCCTTAGTGAATCCTTTTTTTGTGTGTGGAGAAATACTGGCAAGACGTTTGCCCTGTAATGAGATATAAATCATTTTATACAAATTTAAAATTGTAAATTAAATTTTCTACATTTTATGCCATATCAGCAACTTGATTCTACTTGTTAGATATAAATTTGTGAGAACTTAAAATGAATTGATAGTATGGTTATCTTATTTTGGCATCATATCTCCCACCCCTGGTTTTTAGTTGCATTTATGTTTGTTGTAATTTTTATCAATGATTATAACTATTTTGCATTTTCTAATTTGTGATTTGTTTAGACTATTGTATGTTTTAATGATTAATTTTATATTGAACTGACTCCTTTTGAAAATGTTTAATCTAAAAAGAATGTTTTTTTTTTATTCTAAAACGGCAGAAAAAAAGTTTTTTTCATTTTGAATTATTATTATTTTTTTTTTGTAATGGAATAAGAGTGTCTTTCACTAAAGAACTTAGACCAATGTTTTCACTTTAAGTATTACTTCAAATATAAGGTGCTCTCAAATTGAAGATGCAGTAGGATTTGAAGTGTGTTTAGTCTGGAGTACACACCCAATCTACAGAAAATAGCACTAACATCAGTATTATAATTAATATAATATTTATTATATTTACAAATATATACAATACAGAATAATATTTCTAATGTGAACTCTTGAATCTGAGTCTTCACAATCTACCATTTCCAGCTACACCTGATAGCTTGTCACACAGGTAGGAAGAACGACTTTTCCGGCTGTACCAGACAGCTTGCCTTGAGTTGGCAGTAGTCTTAGCAGCATCTGGTCTGTATGTGGACTTGCCTAACTGATGGACAAATAGTGTATTGCTATTGTAAGAATTCTTACTGCTGTTTAGGTTAGCGGGGCTTTTACTGGAGAAGACATACCATCATTGTAGGTTAGACAAACATTCTCTCACTTTTCCTCCAAAAAGCTGACTATTTATTGCCAGATCTATAACCTCACTGGAGCATTTGGATTCAGGGACCATACTTGCTTATTGGTCTGTACTAATTATTGCCTATGTGTTTATCTGTACATCAGCATATTAGCTACCAGCAAACAATGCTTAATCTGATCAGATAAAGAAGGAATCTGGAATAGTCCACTTCTAAAGGAAAGGGGAACTATAACATCTCTCCCTCTGGCTAAAAATTAGTCCTAGAGAACCTAGTCATGCAGGTGTGCTGGTGGACAACTAATCCACTTTGGTGCTTCTTCTGGTTTGTTGCTGTCTTTGGTTTGTTGGTCCTTCTTGCTTGCAATCCTTATCCCTGGAAATTCTTTCATTGTGGCTGCATCTGTATAATCCAGTCTAAGTTGATTCTTATGGTGATGATGTTGATATCTATCTGCTGTTTTGACTACAATGATGTGGAGTCCTTTATGATGAATTAGAACTACTGGGCTCCAATTAGTGGATCCACTATACTTCCTGTATAGCACATTAGTTCTTATTTGTAATTTGATGTTGTCTTTTTCTTGTTTTCTATCATTTGGATCAGGTTTCAGAGCTTGTTTTCTATTCTTTGTATTGACAATGGGAGAGAGAGTTGTCCCAGCCTTTACTTACAATCTAGACATTGTTCTGGGCATTGGTTCAGGCAAGTTTCAGTTGATTTTCTTTTTTTAGGATTTTTGGGGTCTGAAACCTACCTGAATATCTTAAAGTTGTCTATCAATGTATGTTTCTAGATCTGAAGCTTTTGACTAGATGTTGACTGCAGCAGTAATTGACTAGCTTACTATTGCATTTACAGTTTCTGAATATCTGGATCACTGGTTGTTTGGATTCTGCATTCTGTCCAAACTGTATAATAATTGAACTGATGAATGATCTGGCAAATTGCATCCCTTACTGTTTAGCAATAACATGAACCTGACTAATAACAAATTGACAACTGGAATAACTTGATCACAAAATGCAGACTAGACTATATCGCAAACCAGACTGTATAACAATAGAGAAAGTGACTTTATATACTTTTTCTCTCCTATTGTTTTAATTTCTTATCATTATTGTATACATTATAAAAGTTTTTCTTTACAAAGAGAGAGAAAAAGGAAAGATTCCCCCCAATTGCTAAGAAGTTTTATTCTAAAAGAAAAATATAATGCAGTACTTTTATTTTTTCAAAATTTCATTTTAAAAATCTTAAACCTAATATTTTTTTTTTAAAAAAGAAAGAAATGTAATGCTATTTAGTAGCAGTACATTACACCACTCCCTATTTGAGAGTAAAATGCATCTTTTGACCCATTTTATCCCTAACATTTTATTTATTATTATTATTTATTTATGTTTAGCTTTACCATTTGATTTTTTTGATTTTTATTTATGTAATATTTTTCTACCAAATGAGTTTTAGAATTACTACAGCTCAATATAACACAGAAGGTGACCTTCCTTAAGCTACTCTTTTTTCCAGACTGCTAATGTTGATTCCAATAATCAAGTGCTGTGTGATGACTATGAGGACAACATTTATTTTTCCATTGTGAACAGGGATTTTGACCAAGTTGGAAATAGGGTTTGCCTGACTCATACCGACTTACACGTATATATGAAAACAGAGCTTTCTATGCTGGGTTTTTCTATCAGACATTTGGATGAGCCCATGACTTGCTTCAATTGGTCTGCATCCTAGAAAGTAGAAAAAAGGTTCACGTGAATGGCAGGATTGTAATTATGATTTTACTTTTTTAACTTTGCTTATGCTGGGTCAATTTATGGCACTTTGGCACCCACATTTGATGGTATTTTCCCCTTTGCTTGAAGGATCAGTCCATTTACCTAATATTAAAAGTATAAAATATAAAATTGTTAAATGAGATTTAAAACCAATTAAACAACTTTTTTTAAATGGACACAATTCAAATGCTGTCCAATATGGGTGCCAAAGTGCCATAAATTGACCCAGCATAAACAAAGTTAAAAGAGTAAAACAAAGTTAAAAAAGTAAAATCGTAATTAAAATTTGAAATTGAAAAAAAAAATTTTTTTAAAACTAAAATTCAAAATCAATGCTAAATTACATAGTTATAAAAATTAAAATCAGTGAACAGTGTGAGAAGAGAACTAGACAGAAGCAAATATTAATTAAAATAATTAATAATAGTTAAAAATATAATGTAATTAAAAAGGAGAGAGAGAAAAGCTATCAGAAATGATAAATAATTTATTTCTGGAGGTTTGTAGTGTGGCAAATAACACTTCATTCGATTTAAAAATAGTTTTTTTGTTTTTTTTTAGAATTGATATTAGTTAAATGAAAGTATAATGAGAATTTTATTATTTAAAGTAAAATAATAGTTTTAGAGTAAATATACAAAAATAAAATTAGTTTGTTTTCCTTTGTAGAGAGTCAAGTTATGTAAATGAGGAAAAAATATATAAATAAAACCTATAATAAATGGAATGAAATGTATAATAATAAATAGAATTTTTAATGAAATCTAAAAGAATAAACAAAGCATAATAAAATAAAATCTTTCAAGTAAGTGTGAATTGTGTTTGGGTTGATAGCTATGGAGGGAGTATATAGATAAAAATTGGTTGAGGAAAGTGTGTAAAGTATAGGCTGTGTGAAAATAGTACCCATAACAGACTAAATGGGGGGATAGTTCTCAGGGTGAGGTTCCAGAAGAAAAATTTCTAGGCCCATCCAAAATTTGCTGGGTGAAATAATTCCAATTTTTATTGAAAATGTATGCACTGGAAGCAACCAGAATAAGCCATGAATGGAGAATCCCCACATCTCATAAATATTGCCAATAGTGTAAGTCGAATAGGTCAGTTGAGAAATCTTGTCAACTGCACCAAACACTAGCACCAGTATTATAATTAATATAATGTTTATTATATTTACAAATATATACAATATAGAATAATATTTCTAATATGAATTCTGGGATCTGAGTCTTTACAATCTACTGCTTTCAGCTACACCTGATAGCTTGCCTCATGGGTAGGCAGAATGACTTTTCTGGCTGTGCCAGACAGCTTATCTTGAGTCAGCAGTAGTCTTACCAGTGTCCGGTCCTTATGTGGACTTGCTTAGCTGTGTGGGCAAATAGCATATTGCTACTAAACATCACATGATCACTATCTTTTAAAGTAGCACATAATTGTTACTAAACAAGGCAAAACTCTCCATACAGTACCAAGACTCCTCACTGATGAATGCCACAAGCCAGAAACTAGGCTGGGGATATTGGATGAGTAGACACTGGATAGGGATTTTATGCACAAGTCTTCTGGCATCCATTGATTATTCTGTTGGCATAGGGTGGCACTACTGTATGGAAAGTTTTGCCTTGTTTAGAATATTGCTATTGTAAGAATGCTTACTGCTGTTTAGATTAGCAGGGCTTCTATTGGAAAATGTGTACCATCTTTGTAGGTTAGACAGACATTCTCTCACTTTTCCTCCAGAAGGCCTATTTATTGCCAGATTCCTAACCTCACTGGAGCATTCAGATTCAGTGATCATACTTGCTTATTGGCCTGTATTAATCATTGGCTATGTGTTTATCTATGCATCAGCATATTGACCAACAGAAAACAATGCCCAATCCAATCAGATAAAGAAGGAATCTGGAATAGTCCATTTCTGATGGAAAGAAGAACTATAACAAAGTGAATGGAAAAAAAAAATTCCCCGAATTTAAGATGCATATATGTATTTAAATAGGAAACTAATATAAATACAATAAACTCAATTTATTGTGAATCTTCTTCTGATATATAGTACTTTCACTTTCTACATTTTCACTTTCAGAAATTGAATTCTCATCTTTACTAATCTGTCAGGTACATTATCTTCAGGCCATTTAAATTGTAGCTGAACATAATAATTTCTTTGTCAATTTGCTTTCATGTAAAGTACATTTTCCTATTAAAATCTGAATCATTCTTCTAAAATAACTCATTTTTACAAATATTTTCTGGAAAAAAAATTAAAATGTGTAAAAAAAGATTCTAAATCTTTTTTTTTTCATTGCAACAAAAATTGTATTAACAATAAATAGTGATTACATCCTGATAAAAAAAAAAGAAATAAATAAATTGTACAATAACATGATTATATTAATGTTCAGTTTGCATCTAGCTAGATTATGTTATGAGAACAACACAATTGTTATACACTTATGTGGTTGGGTATAATGAAGAATTTTGTGTAGAATATGAGAAACTAAGAACTTGTTTAATGGTTTTAGCATTTTTAATATAAACATGAATATTTTCTTTTAAAATTGCCTAATTTATAATGCTGGGTAGGTGGGAGTTGATAATCAGGAAAAGGATAGAGCAGTTAAAGACCAGGTGTTGTTTAAGATTTTACTGGAGGCAAGGAGCTGATCACATTTCTTGATTTTTTTGAGCGTTTGCTAAAACAATGGTATGATTTGTGGTGGGGGTAATTCCATGAGAGATTTGCATCTCACTATCCATATGGCATAAAGGACAAAGGTAGAAAGCCTTATTATTGCAAAAGTTCCATTATGAATGGCGTTTTTAAGTGAGAAAATCGTGTCAGATCTTATGTTGGAGTTGATGATTATTATAACTTTCTGTGTTTTAAGTCTTGGGCACCAGTGTATAATATGATCTATGGTTTCAACTTCACGAGAACACAGACCACATATTGGGTCAATGCTAGAAAAAATTCTTCAGTGATAAAGAAACCAATTCACGGGAAATGCATTAAGATTAATTTTAATGATGAAATCAAGGAATTTGGGTTCCAGACTCCATCTTTTGAAGTGTGTAATGAGGCTTTGGTTTTGTTACATTTAGGCTGTTTTTAATAGGTTGTTGGTTATAGTTGATTAGATTTTATGCTTCCCATAAGGTGATTTTTTGGTTAAGGTTAGAGGGCATCATGGGGTTATAAAGTTGTAGGTGTTCTACTAGCAATGCTAGTTTTTCCTTTGAAATTCAAAACAAAAACATTGCAATTGTCAGCATCTGCAAAATAATATTAAAAGATTCTAAAGCATTCATTTTTACTTTTAAAAATCAAAATGAAAATATCTGAATTGTTAATATTTTGGCAGGTGGTCTCTTGTGTAGAGATCAACAATCAACTAATCAATGCCTTGGAAGGCAGCTCTTATATCATTGTTATATTGATTTGTTAGTTTAAAAAACTATTCTAAAGGTTATTTGGTAAACTTTTCTTGATAAAATACTAATAAAATCAGCAAAATAACATTAATAATTGTGGTTTGAGGAAGAGTTAATTCCATTTACAAAATTAATCCAAAAAATATTGATTAAAAAAGATTTAATATCTATTCTACACAGGAAATCATTATAATATTATGTGCATGTATAGTGTAAAGCAAAGATTCACAAAAATAAGGTGTTAAAAATTTTCACTTTGAATTTAAGATACATTCTTCTTTTAGGGGTCCAAAATTTGAAAAAAAAAAAGTGCATCTTATATTCTAAGTAATATGGGATTATAAAAAAATATCTGAAAATAAATCTTTTGCTTTTCAAAATCATGAACATAAAATATCACATTGAAATGAACATAATTAAATATTTTTAAATAAATATTTATAATAAAAATTTTATCTATGTAATATTGCTTTTATTTGTATTTTTCTTCATTTTATACTTTTTTTTTGCCTTGGAAAAATATAATACTAATCAATTAAAATAAATTTTTGAGTAATTCATTATTTTCTGACATATTAGAACTCTATCCATCATTTATATTGTGTTTATTGATAATATATATATATATATTTATAAATTGTTTATATTGTGTTTATTGATAATATATATATATATATTTATAAATTGTTTATTAAAAGATTGTGACTTTAGAATTTGATTAAGAAAAATTTTATGTAATGACTTTTGTAGGTCACTTGCTGTACTTATATTTTGGTTCAAAACCTGGGTTGTCAATTTAGATTTTATTTACGTTTATCAATATAGCTGCCATTTCTAATGTTCATAAAGTATCACCAAATAAAAAGTACTGATTGTGTTATTTAGTTCTTAAAGGTATTGCATTCTTGTTTATCAAATATTAGTAATTTGAATTTATTTTAATGCTAGAGAATTATATCTATTATTTGGCACATATCTGTTGTGTTTTTATGTCTGAGGTTTCATTACTTCTATTTTGTAATTATTGATAGAAATTTTGTAAACAATTCAACTCAATTAAAATAAACAACTAATATTAAATAATTATTTTATTCTAATAGTTTTTTTTCCAATATTGGGACCTTTTCAAGATAATTTTCAAGGAAATTTTGTAACACATGAACAGTGATACCACTGTATCTATTGTTTTTGGGTTCAGTATCTCTGTTGGTTAGCATAAATGCATTATAAATATTATTTGATTATTTTTAACATACATATTTATATATAAAATACAAACATTTTTTATCTATTTGTACATTATACAATGTACATGAATGTAGCCATCATACAAATCACAAATTTAAAAATTACATATTAAAACATTAATAAAAATAATTAACAAAAACTAAAGTACTGTACATATGCAAGCATAATGTTGCTGTATTGGTGGTGTTTCAGTCATTTCTAAGACATCTTACAATAGACATAATCTTAAACATATGTTGTGTCAAAATTAGTCAAATTTTTTAGCATTATGGTAATGTTTAAAACCTTAGAGATCTTTATGTACCATCTAAGACATATGAAAATTTAATATGTTTCACTTGATTACATATTTGCCATATTGTCAAATCATTTATTTAAATATATCTATGCATATATACTGTATTCAAATAAATAGCATGTGAAAGCACTTCATTTACTGCTAGATACTACCTTCGTTTATGAAATGAACCAATTAATTTCCCTAATGCAAATATTTCATGTTATATCTGAAACTTCATGAATTTTTATGTTAGAATTTTGTCTATTAATAAGTAAATTACTTTCTCTGCCAATGAAGATAATCTCCTCTATCTTTTTTTAACTATATTTTTCTTTCTGCAATATTTGAACTTTGTCTCAATCATATACAAATAATCTATATTTTAAATTTGAGATCATTAAATACAGATGATGTTTATAGCATTATTTATTTTACATAACTTGCTTCTCTTATGATAATTGATTTTGTAAAATCTTTTTTAATACTTAGTGAGATTCATCAATGTATAAAGTTCCACAAAAGCAAGTAATTTCATATTACTGTTATGCTCTCCACCAATAGTATCTTTAGAATTATTAAGTAGTTTATTTATATTAGATGATATATTACCCACAATTAAAACAAATATCTTTGAAATTTTATTATCTTTTGAAATTTTTTATTATTAATAATATTATTATTCTTATCATCATCATCATTATTGTTGTTAATATTATTTTTATTACTACTACTACCACTACTACTGCCACCACCACTACTACTAGTATTATTATTATTATTATTATTTTTTTTTTTTTTTTTTTTTTTTTTATATTTTTTATTATTATTATTATTATTATTATTATTATTATTATTATTATTATTTTATTATTATTATTATTATTATTATTATTATTATTATTATTATTATTATTATTATTATTATTATTATTATTATTATTATTATTATTATTATTATTATTATTATTATTATTATTATTATTATTATTATTATTATTATTATTATTATTATTATTATTATTATTATTATTATTATTATTATTTGATTTTATTTAACTTTCTTCTAAAATTTTCAAACACTTGTTTAATGCATCCATATCATCACTTGTATATTTATATAATTTGTTATTTCTAAATAAAATAAAAAATCTTATTCCAGCCATTTTGTACATGGAACGAATTTTATAATCAGTTTGTATATATTCTTTTTTTTTTTCAGTAGACTTTATTTTCAATTTATAATCAAAATGTTTTTCAGATCTACTTCCAATTATATCCAAAGATTTTATTGTTTTATTATTATTATTCCTCATCATTCATTTTACATTATTTAATTTATCTAAACTCTTATTTGATTTACAAATACTCTGGATCTTTTCCACATGTAAATACATCGTCTACATATCTAGTATATACTGTAATATTTTTATTTTATTGATAATTTTTTCTTCATAAAGTGATAATATATATTTACGTATTAAGGATACACATGGTGTACCCATCAGTCATTCTTGATTAATTTTGTAATAGTCATATTTGTAACATGCAATAATATTTTCATCAACAAACTTTAAATTATCATTTATAAACTTGTTTGTATAATAATCTCTTTTTTCATTAATATTTCATCAATAATCTTTATTGATTCTTGCCTTTAAATTAAATAATATAATTCTTTTACATCAAATGATGCCATAATTGTTTTCTAATTGTTACTTTATTAATAACATTAATAAATTCAAATGATGAAGAAACTAAATTAATTTATTCTTATATCTTCTGCAATAATTTGCATATGTATTTTATAACAGTATACAAAATTTACCTCCAAAATCAATCATCATTTGAAGTGGAACACTTTTTTTTATTAATTTTATATTTAAAAACACTCCTAGGCAAATAAATACCTTTCCCTGTATGCATTTTATTATATTATTAGTAAATTTCAATCTTTAATTCTCCACATTATAGTCAACTGCAAAACAAAAACACAAAATCACTAATGTCAATATTTTTTCCCTTAGTATTGGCTTTCAAATAAATTATTTCTTTTTTAAACCTTTTCTTATTGCAGTAGCAATATATCATATATTATCAGTTCTTTACTTTTGTGTATATATTTAGATACTTTATTAACTACTTCTTCATTTTTCTCCTGGTTCTAAAATGCACCTTTATTATTCCTTTTTGTAATCAATTCATAATCCACTAACATATTTCATGTCTTAACTCAACAAATGTCCATGTTTAATCTATTTTTATAAACGAAATTTGCTATATTATTTGTATTATAGTGGTTAGGATACTGCATATTATCCTACTTATATCTACTGACTTATCTGTCTATCTACATATATATCTTCTGTTTATTATATATAGAGCTCAAAAAACAAACTCTTAACAAGCTTTGTAGAATACCCTTAACCTCAGACCATTTCTGCTACTGGCATCTTCAGTGAGGTGCTGGGATATTCAATCATTAAATTAAAAATACCAGGACAAGCCCAGCACTTTATCTAATGTATAACTATTAAGTAGAAACTCTGAAATTTTTAGACATCCATATGTCTTCCAATCCAGCTAACTTAAATAACTATATGGGACTGAACTAAGTTCAGATACACCATATATTAATAGCTTTAGCAATATAAAATTGCCAAAGCCATCATAGCAAAAAATAAAATTACAAAAATTTTCTGTTTATATGCCTATGTCTGATTTTCTGTGTGCCTCTCTGGTGTAATCTCTATTTTTTTATCTATTGATTTATCCATATATCTATCCACTATACCTGTTTTTTAATGTATGTGTATACTAGATTAAATTAAAATATCATTTAAATAAAATGTAACTCATGTTAAATTCATAAGATAAATTATTTAAAAAATATCTATTGCTAAATTGTTCATTGTTCATAGTAGTTGTATCCATTCTCTATAAATTTTCTTTCAGGAATTGGCATACATTTTACTTATCTGAGTAATCTAATGTGCAGAAAAGAAAATGCTACCAAGTTATGCTAGATTATGGGTAATTTATTATTATAAAGCAGTTGTTTGAGAAGTAATGAGGATAGCTAGCTAAATCAGTCTTCTGAATCCAAGAGGTGGTGCTAAACGTGTAAGTGCATTTTTACCCCCAAAGCAGTTAATGTTATCTTATGCTAGACAATGTAAATTTATGGTCAGTAAAACAAATAAGTGATTGTTGTTAAAGAAATATCAGTTAGTCAGAATTGTTCCATTAAAATTCATACTTTGAGTAATCAAATTGACAGTAATCTGATAACTGATGGGTGAATAAAATTTTGATTGTTAGCATTTTAGTATTGATGTTTTAATTTAGCATTTGGTTATCCAATATATAAATGTAATATGGTTTAAACTGTGCTCATGATACATTATTTGATCTTATTGCATTTGTTTTATTTTTCATTTGATAGTTGATCAATTTCACCATAAGTATGTAGTTTGATAAATGATTAGTAAGAGATCGTTAATGCATCTATATGAAGTGGTTGGTGTCAAAGTTATGGGTGCAGAAGGTTTGACACTTATGAACAATGTATAATGGTTTGTTATTTAT
The DNA here is from genome assembly GCA_028023455.1 of Epiperipatus broadwayi. Lineage (NCBI taxonomy): Eukaryota > Metazoa > Onychophora > Udeonychophora > Euonychophora > Peripatidae > Epiperipatus > Epiperipatus broadwayi. Next base: position 454,338 of record JAQFVV010006250.1, on the reverse strand, counting down.
AAGGAATGAATGAATAATGAAGACATATGTGGGAGATTGTGCATAGGATAGCTTATGGATGTTGTCTTAATATGATAGATGTGCATATTGATGTCATTTGCCATTTTTGAATGTCTTTATTCATAGGTTTTAGAGTTTATAGTGGAGTCTATGTTTAAACATATATATAATATTCAAATATAAGAATCTTTACCAAACCTAATGTAATTATAATGGACTTGAACTCACACTTTCAAACTCCCAAAGCTATGCAGTCCATCTTATACAATTGATGCACATGATCACATAGATATGAAAAAGATAAATTATCTCCAATATAAGTATTTTGTGCTGAACCAGCACTCTTCAGTTGATCCAGATCACCATCTTTCACATGTATATACAATCAGTACTCAGTTTGTATTAAGATAGCAAATCTTCAAACTTTAATGGGCAGGCTTCGATCTTTTCCAGCCTCCAATTCTTCAGCCATCCACATTAATGAAAATCTGATAATGGAACAATCAAAGCCCTTGGTGATGCCAATATTATATTTGAATATTACATATTCAGCCTGTATTCTACCCATCCCTCTTCTGTATAATTAAATTGACATATTTAGGTCCTATAGGTGAGGTGTCAGACTGACTTAAAGTTAACCTGGGTATGATAGTAATATTGGCATCAACAAGGACTTTGAGTATTCCATCATTGGATTTTCAATAATATGGATGGCTGAAGAATTGGAGGGTAGAGAAGATTGGAGTTGTCCATTAAAGTTTGAAGACATGTATGTGGGAGATGGTGATCTGGACCAATTGATGACTGCTGGTTCAGCATAAAATACTATATATTGGAGATCATTTACCTTTTTCACATGGATGTGGTCATGTGTATCAGATGGAGTGCATAACTGTAAGGAGCTTGAAAGTCTGAGTTCAAATCCCTTATATATACATAAAGTTAAGTTTAAATATATATAAAATATTCACAATTAAAGAGAAATTAGTATTCCACATATTTATATATAACTCACCTGATAAGGGAGTTAGTTATTCGACAATGCATGCATGTAATTAAAGAGTAATCTGACTTTACTGGTAGATGATTGTGATATGGTAGAGATGAGGATGAGGAATGCATTGATAAAATTCTAGTTAATGTTTTTGATATTTTCTGTGTGTAAGAAGTAGTGTTATTATTGTACAGTATTTAATTATATATTTATATGTGTGTGTGTTCATAATTTTGTTTTGAACTTCGTAAATATGTAATAAATTTTGTATATGTATGTTGATATGCTTCATAAATCGCATAATTATTCTTTCTTCAATGTTTTTGGTTTTTCATTCAGTTTAATATATTTTCTGTATTGTGCATCATAATCACGCACATTGCTGATTATGGTGAACAGCAATATATTAAGCTGAATGGAAAACCAAAAACAACGAAAAATAATAATTCTTCATGAAGCATATATATATGCAAAATGTATTGCAGTATATATATATGTGTGTGTGTATTACTTAATAAAGATAATCTAATTAATTTGAAAAATATAAAATCTATAAATTATATAATGCAAATTACTATGCATTAAGAATGTACCATTTTATAATAATACATATTTTGTTCTACAATGAGAAACATAAGGTATCAAAAAGTGTAACATTAGAAAGTCAACAAAAACATTGAGCAGGTCATGTGTGTGTGTATATATATATATGTATATTATCTATACTAAATGTAATTTGAAGGAATTAAACTCAGATTTTCAAGCTCCCCACAGCCATCCATTCCATTTTCTACAACTGATACACATGACCACATACATGTGGAAAAAATAAATAATCTTCAATATACTTATTTCATGCTGAACCAGCATTCATCAGTTGATCCAGATCATTGTCTCTCACTCATATATACAATCAATGCTCAGTTTACATTAAGATATCTAATCTTCAAACTTTAATGAATGTTTCACTCTTTTCCATTCTCCAACTCTTCTACCATTCATGTCATTAAAAATCCAAAGATGGAACACTAAAGTCCTTGTTGATGCCAATATTATTGTCATATCCATTTTGATTTTATGTAACTCTGACCCCTTATACATTGGTTGTCCATTTAAATATATGGAAGAAGGATGGGCAGAATACAAGCTGATTGTGTAATATTTAAATACATGTATATTATCTATACTAAATTTAATGTAATTAGAAGGACTTGAAGTCAGACTGCCACAGCCATCTACTCCATCTTATATAACCATTACAAATGACCACATAATGTGAAAAAGATAAATGATCTTTAATATACATATTTGATGCCTGTATTTTGCCCATCTCTCTTCTGTATATTTAAATGGACATATTAAAGTTTGATATGTGAGATGGACATATTAAAGTTTGATATGTGAGAAGTCAAAGTGACTTAAAAGTCAACATGAGTATGACAGTAATATTGGCATCAATAATAGCTTTGATTGTTCCATCCTTGGATTTTCAATGATATGAATAGCTGAAAAATTGGATAGCAGAGAACATTGAAGCTTGTCCATTAACATTTGAAGATTTGCTATCTTAATATAAACTGAGCACTGATTGTATATATGTGTGGGAGATGGTGATCTGGACCAACTGATAAGTGCTGATTCAGCAAGAAATATGTATATTGATGATCATTTATCTTTTGCACATGTATGTAGTCATGTGTATCCATTGTATAAGATGGGATGAATGGATTTGGGAAGCTTGAAAGTCTGAGTTCAAGTTCTTTTAAATATATATATTAAATAGAGGGATTTGAACTTAAGATTTTTAGTCTATATTCACTCTCCACTCCATATATATATATATCATCATCATGTGTAAATTTTTCGAGTTTCTGATATTAAACAATTACACACATAAGTTTGATTCTAAAGCAAAATATACATGGCAATTGCTTAACACATAGTGATTTCTTTGCCATAAATTTTAATCACTCAATTACTGATATATATATATATATATATATATATATATATATATATATATATATATATATATATATATATATATATATATATATATATATATATATATATATATATATATATATATATATATAACTTTTTTGGTTGAAGTGCTTTTGGTAGAAATTAATTAATTTTAAAAGGAAATATGTTCATGTGTTTGAAAATGCACGATTTTAACAAATGTGTGTGAGCAGTTCTTATTTATGAATCTAAGACTTGAACACTTAACAGAAGATTAATATAAAAATTTCATACTGCTAAAATGAAGTTTGGAGAGATGTATGTTAGAAGTAACAAGAAGGGATCAAAAACGAAAAATGTACATGAGAAAACAAACAGGTATTACTGATGTTATTGAAAAATTGGGACTGAAATGGAGCTGGACAGCCTATTTTTCTAGAAGAGATGTTGATGGATGGCTGAAATTTTAAACTGGATTCCAAGAGATTGTGAAACACTCAGTAGGAGATTACATGTGAGATGGATGTATGAAATAAGTGTAATGTGAAAAAGAAAGGCTAGATAGGAGAAACTGGCTTAAGTTTTGAGATATCTTCATCCTGTGGTGGTTCAAACTGATGATATATAATTTCAAGTATAATTATAAACTGCTAGAATAAATTATTTTAAAAGTAATATCATAGTTTTATGTTTTCCTATTTGTTTGACCTATTCTCATCAAATCAACTGAAAACACAGTATCAGAATTTTTGTAATTATTATAATAATTTTTATTACCAGTTAATGAAAATTAGCAGTAAGCTCCACTGTCTAATGTCAATGGCCAAAAGTCGGTTTCCTACACCGTTTGTAAAGCTTTTTGGATTTATATAAGAAGATAAATTTTATCTGAATACTTTATACATATTTTAATGACTAAAGTTGATCTATTTTGCTTATAGTGTTATAATTAGACTAAAAAATATAGAATCACTACTTTTATAGAAAATACTTGAATTCATGTAAGTAATTTAAACGCACTAAAAATTGATTTAACATTTTATTTATTTATTGCAAGAGTTTATTTATTCACAAACAATATATGTAATTTGTATTAACTATTATTTTTATGTTTAGTCAGTATTGGAATAAGTAGCAGTTAGTTTTATTTAGATAGTAAACTTATCTCCATATTATTAACTGCCAGTTTTATAATAATATCATTTTCACAATTGTTTTACAGTTACTAGTTCTTTATAATCAAGTATGTTGAATGACTTGTATCAACATGGTAACAGATTTTCTAAGATTGAACTTGCATTTGTGGTCATGCCATGAATAATAATATAAAATCAGATTGAAAGTATTTTTGATTGATATAGTCAATTTGATTGGCCAAATTGAAAGAGTCTACATAAAATACTTCCAGCCTTAATATTTTTATTCATTTGTAATTAAATATTCTGAATGAATAAATCCATGGCCCATCAAATTCTCATATTTTTATAATTGTAGAAAGTGCAAGCTTTTTTAACTTTCATTACAGTTTTCTTTAGAATGAATATTTCTTTTTATTAGATTTTATTCTTATTGCTCATAGACTAACTACAAATTATAGTCCACTTCTTCTATTATTGACATAATATTTATTTTAATTTTGATATTAAAGATTGCATTTGTATCATACACACATGTAATATGGATTAATTTAAACTCTTTTTGTGGGGTTTTATTTCCGTTTTCTGGTCTTTATGTTATCTTTGTCTTTTCAAGAAATAAGTAATTTTAGTTAAGACAGTATTAAAATAAGTTATAGTTCTATTTAGACAGTTAATTTAAAAATGCATCTTTTTGTAATTCAAGGCCAAAATTTTAGTAATTTATCAAACTATTATGATTGCTTTTTAATTGCTGTTTTTCAAAACCAAATATATCTATCTGTACTGTATCAGTGACTATGATAATAAATATTCTGATGTTAAATTTACATCTATAATCAGTTACAAATTGCACTGTAAAATCATATTGAGAATTTTGCCCTTTTATTAATATTTGTAGTTATGAGTTGTATTTCTTCTTAACTAACAATAGCATTAATTCTTCACTTCATCCTTTTATATTCTGTGATATTCATTCTTTTAGAATCTGTGATAGGCTGAAAATATGTTGGTTGAACTTGGTCACAACCACCTTTCAAAAAACTATTCAAAAATAAATATATGTTTATATATATAAGTATGTAAATACATATATGTGTAATATTAATATAGAGATTTTTATGAAAGGAAATTACTCTTCATACATGCCCTATTAAATTAACATGCAGTCTCTCATAAATGTTTTAAAAGCATAAGTGATCCACTTATACTTAAAATTCATTCTTTAAATAAACCAACCCTTATTGACCATGCTTAAATCAGGATTTAATCTCGTTATGAGTCTGTTTGCACCAGTTTAGTTTATATATCACAGATAAGAGAAAGTTTCTGATTTTTAATTACCTTTGACTTTGAATCATATTAGTTAGAATATATTTAATAAGTAATAATAATAATAATAATATATATATATATATATAAAATTTTAAAAATGAAAAACTTTTTTTTCTTATGATATATAAACTAACAAATAATTTGGCAATTTAACAATCAGGCTCATAACATGATCAAAGCCTGATTTAAACATGATCAATAAGGATTGGTTTATTTAAAGAGTGAGTTCTAAGCATAAATTGATCACTTATGCTTTTAAAACATATATTGATGGGAGTGCATATCAATTTAATAGTGCATGTGAGAAGAGTAATTTCTTTCCACAAAATTACACACACACAATATATATATATATATATATATATGCTATTGTAACATATATATATATGTATGTGTGTGTAATAATATTATAATTCGATGTCTATATTTCTTCAAAGCAATATATGTAATTATATAATTGAATATTTATAAATAGAGTAATCAAATATATTTTAAAATTTTATCCACTTAGGAGCACTTTCGACTATCCTCATAGTCTTTGTCAGTTAACACTTTGAAAGGCTAAAGATCACAGAATTATGGGAAAGTTAGCCTTTCAAAGTGTTAGTTGACAAAGACAATGAGGATAGTTGAAAGTGCTCCTAAGTGGATAAAATTTTTAAAATATATAAGGTATTGTGATAAAGAAGATATTAGAAATTATAGATCTATCATTAGTCTTTTATCAGTTTTATACAAAATTTTTACCAAGATACTTACAATTTGTCTACAAAGAACATTGGATTTCAACCAACCAAAAGAACAAGCTGGATTTAAAAGTGGGTTTAGTACAGTAGATCATATCCAAGTAATGAGAAAAGTTATAGAAAGAACCAATGAATATGAATTGTCATTATGCTTTGGATTTGTAGATTATGAAAAGGCATTTGATTTTATAAGCATTTTTTCAGTAATTAAAGCATTGGATTATCAAGATATAGACCCAAGATATTTTCATATTTTAAAGAATATTTATAAAAATGCAACAGCAACAGTTAGATTACATAATGATATTCGGAGTGATAACAATGAGGAAGGGTATAAGAAGGATGACTCCAAATCTTTTTACAGTAGTGTAGCATGAAGTATTTTATGGATTAAAATAGAGAGCTAAAGAAGTAAAAGTAAATGGAGATTATTTAAGTCATTTAGATTTGCTGATGATGTAGTCGTTTTTTGCAAATAATGCTTCAGAGCTTCAGGAAATGTTGCAAGAGTTATTATATGAAAGTAAAAAAGTAGAACTAAAGATAAATGTTAAAAAGTCTAAAGTAATGTTCAATGGATTTTCTCAAAATATGAAAATAAAGATTGATTATGATGAGTTTGAAAAATTTAATTAACAACTACAAATACTTTGGTCAGATTATTACTACAGATGGAAACATAATGAATGAAAGTAATTATAGAATTATACTTGTTGGAGTGCTTTTGATAGAAATAACTTAATATTAAAAGGAAATATACCTGTTTGTTTGAAAAGAAAGATTTTACCAGTTCTTATTTAGGGATCTGAGACTTGGATACTTAATAGAAGAGCGATGCAAAGACTTTAGACCACTAAAAGAAGTATGGAGAGGTGCCTGTTAAAGTAACAAACAAGAAGAGATCAAAAACATAATATATGGATAAAAGAATAAAGACGGGTTACTGATAATGTTGAAAGAATTAAAAGATTGATGTGGAGTTGGATTGGACCTATTTCTAGAAAAGATAATAGTAGGTGGACTATTAAAATCTTAAATTGAATTCCAAGAAATTGTAAAAGACCCAGAAAGAGCACATGTGAGATAGATGGATAAAATATGAAAGTGTGTAGGAATTATTTGGAGAATAGAGGCTAGAGATCAGAGAAAATGGATTGAACTTGGAAAGACCTTCATCCTGCAGTGGATTCATAATGATTGTTGATTATGATGATGAATAATTTTAATAAGCTCATAAATAATTATGGCTTAAAATATTAATGCTGAAAATATGATAACAGCATATTGATTAGTCTGCTTTTACAACAGGTTATATTTGCCTGATTGATGAAGTTTGTTTAAACTTTTTTGCATTATTAATATCACACTCTTTGGTCAAATTAAAATCTTTAGTGTCTCTATAAATGTATCAGATCATAGATAAAGGTGGTACCACCTTTATTGTTAGATGAGGTTGCCTTGACTACAGTTTGAGTTTATTGATAGCTTAAAGATTGATTGTTATCATTTATATAAACCTATTAAAGCCTTGGATAATTGGCTTTATTATTTTAATAAACATTTTTATGAAACAAGTAATTTCTAATTATAATGGAAGCATTGAAATTGGTAGAAGGCATGGATATTGACAGTTTGTCCTATATTTTTTCAGTGATGAAGATGGTTATTTTGACTTACAACAAAAATATAATTTTATTAGCTTACCTTTAACATATACTTGTTCAAAGAACATTTTATTTCACCTGACTGTGGAGCTATCATTTGCTATATGCTTGAGCAAGCAATAAACCTGATAATAGTGATTTATTAAGCATATCCCCAGATCAGCCAGTTTATGTCTTCATCAATGAATGCACTTATAAATCGTTATCAGCTCCCTTTTATATTTATGTGCTATTTTACAAGTCTTTTCTTTTTTTTAGGAATTTAAACTATTTTTTAAATAAGTAATTGCAAAAATATTAACAGAGATAGTGTTCTTATCTGCAAAATGTTTTGATACGGTTTAAGGGATAATTTTAGTCATTTGATATTTGAAAAGATTTTGTTAAGGTTTGGATCCTGATAAGTCAGGATTTATAATAATTTGTTGATACTATTTCAGGAAAATCAATATTACATTCTAAATTGGAAGTGTAATTTAGAAATCCATTTTTTATTAATTTTACATTTACTGTATTTTCTGCATTTTGTATTTTTATTTAATTACTAGTAAATTCAGAGAAGGATGATAATTTAAATAAAATTTTATAACATTTTTATTTTTAAGTTGGGAAATGAAAATGATTAATTAACACTACCTAAAAGATTAGAAAAAAATAAATACGGTTAATTTTTGTCAATTTGAAAAAACACCAACTTGGTAATAAAAGAAATCAAAAACCAAGTTATTGTAGTGCAAGAAAATAAAAAATAAATTAAAGTTACAGAGTTAGATTTGAATTTAAAAAAAGGATTGGGTTTTTAAAAAAAATGAGTGGAAACATTCCAATATATTATACTTTAATTACGGACTAAATAATAAATTAGCTTGATGATTAAATCATAATCATTTGTTTTGATACTTTTCCATTAAATGTTTTAAATTTTTTTTTTTATTGTAGACTCAATGGAGATCTGATCATGAGCTTTCTTATTATTGATCCTATTGCCTTTTTTTTCCAAATAATTCTTTTGGAATCAAAAGATCTGCTTTTCAAACTCATCATTTACTATACACTAATTAAAGCACCATACGATTTTCATTGACAAATAATGTGTTTAGTTTTTGTTAGCGTAAAAAACATTTCAACTTTCTGTCTTCTGTTAAGTATAATTTAGTGTTAATATTTATTAAATTAAAATCATTGATTATTTATAACAATTTTTTTTAAGAAAAAAGTTTGCTATTGAAACTAGAATATCAGGAGTTTTTTTTTTTCACTATAAATTGTGAAACATATCTACTACTCTCTTGGTATGTTTGATTTTACACCACTTGCATAGGGTTTAAATCTGGATAGACAGACCTCTTCTTTTTTTTTTGTAGGTAATACGGCTTTTTCATGAGAATTAGACTTTTTATGAGCTCATAGTTAAATCCAGTTCTGCCTATTGAGTATTTGAAGTGGTTTATTGTTTAAAGATAATATAGATTTGTCATATGAATGAGTGTCTATGAGTTGACTAAGAAACAAATATATTTGCATCATGATGCAATCTTCACCGCCGGTGTTGGAAATATTATAAACTTATAAACACTAAACCTAATGTTCGCTTTTATTTTTTATATGTATATAAAAAGGCAAGAAGTAGTTTGTTATATAGATATTTCATTTAGCAAGTACATACAGATATATATATATATATATCCGTACATTCACACATATACATTGACATCTCACTTACGTATATATTTATTATAAAATCTGTTTTTTATGAAGAATTCTAGTTCGAAATAGAGTTTGAGAAACATTTCCTTTATTTTGAGTATAAATTTGAATGGAGTCTAAGAAAACCAGGTTTTTGATTAATGAAAAGAAAAGATATTAGAATTTACTTCAATTGATAAGGTGGATTTGGTGTTAATTCACAGAACAGGAAATAGCATCTGCTCTGTCAGCAATGTTTATCAGCACCAAAGTCAATTGGAAGCCCACTCTCTTTTTCTTTACTAGGAAACCTGCAGGCACCTTATATTTTGTCAAAGAAATCCATTGCAAATTCTATGCACTTAAAGGGATCAAGACAAATAAGAGATTCAATAAATCTCTATCAGTGCTTTCAGAACCCTGCCCCCTCTAAGATCTGGGTTATTAAAAACTCTGTGGGATTGGGAATCAGAAGAAGTTAGCCTAACTCACAATTCATGAGAATTATTTGTAAGATGAAGTAAGGGGAAATAATTTGAGTTGGCAAAAAGAAAGGGCAGAAGGCAGCTTACATTGTCATCAGTCAGGAAAAAGTAGAAATATAATTGGAGAAAGGAAGATGAGAGAAATGTTTTTATGTTGTATCTGTTGTTAAAATGCTTCATTTGGTTAGTTGAGTCCTCCAGGTATTTTGGGAATTTGCAAATGGACTGTCAGTCAACTGACTGATGAGAAAGTGAACAATAAGATGGCTCAGATGCAGCCTGAAACAGTAATTGTGTTCTAACTCAAAGAGAAAACTATATTTTGTAAACTTAATGTTTGCTAATTATTTTTTAACTACTTAACTAATATAATTTTTATTTTGGTCGATTTAATTTACGAATAAATTATAGGCATAATCCTTAAGTACTGGATTTTGTAAATATATATAGATTTGTATTTATATATTTCTGCATCTATATATATTTTCATTAATATAAATATTTTATAAATATATCTACATAAATGTGTGTATGTTTATATACATGTGCACATAATTTATGAACATTGTTAAATATCATCTACTTATATATAACATTTCGTATGCAATCGATAAAAACTTTTCTTTAGTAATTAATGCTTAAAAACTAAGTTCTTTTGTGTTTTGTCAAGCGTTGGTGGTCGAGTGGTCAGCTGGGCTGCCGTACAAGTAGTTGTCCCAGGTTCGCGGGTTCGCTTCCCGGCTGATGCTTTGACACATGAAAAAAAAAAACTAAGTTGTTTTGTCACCGCAGATGAAAGAAAAATCATTTGTAACTTTTAGCTTAGATATTTGTCAATTTGAGAACGTGAATCAGTTTAAATATTTTTTTTTTTTTGCTTTCTGAATAAAAAGACGAACTCATATGTTGAAGTGCCTGATAAGACATTGCAGCTGCGTTTATTAAATTAAAAGGTAAAATATTTTATTTCATCTAAATTTATTGTATATAGCGTTATTACTATCATACTTTTATATGAAAGTGAAATATGGCATTTTTATCATATTAATATATATTCAGTGGAAAATTTTCATAATGGTTTGAAAACATGATGTTTATGTTTTTCATCTTGTGCTAGATATAATAATAATCAATCTATTATTAGAAGGAATGTCTAACATTATAAGAGTTGCAAGATGCTCACACTAAAGAATGGCTCCACAGGTAGTGGATAGTGGAATGATCTTTATATGAAGGTTAACTGTGAGTAATAAATAAACAATGCCTGATTACGCTCCAAATTGTTTATATATTTTGTGTGAAAGTACTCTTTTGTCCATAATGGCGTCTCTATTTTTTTTTTTTTTGTTGCTAAAATTCATATCTGTAGTATCATTATAAATTGTATACTTTTTCGTGTAAATATCATATATATTCTGTTTAATATCATTTAGTATTGTTATGAATATAATATTCCTCACAATCTTTTAAATTTTTTCGTGTAAAAAGTCGTATAAATGTACTTTTTAGCATTGGTGATTTTTTTTTTTTTTTGCTGAAATTGATATCTTTAATATTGTTATACTTTTTCGTGTAAATGTCATATATATATATATTTCTGTTTGTTTGTTGATGTGTTGTTTTTTTTGGTAAATTATGCTACAAATTGTTTACATTTTTTGTGTTAAAGTAGTATTAGTCCTGTGACACAGAGCACCTTTTCACATACATATTCAACCTGCCGATAATTTTGTAAATCTCAGGAAAATATCATGTACAAAAGATCCCTGTGTATGTTGTTTTTACAATTTCTTAAAAAAATAAGTTTAAAACAAATAAATGTAAACTAAAATCTAAAATATTAATTTTTCAAGTAATTATAAAATAATAAACAAATGATAATAGATCAAATGATAGTTTTCTGTAAGTACCAAACACCAAGAAATGAGTTTAGTATGTTATCATAAATAGTTATTTCAATAATTTCTGTATTTTACACAGATGTTTGCTTTGAAATAAAAGCACAACATAAGCATTATATAATTAAATGGAAAGAAATTTTAATAATTTTACAAAAAAAAATGAAGAAATTAGATTGTAAATTCATTTATGATCTAATAAAAGACAATTCTGGACTTGCACATTAATGATTTTGACCTTGGTAGAGGAGTCCACAGTTTTTGTATTTTTCCAGTTGAACATATTTTTATGGTGCATATATCATCTGTTATCTTTGGCACATCTGTTTTCTCTCTTCTAATCATCAGTTTGTGCTCTTGCAATTGCTTTTCAATGGGGTGACTGGCTTCACCAATATATTCTTCCATATTCACATGGAATTTCATATATGCTTTTTAGCATTTCAAGTTTAGGCTTTGTCAACATTAGAATTCCTTCTAGTGTTGTATGGCTCTGGAAAGCTGTTCTTGATGTTATACTGATTGTAGATTTTTCTTAATTTGTCTACTATTTTAAGTATGTATAGATATGCCACAGTGCCAATAATTGATTTTTTTTTTATGGATAACCATTTTTCATAAGAGTTTGTTTTATATAGTTCTTTTCTTTTTTCAAATCACTGTATTCTGAAAAAACATATTTTGCTTGGTTTGGTAGTGATAGTATAACTTTATGTTTTGTGTTTCTGGTATGATTGGATGTGTATGCTAAATATTTTTCTGTATATGTGGGTTTTTTGTAAACTGTAATTTTGATTTTGCCATGAGTGATTCTTATCACAAAAACATCTAAGAAAGCCAATTTTTGTTCTTGTTCTGACTATATTGTGAATTTAATTGTTGGGGCTATGTTGTTGATATGTTTCAGAATGTTTATTGTAGTGCTCCATCATGTGGCCATACAACAATTGCATCATCAACATAACAAAGCTAAACTTTAGGTAGATATGGAGTACTCTTTATGGCTATGGTTTCATGTTCTTCCATATAAATAATTCAACAATTGTAATGGATACAACTGATTATGACAACAAAATACAAGAATTGTTCACAGCAGGTCAAGTGGCAAAAAATCCAATACCAAGTACAGAAACGAAGTTACAAGCATTACACATAAAGCATCACAGGTATTTCAGTGATTCAGAAAACAGTAAACTAACATTATATTTCAGCAAAATTCTTCATCTTTATGGTCTTTCTAAAATCTATAATAATCGTGTTCCATTAAGATTTACTGATAGTTCTAGAAATTCACCTTGCCAAAATTTGTCAAGATTTTTTCTCAAAATTCTTAGTCCTTTAGCATATAAGAGCCACTCCTTTAAAGAATTCTAGACACTTTGTAGAATTAGTCAAGGACATGAAAGTTGGAAAAACTCACATACTAGTAAGCTTTGAAGTCAAAAGTTTTTTCACAAATGTACCATGTGAAGAAGCATTGTCTATTATAAGAAAAAGATTAAATGATGATAATAGCTCATAAACCAGAACAACTCTTATTGATAATATAATGGAATTATTAACATTCTGCATAACAATAACCTACTTTCAATACAATAAAGAATTCTTCCAAAAAATTCAAGGAATGACTACGGGTTCACCATTGTCACTATGATTAACAATATTTATATGGAAGAACTTAAACCAAAGCCATAAAGACTCCTTCATATTCACCAAAATTTGGGTTTCATTATGTTGATGATACATTTATTATATGGCCCATGATGAAGAACTAGTACTTTTTGGAATGATAACAACAATCTATCCTTATCAATTGAATTTCACAATAGAATCAGAAATTGGCTTTCTTATATGTTCTTGTGACAAGACTTCCTCATGGTAAAATCAAAACTACATTTTACAGAAAATTCACACATACATGAAAATACTTATCATATATATCCAATCATATCAGAAACACAAAACATAGAGTTATACTATCATTGTGGAACAAAGCAAAATAAATTTATTCAGAAACAAATGCTTTGAAAAAACAAAAGATCTATATAGAACAAACACTTAAGAAAAATGATTATCTATCAGATGATGTTAAGAAAACTTTAAATAGACAACAAAAAGAACCACCCAAAGAAAAAACATTTATTTGTACTGTAGCATAATCATATATACCAAAAATAGCAATCAAATTAAGGAAAATATACAATCAGAGCAGCTTTCCAGAACCATACCACACTATGAGGAATTCTAATATCTATAAAGCCTAAACTTAAAATACTGAAAAGCAAAAACTGCATCTATGAAATACCATATTAATATCAAAGAATGTATATTGGTTAGACCATTTTATATATTGAAAAGCAATTTTAAGAGCATGAACTCTATGCTATAATTCATAGAACGCTAAAATGGCTGCTTGTTTAAAAGTTTAAAGTCGTAGCTGTCTTAACTTTAAGGTAAATTTAGATAAAAAATAATTTTTATAAAAGCAAATGTCATTATAATTTGCCTTTAATGACTTCTACGTCTAAAATGTTAAGAAAAAAGAAGTATAACAGTCTATCAGATATTGACAAGTTTAACACGAATTCTTGCTTAGCAACATCCCAAAGTAAAACAGTTAAAACTGAAATATCAAAAAATGTAAAATCTAATGCGTATATCAGTAAAACAGCTAATAATTCTGTTGTTCTTAATGAATTTAAAACAAATAGCCAAACAAATAGTCATGCAAATAACCAAACAAAAAAAGTGCAAAAAAATAATATAAAAGCTTCTAATAACAAAAAAAGAACCCCGGAAAACTGATAGTTTTCAATCCTCAAATAACGTTCATACATGGAGTGAACAAATGGAACTAAATGAAAATAATAATAATAGTAATAATATAAATATTAGTCCTCCCAGCAAAATGCGCAAATTTAAATCATTAACATTCCTTAGTGATAGCAGTGTATCTGTCGCTATTAACACAGCGGAAATTGCATCATCAAAACAAAAGAGTCAAAAAGCTATAACAAAAATTAAAAACGATTCTACATCAATTTCCAGTAATCCAGCGAAATTTATAGACATTAACTCAATTGCAAATAATATAGAAACAAATAAAACTAAATATACTTCTTTTAGCAAGCTTAATTAATGATTATTGGCGAAAGATATTTGCAAATAGTCTCTCTCCTTCCACATCCATTATTAGTATAATAGAAAACTATGATCCAGCAGACAATGAACCAATTTTATCTCGTCCTTCTCTACCTGATTATCTAGAGGAACTGCAAAAGTATAACTTGATAAAAAATATAAAATCGACAGCAACTTTCCCAGCTAGATCTTTTATATGCTTAGAATATTTTTCAAAACAACAACGCGAAGAAGCAGAAAAATCCGTAACATTTAAATTTTAAAAAAATATGTCACCAAAGACCCTAATCCAATAGTTTATGGTCGCATCATGCATGCACCTCCAGACTTTACAGATGTTGTGCTACAAAAAAACATGTCAGAAATTGCACAGATAATAAATATTTCAAGAGAGCTCACACCTAATATAAAATTTGAGATTCCGACAAACTGCTGGAAAATTACAGTAAAAATGAAACCTAATCATAAACCAGATGAACTTCCACATATAATTTATATGAGATCCATCCCCATCACAATTAGTATTAAAGGTCATCAACCTCTATGTTTCAAATGCTCCAGAATAGGGCATATAGCTTCACAATGTAACATTGGTAACTGTTTAAGTTGTGGCAAAATCGATAGACTTGGTCACCTTTGCAGTAAAGATAAGGAAAAGTTATCATGAGCCAGCGTTGTTTCAAAAAATTACACTCTCTCATCAAATACAGAGGCAATTCAACTCTCTAATCTTCCCAATAATGAATCAACCATAACTCTCCCTAACCAAGAATTTAGTATAAATAACCGTTTGCCTGACATGCATTCACAGCATAATTACCAATCACAAAACTCAATTTCCATTGATGATCCACAGGAACCATTAATGGATTTGAATAACAGTTTGACACAAAGTTCATCTTTAAGCCATAGCCAAGACTCTTTGTACAGTAAAAACTATCCTAAGATAACAGTAAAGCAAAATAGTGTAATAGTAAATTCGGATATCAATCTTACAAATGACAATAATAAAAAAATTAAAATATCTAATTGTGATACTAAGCACACAAACAAAAAGCTTAAATCAAACTCATTAAATATTGAACATGTCTAACATTAAAATAGCCACAATAAATATACGAGGTATTAACTCATATAACAGACTCTCACAACTGACTCAATTCTTAAATAATCATGATGCTGACATTTTTGTCATAACAGAAACAAAAATTAGCAGAGTAACCAATCCAACCATAATTAACACTCTGCATAGCAAATACATTTTTACATACAAGCCAAACATCAGACCAGCTCAAGGTGTTGCAATTCTAATAAACAATCAATTTCCAGTAACAAAACTTAAAATAATACTTTAATCAGTTAATTCAATAATTATCTCTTTTTTGTTCCATTCACAGCTTTACTATATTATAGGAATATATTCATGTCAAAAGGCATAGGATGTTGTAGATACCCTACTGGTTGCGCATAACAAAATACTACATAAGCCCGGTACAGTTATCATGTGCGGTGACTTTAACTGCAGCTGCAATGGTTTGCCATTCTCCTTGAAAGCCAAACTTTCACAAGTTGCCCTGCTGCCATTAGCACACCTATATCCAACAAATGCTGTTACATTCACGGGTGCACAAGGATCCTCTCTCATAGATCTATTTTTTAGTTCTTCTATAAACCTAAAAGCCTCAATTCATCTAACTGCAGTCTCATTTTCTGACCACATCTGTGTAACACTCATGCAAAAATGCCCGCATAACAGACAAACTATATATAAATTCTCATATAAGAAACAACTCCCTAGACAATTCAAACTTACTATAGATGATTTCTGTAATATATTAATAGTAAGCAACCACCTACATCAGATGAAAAATCTCTCTCCAATTGAAAAATTGTCTCAACTCAAAAAAATACTAAACATGTGCTGTTCAGATCACCTATTGCACTATAACTCTAATAACCTTATAAAACAACGTATTGAAGACATAAACTCAACCCTTAAAGCTATAACAAGGTTTGATGAGGCAAAAGATCTTATCTATAAGCTCCAATGTGAAAACAAACATTTAACTCAGTTATATAACCAGAACAAC
Source organism: Epiperipatus broadwayi (assembly GCA_028023455.1). Lineage (NCBI taxonomy): Eukaryota > Metazoa > Onychophora > Udeonychophora > Euonychophora > Peripatidae > Epiperipatus > Epiperipatus broadwayi. The sequence goes on along the minus strand of JAQFVV010006250.1, from coordinate 437,198 downwards.
ATGGTTTTTAGGCTGAGAAAAATTTTACCAAATCTATCAGCACTAACCAAAACCACAATAAATTATGCAAAATTTCCATTCCCATATGCTTGTGGCATTTCCATTCTATCAAAAGATAATTCTCTCCTCTCTGGTACTTATGTTGATGAGGCACTTCTGCACCACTTAAATATTTCCCTTAAAAAATCTCATAGCTCTTCACAGTTATTTACAAATGAGACAAACTGTACACAAAATTACTACATATCTAAACAACAAGTTTTTGATGAAATAGTGTATTTAAAACAACATATCTCACTAGCAAATGACCTCATTCCAGCTAAAATATATAAGCAAATGGAATACATTATATCTCCATTTCTACAGAAATACTACAATCAACTTTGTTCGAAGGAATATCACATCCCTAACTTATCAACAAATATAGTATTCTGTATAAGAAAAAACTCTAAAAATCCACATCCAACAGTAAATGATTTGTGTCTCATTACCTTAGAAGACATTGATCAGAAAATGTTTGCTAGAATCATATTTAAACAGTTAAATATCTATGCTTTACCTAAAATTTCCCCTTCACACTTTGCAGTCAAAGGGCAAAACCATCTCAAGCAATATTATTAGCACAAGAAGCAATACTTTATATTAAACAAAACAAACTAACAAACTATGTGGCATGCCAGGTAGACTTTAAGTCTGCCTTTGACATTGTAAATTGGAACTTCTTATTCTCTGTACTTAATCAAATGCTTTCAAATCATACACACCTTATTACAGCTATTAAAAACTATCTTAACAATAGAATGATTAGACTAAAAAATTACATGAGACTCTCTCAACCCTTTAAGCCAAGTAGAGGTATCCCACAAGGCTCCCCACTTGCATCATTACTTTTTGCAATATACATAGACCCGTTGATTAAGGACATAGAGCAATACATAGATGATATTTTTCTTCCACACCTAGGCACAACTGTTAAGATCATTTCATATGTTGATGACGTTTTGATAATATTCAGGGACCTGCAAAATATACCTACGATACTTCATAAACTTAAGAAATTTGAAACTATAACAGGATCCACAATACAAATAAACAAATCATCCTTATGGCAAATTGCTACCGGTCACAGTCTTCCCTCACACTTCACAGGTTCATTTTCTTCATTTCTTGGCATACCTATTAATCTCTCAAAAACACAACTAAGTCATCACTTAAATCTTTTTTTCATAGACAAATTTAATAAAAAAATAAAGTGCTTCAACTCAAGATTACTGTACCCTATAATGAAAGTTTGTATCATCAATGCCATTCTAGGAAGTATTATTACCTATTACAGCCCTTGGATGCATCTTCAAAAAAAACTATTAAATATTTCATGAGTATAGCAAAAAAATATATATGGGGATCAACATCACATCTATCAATAGAAAATACATGTTTTCCAATATGCAAGAGTGGGCTTAACCTAATAGCTCCTCAATCATTCACCTCCTACATTAGAGCTAAGATGTACATCGTTACCACTACTAATCCCTTTTTAAGGACAACTTCTCTACTTCTGCTTGCTATTACTCCATATTCAAATTGCCACTTTTTCACTGATCATGCCATTGAGCATGCTGATTTACTGGACAATTATAACATTAATACTCTAATTGGTTTGTCATACAAAGATCTAAAAAAAATTAATTATCCCGATTGACAACTTTGGTCAACACTATCTACTGCAAGAACACTGACTAAATTTCAAAATTTGTATGTGCCTCACTCATGGTTAAAATTTCTGTATAATCTGCTACTTGATATAATACCAACAAAGTTATTTCTCATAAATCGATTTAAACTAAACATTGATCCTACTTGTATACCATGCAATTTGTTCCCGGAAAATTCATCACATATCTTTGAGACATGTCCATTCTTTTCAACCTTATGCCACTTTGTATTCCACAAAGACACAATTAATTTAAAAAATATCCTAATAAATAATATAAAGAAATTAAATCCATTCAATGCCCTTGTAACCGTTCACACTCTAAAAACAATATGGCTTGCCCGTTGTGCTGTAATATTTGATAACAAAAAGTACAATGTACTTAAAAAAAAAAAACAAAGAATGGTATAACATTTATCTTTATGCTCAGAAATATATACCTAGTAATGTCACAAGAAAAATATGGCAAAGCAATGTATTCCTTAGTTGCTCATTAATGCCATAATAGTAATAATCTTGTTTTAAATCATTATATTCTAAAAACATCCTAAGAAATTAAAAATTAAAAAAAAAAAAAAAAATGTAAAAAGCTCTTAATGTAAATATACTAATTCTTGTAAATATTTTGTTACTAATAAAGTTAAAAAAAAAAAAAAAGAGCATGAACTGATAATTAGAAGAGAGACTCAGAGGTGTCTAAGGTAGCAGATCATATATGCAACAATGATTTATGTTCAATTGGGAAAATATAAAAATATTGGATAGAGAGGGGGGGGTATAAAAAAGAAAATTCAAAGAAGCTGCTCACGTGGTAATGGTGAATAACCCCATAAGTCAATGAGTAACTATACATAATGTATGGAAACCACTAATCAATTTTGCTCTTATGAAAAAGTGCAGAAATCAGAAGGATCCTCAAAGATAAGTACATGAAATTTTTACTGACTGTTGCCTTTGACAGGATGGTCATTTGGTTGGAGTGTTACCTTAAAAGTTAGTATTCAGCAATCTAAGGATTCAAGTTTTATTCCCATGCTAGTACTCTCACTCATCACACCGGCAACACCTGAAGAAAAAAGGAGAATAATACTTCTTGACATAAAAAGGAGAATAATATCCCTTGAAACATTGTGTATATACCAATCTTTGTGCTATTACTAACAGCTGAATGTAATTGGAAAATTCAAATAAAGTTTAATTTTTTTAAAGGCATTCAATATTTAATATTAGATTATGGAAATAGTCCAATATATAAATTTATATATTTATTTCCCAGATGGTGTTTTTTAATCATGTGGGGTGATTTAATATTTGACCATTATATACAATCTAATATGTTTATATAGACTCCAAAGATTGCAATTTGACTACAAACAGTGGGATTATTAATTCAAAGAAGTTTAAATAAACCTCATTAAACAAATAAATATAATGTTATGAAAGCAGATTAACAATAGTCAATTATAACTTTCGAACTGCATTCCAATTACGTGTTGCTTATAAAACATATTGTATTTTAAAGCCATTTAATTTCTGTATATATTTTTTGCAAGTTATAACTTATTATTTATATTTATGCTTTAAATATTTCTTTTTATTTTAGAAGATATTGGTACCATATTTATAGTAGGCAAGATTCAAATATCTAATGAGATAATACCGAAAAATAGCCATTTTGTTTGTAAATCACTCCTGTTTTTTGTTGTTGTTGTTTTATTATAGAATTATGTAAAACTTGTTGAATGAAGATTTTGTGTATGAAGTCATCTTGAACTGCAAATCCAATTATTATTATTATTATTATTATTATTAACAACAGTATTGTTGTTGTATATAATAATAGTAGTGAAAGATTATATTTTTATTGCTTAATTTTTTTATTAATAATTAAGGCATCACAATCATTTTATTTATTTTCTGGTATTGATGTTTTATTCATTTTATTATTTTTATCTATCAAAGGTTGTTTCACTCAGTGTATTTTTGTAATTTATAGTTCTTAAAAATGATTATATGCAAATTGTCATATTTATGGTTTCTAATTAGTATAATTCTTTTTTCAATATGTTCTCTTGTTTCATTATAATTCTTAATATAATTTTTTTTTTTCATTAAGTTATTTTGAGCCTAGTGATTTCAGTTTTAATAATGTTTCAATATTTATGTGGATAAAGATATCAACTTTTAAACTTTTATCTGCCCATTACTTAAATCTTACTATCTTGTTGTAAGTTTCATTCGTAAATATAGTACTTTTGGCCAGATGAATAACTGGAAATTGGTCTACCAAAACTTATTGAAAGCAGTAAGTTTTTTCTCTATGTATCAACAAAAATTATAAGGCAGAGATTTTTTTATCTTTGGGAGTTACTAAAAGATTTTATGAATCGAGGTTTCACATTAACCCATAAAAGAAAATATGTCCATGTCAACTATCAATCATCCAATTACGAAAAGACCAATACATAAAAACATATAATACTTAGAAAGTCATGTGTGATAAGACAAACAATGGCAAAGGGGACTACTTTAATTAATGCTTTTGAACATCTTAATGCATTATGTTATTATATTAGATAGTAACTACGTTTTTACAAATCTATGAATAATGCAGTCATTTCCACAATGCTTGGAATTTGAATACAGCAGTGTTTATTCTGTTTCTCTAAAAATCTTATGTAGTAGTTGATTTCTTTATCTTCTTCTCTGGATATGTGGATGTGATTTTACTTTATTAGATAATGACTTAATCTTTTTTATTAATTTTAGAATAATCTTTACATATAACAAGATAATCAAAAAAGTGTTAGTAAATAGTGTGATTTTTCTAGTAGTCTGCATATTAAAATTAAATGCAGTTATGGATAGTTCTGCGCATGCATATATTTATATGTGTATGCATATATTTATTTCTTGCGTTATTTAGTGCAATTTCTATAGTTTTTGAAGGATAGTTCTGTGCATGCATATATTTATATATATATGCATATGTTTATTTCTTGCGTTATTTAGTGCAATTTCTACTCTGTATTCTTATTTCTACTCTGTGTTGTATCCCATGAACTTACATCGTATTACATTTTTTTATTATAGTTTATATTTATTTCTATTGTATTTTATAAATAAACTTTTTGCTTCAAATGAATTTAATTGAAAATCTATAGAAGTTTAACAAGGTTATAAGACTTTATTTAATAAGTCTATTTTTTATTGTTATAAGTGATTCGGCTAAAATTTTAAATGAGACTGAAACTTTAATAATATGGTTTATATAATTTTAGCACTTATTTCAATTTTTTTGTCTTTATATTAGAAACTGCCATTTATGTAATAACTGAGAGCTCAATACTAATATTTAAAAATAATTTGACATTCGCCAGTGTTTTAAAAATATTGTGTGCGCATGTGTGTACACATGTGATTCTATCTGATCAAGTATTTGTGTGATTATATAAGTTATATGAAGCAAAATTGATTTTCTGCATGACTATATTGGCCACCCAGACTTTATTAATAATGTCATTTTTATTCAAGCATATTAAACTTTCAAAGCCAGAAAATTACCTAGACAGATGTCAGTTAAGTTAGTTAAATTGTATAAACAATTATGTGATTTAATTAACTTACCTTAAGCACATGCTAAGTTTTTTTATAATTGAACATGTTTCAAGTATGTTGAAAGTTTGAAAGAGAAGGTTTTGATACTTGAATTCAATTTTGTTTTAGGAGTAATAAAATAAAGTACTTAAAAATCATTTTGAGCTTTTATGGTAATAATTCAATGAAAATTTAATGAAATATTTTTATTGGAGGGGGGGGGGCATTGCTAATAGTTTACTTCAGCAAATTGAGAGTTATAATAAATTTAAAGAAATATAGAACATAATAAACATTTCCGTTTTAAGATGTCTATAAAAATACTAAACAAAATTTTCATTGCGTTTATTTTTACAACCTGTACAAATATTTGATAATGGTTTGATGAAAAGAATTTCTTTTTTAAGAGTTATGAAATATGTAGAAACAGACCTCGGGATTAGTGATGTACATAAAAAAAAAATAATAATTTGTAATAAATATAATTATTAATTAAATGAATTAAATAGCCTTAAATATTCTGATGCAAAATAAATATTTCTAGCATTCCTCCATATTGCAGTGGAACTATGAAGGAGGAGAATATACTCACCAAGCTGGCAAATGGCAGTTAATATGTTTTTCATACATTTACATTCTTAATTTCATTCACTAGTTAATAATTTTTAGAAGGGTTAGTATGGGATGGTTATCTAAATAAATATTTAAGGTTCCTTTACCTCATAAGCTTATTTATAGAAAGATGATTTTTAGGACAAAGGAAAAATTGATAATCAAGAAATAATGTGAAAATTAATAGTAGCAAGGGAAAAAATTAGAGAATTAACAAAAAATAGAAATATATATATATATATATATATATGGAACTTTGATTAAAAATATTTTTATAGAGCAGATATTTTTACCCTACTCTAGAACTAATTTTTATAACTTTGAATAATCAATGACACCAGGTGGATCTAGTATAGAGTGAAAATAACTACTTTACAATTATGTAAGAGATCATATTTTGTGAATCCTTTTTATAGAGACGTGAAACCTGGAAAATTTCTATAAAGAATAAAATTAATGTAGAAGAATCAGATTGGGAATATAAGTATATATTCATATTGTAGATATTCTGTATTCAGAAAAGTGTAATAAAATAAAATTAAGATATTTATCAGTTGAGTTTTCTTAATATATAACATTAAGAAGAATATTGTCAAACAACAAAATTATTTGAGTTCGTCAAAGTCTACCAATTAAAAATTTTAAATTAATCTGTAAAATAAATAATCCAAATTTATTGATATTACTTTAATTAAAATAATATTTGTATTTTTGTTGCATTTTGTAGCAGTTTTGATTACTGTAGCTAAATTAGATATGTGTAGAACTCTTACTTTGCCATAATTTATTACAGATGTGGCCAAACTTTTAGACATTGGGGGCGACTTTTTTTGTGTGAAAATGTACCTGAGGACAACTACATTTTTTTCAGGGCTTAAACTGGAAACCAGAAAAAAAAAAACATTATTTTTGTCGAACGAAAACCAGAATGGAAAAAATAATGTTTTTAAGTCCTGATTTTTTTAGAATGTACTTACGAATTGGTGTTGTTTTTTTTTTAATTTTTATAAGGTTGTTTATTGGTGACATGTTTAGAAGATATGAACTGATAATTTTTTTCAATAAGATACAACTGTTGAAGACATTTTATATGATTACTATTAAATTGTTTCAACTCCCTCTAGTATTACAATTTGTCCATTTCACTTTATAAAATATTTATTAAATTACAAGTATTAAATTACTATATGAAGTGTTTTAAAAAGTTCACAACTTCTTTGTTTTAAAATCAATTCATTAAAATCCTTGTTTCTCCAGGACAAGTTATTTTTATTTCTTTTTGGGAAAATGGCAATTAAATATTTCTAAAATTTTTAGCTCTAGAGTTATACAAAAATAAATTAATTCTTTTCAGCTTCTTCCAACCTGGGTTTATTTTTGAGATTGAGAATAACAACAGGTGTTATTTTTAATTTAACTATTTTTAAATAAGAATAATTTTTACTTTTTTTATTTTTTATATTCAAATTAGCCCTGAATTTATCACTATAATTTGTCAATGTTCACCTCAGTTTCATGATCGACGCCACCTCTGATTTCTTATATTAAAATGTGATCTTCTTTTGATACAAAAAATGCAGTAAAAAATAAAATATCTGAACATTTTATCAAAATCTATATTTAAAAATTATAATTAAAAGCTATTCTTTTTAGATTTTTTTGAATAGAAAGATTTCCATGTTCAGTTGCTGTATTTTTAATACAAAGCTCCTTCTTCTATTTTTTTTTCTTCTGTATTAGAAAATATTACCAAGAGCTTGTATTCTGTGAATTTTTTTCAAATTAAGTTTTTTTTTTTTTCTTAAAGAATATAGACTTTATTTTATATAAAGTGTTACAAATGAATTTCTCTAGACAACAAAAAAAATCTATTATAAATTTACATTTTTACTAATAGCTTCCTGAATTTCTTGTACTAAGAACCAGTCCATATGGATAGATAGATTTCTTTGGGTGCAAGAAGCTTATCTTTTTTTCGAATAGAATTAAATGTATCTCTAATAAAAAGTTGTGAGTCCAATGGAGAATTGGTTATAACTATATGACATCTAAGTAACCATATTACGTGGTTAATAAATATGCATCTTCTGATATTGCAGAAATTACCCATTTTAATATTATGAATGATATCAAAGAGTTCTGGATTGTGATTATTGAAATAATTTTGAATTATATATTTTGCTTCTCTTAGTCCCGAGCAAAAAACAAGAATATGATCAAATGTTTCACTATCTTTTTTACACAAAATACATAAGGAATCAATCCTTTTAAATCCTCTATTTGAAACAAGGAAATCGTTGGTAGGAAGTGAAGATAGATTTGTTTTAATGATAAAATCAATATATTTAGGCATTAAATACCATTTTCTCATTTTATTAAAAAGATTGATATTAGTCACTTCAAGATAACTAGGAGGGCATATCAGCTGAGGATTTATCATTTTAAACGTGTCCCAATATGTGTGCTTATTATTAAAAAGAATTTCATTTAAATCCATTTGTTTATCAATAAGTGAGATGAGAAGTTGTAACCAATTTTTTTTAATATTCGGGGGAGGCGTATCTGTGGGAATGATTGTGTCAATAATGTTTTGGTAATTGAATTCAATCTTGATGTAGTAGAATAAATTAACTATATTTTTAATTAATAATGTATTAATTGAATGTAAACCTAGGCCATTAAGTATTTTTGGATTTTGCATTTTACGTATACTGATACAGACCACTTTTTTTTTCCAAAGGAGGCCAGAGCACAATGAGTTAATTTGCGAAGTAAATTTTTTAGTAGGGTTTAAAATCGGTAAATAATAATTAATTCTGCTGAAAACAAGAGAATTTAGTAAGAGAACTTTATCATATAAAGATAAGTAAATGCTTTTTAGAGAATCTATTATTTTTTTTGTTGATATAATCAGTTTGTCTTGTAACATTTTTCTCATTTTGTTTGGTGAAAGGTACAGTGGTATACCTAAAAAAGGTTGAGGTTTTGATGAGAAACATGCAGGGACATTTTCTCCTGAATGAAGTTTCCAAACTGCAGATTTCTCTAGATTAAAATTTAATTTGTATTCCGATGAAAACTTTTTAAGGATTTTTTTAAGTTCTGGTAGGTGTTTAGCTGATGGCAGCATTACAACAATATTATCCATATATGCAAGATGTTTTATTTCTTTGTTTAGAAAAGGAACAAAAACTCCAGGAAGTTTTGTTTCCATTTCTATGAGAAGGGGGTTAATAAAAGCAATGAATAAAAGTGCACTCAAGGGTGAGCCCTGAGGAATAGAAATTGATCATTTAAAGCCAGGTGCAATTCTACCATTGAGTGTAATGAAAATTTCTCTATTAAATAGAAGATTCTCTATCATAGTAAGATAAACGGAGGGAATTCCATATTGTTGTAGTGTTTTCATTAATATTTCAATTCTTACTGAATCAAATGCTGCTATAATATCTAGTTGTACAGCTATTGGCTTTGATTTTCTCTTAATTCTAATGTATTCTGTTAAAATTTTGAAAAGGCAAATTGCATGCATTGTGGATGAACCTTTCTTTGCATATTGAGTAGAAGAAATATTATCTAAAATGTTTTGTTGAATCTTGTCTTTAATCAGCCCTTCTATGATTTTAATAAGAAGAGGAGTCATAGAGATAGGTCTTATAATTGATGTAATAGAGGGAAGACCTTTCTTTTTTAAAAAAGGCACCAATGAAATAGGGTAGAGGCCAGGTATGTCTTGACAACTTGAGGCTATGACGTCAATGACACCTTTTATAATTGGAACAGTAAAATGAGCCAAATGTGATAGTACAAATTTTGGGAGGCCATGAAAGCCAGGATGTGTTTTTTCAGGAAGTGAATTTAATTTGTTTAAAATTAATTGCTCAGTTATTTCATGATCATTTTTTTGATTATTGTTGAATATGGTTCTAATTTGATTGCCAGATGTTGTGCGAAGTTTATTGAAGAAGAAATTCCTAATAATCATTAGCATTGAAGAACCAGCATAGTTGGCTCCATTGTCTAAAATGGATAAAGGTGTAATAAGTTTTGGTTTTGATCCTAATGCCCAACGAATATAACTTTTAGTCCAGGCATGTCTACTGGCTAGAAAAACTTTAGATCTCTTAATAGAAATATTTTCAGCTAGTGCCCTTTGTAATTCTTTATATTTAATTTTAATTTGAAGTATTTTATTAATATTAAGTGTCGTAGAGGGCATTGAATTCATTATGGCAAACAATTAAGTGTTGACATGGAATTTTAATATCTCTCTTTCCATAGTAATATTTGTTTTAGGCAGGTTTTTTTTAACTCTTAAAAACATATTCCAAATATGTATATCGAATTTTGAATTCTTCATTGTGGTATTGCTGATATCTTCAAAATAATCAATAATATTATTTGCTATATTGAACAAAAATTCAGCTATTATCTCAAACATCTTTTCATTTCCACATATGGGGAATTTTTTTCACTTTCTCAAAAAATATATATACATTGCTTGTTTTATTTGACAAAAGACAATAAGGATAAGGTACTACTCAACTCTATTAAAATATATAAAATAAATATATCTGAAAAAAATCAAATGTTTTATTCCATTCATGTACCTTTCTCAAAATTTATCTAGATTTAATACATTCTTTTTACTTTTATATGCCAAAAGTTTTAATTTATAGACCTGAATCATACAAAAGAAGATTTTATAATTTTTTTGGAAGTTTATGCTTTTCAGGGATAATATGATCCTCAGGGTTCTATAGTATAAGAAGATAATTTTGTTTTGTCATTTTTTTTTTTTTTTTGATTTATACCAAGAGTTATTGCTTTATTTTTATTTATATCTTCAAGTTTTTGCAAAATTATTTTTTAGGTATTCTCTTTAATACCATTTGCTCATTTTTTGATTTTTTTTTTTCAGAGTTTTTAAAAAACTTTTATTGTAATTGGAAAATTGTTTTGTTTGTTTGTTAACTTTTAATCTTTTTCATGTTAGAATGAAATTTTAAAATTGGGGTTTAATATATTTAAATTGAATAGAATTGCTTGAAAATTAATATATAACTAAATTATACCAGCTTAATCTATTTGGAATGTAAACTATTTTATTAGATATGGAACCGAAAGCAGGAAAATATTTAAAATATTCAATAATTTCACATATTGCAGTTAACAATTGTTCTTAGAACTTTGATTTATTTTAAATAATGCTCATGAGAGGGCAGTGTAAATGTTTTTTTCTTTCAGTTTAATAACATTTTTTAAACCCTTCTAAACCCTTAGTGTATATATCATATTTAGTATGTATACATAAATTATATATAATAAATTAGTAACTATGTTTTCTATTTAAAATTGTTTTAAAATTTTTATTTTTATTTTAAAACAATTGTTTTAAAAAAATTAAAATAGAAAACTCTCATTATTTAAAACAATTGCTAAAAGCTAAAGACAACTTCTATAATTATTTAAAACTAATTTTCTTCTTTAGCTTTCTTTTTTAAAACAATTGTTTTACAATAAAAATAAAAACTATCAAACAATTTTAAATAGAAAACTTAGTTACTGATTTATTAGATGTATAAAATTATGTACATATACTACATTAAGAGAATCTCTAATGGCTTACATACACTGTATGTGTGATATTGATATAAAGTAAAATTATATGTATTAAATGAAGTTTATTTACAATATATACACATGTATTGTTATTAATTAAGAAGATCTATTTGTTTAGTAGTTGAAACCATAGTCATATAAGGATTTTGGTAAAATTTGGATTATCTAGTACTGTATTGTTTTATGGTTTTGTATTTTATGTATTATGTACACAGTGAATATGATGTATATGCATAAGAGTATACATTTTACTTTGTAGCAGAAATATCTAGTGATAAATATATATCGACTATAAGTGTCCAATCAATTTAAAGTACAATATAGTTATACATTTTCATTTACTGTGTCTATACAAAAGTTAAAATAAAAGATAAAAAAATTGTTTATATTAAATGCTTTTATTGACTGTGCATTAAAAATAAATCAAAATAATTGTTTCCTCAATCACAATTGGATTTTTTAAATTTAACTTGAAATAAAAGCACCAGGAGGTCCAGAAATTAATTAAATCAATTCTTATTGTTTATAACAAGGGATTAACTTAATTAAGTTCTGGACCTTTTATCCTTTTATTTCAAGTTAAATTTAAAAACTCAAATTGTGGTTGAAAACAATTATTTTACTTCTTTTTAGTACCCAGTCAATAAAAGCATTTAATATTAAAAAAAACTTTTTATCTCTATTATTAAATAGATCACATCAAGTCCACAAATATATTTATTATTCACTTTATCCATAATTTTGATGTCTCTTACTTTTGTTTTTGCTTTGCAATGCTAACTATAACAGCATTATTCACATTTATATGATGCAACTTTGTTGAGTAATTTTTTTGTTTTATGTATACATAATTTTCAAAAACTATTTTGATTCCGTTTTTATTAGTTTGATTAAGCTAGTTAAATTTCTTGTAAAAATAATGAAAATGGTATTGATAAAATAAATTACAGTGTGTGATATAACACATTATTTAACATGGTTTTTTTTACCAATTTATTATTATAAACATTAAGAATTTCATTTATATTTAATGGCTGTTTATTTTCAAATTGTTTAAATAATTGAAAAAGGTGTAAACTAAACACATAAGCTTGCTGAGTGATTTTTTTAAGGATTTATCACTTGGGTATATTTTCACTAGGGAAGAGGAGAGAAATTATTAGTGGATATTTTTTTAATTGAATGAAAATCAGTTGTGATTATTGTCAAATTATGGAATGGATATTATATATAAAATATAACCCAAAGTCCTTTTAAAGTGGAAATATTTTTTATGTCTATGATTTATTTCTGTTTAATTGTTGTTTTATTTATTTATTTGTTTATGGTTTTTTTTTTATCATTATGTATTGTAAGAGTTTCCTTTTTAAAAAAATAAATCCGTTTTTGACTGGCTTTCGAACTTCTCATGTTTGATTTATTTGTTTTATTTAAAGGATCAGCCCTGTCAAATAAATTAGGTATCTAAAACACCTTTTATACACCTCATTAGTGAGTATTATTGTACCTCTCTTTTATCAAAATTTTACAATTAAAGCAAAATTAAGCTAATTATATCAAATTCATCATATACAATGCATGAATTGTATTTTTATAATTTTTGCTTAATGTATGTCAAGTTCATTATAAACTTGTATTCTCTTTATTATTTTTTACAACTTATTTTTCAAGGGCCAATCTTGGCTTGATGGTCTCTACTTTGCCAATTTGTAATGTGGTAGATTTATTGACATAAGAGTGCTCCAATTTATCAAAATAAGTAAGGAAATATTTTCTCTGCAGAGCACAAATGAAATGTGATCTGGCAATACACTTATAACTTAGTTAACCTATACCTAGTGTAATGGATATAAGAAAACATTAGGATTTAAAACATAAACCAAATTATGTACTCTTTTTGTGGAGCCTGTTTAAATAGAAACTTGAAGCTGTTAGATGATATGGACTTTTCAATGCTTCTGAGAACCATTTCATGGAGGCGAGAATAATTTATATTATTATAGGATTCTAGTTTTTGAATATATATTTTCTAATTATTTAAAGTTGTATCTCTTTTCCATCTTTTACCTGAGAAATAGAATGAAGTCATCAGTATCTATGAGACCATTTTTTTCTAAATAATCAAACTATCCAAAATATATAAAGTGGGTAAATGAGATGTTTGTATGATCCTGGAAAAAAAATTCTCTCATAGTTATTTATAAATATCTAAGGTGATTTCAAATCTGTTGATTATTAAAAGTTTTAAGGCACTTGTGCATTATCCAGTCTACCAAGCTTGGCCGTCATTTTTAAATGTACATTTTATTTTATTTTAATTGAAATATATATTAGTTATTAAGTTGATTTATTTAATATTTACTTTTTTTAAAATTATTATTGTTTTTTTTTAAAAAAGGAAAATTTCTTCAAAAATTAATTGTAATATTTACACTTTATTTATTTATTTATTTGTATTAAGAATAAATAATATAAAAATGAAAAAAAAATGTCTTATGGCATGTGGGATTTGAACATTTCCAAGTAAATCACTGCTATGACTTTATGGATCCTGCTAAAACATCAAAAGATTATGATGGGTCTAACAAAATGGCAAAACTAAAACATTAGGGAATCACATGAAAACACCTGGATTCTTATTTAGCTGAATTTATGTGGCATCATTTGTATAAAGAAGCAGATTAATTCATTTGTAGTGATTTTTGAGGTCATTAGGGATTTCAGGTTGCTCTTATGAATAATCTTTAAAGACATTTTATATATTTTTTTCATTTTTATATTAATAACTTTACTTAATGCAAAAAAAAAATTAATAAATAAAATGCAAATATTGTAACTAATTTTTGCAGAGTTTTTTTTTTTTAAAAAAAAAAAACAATTATAAAAAAATGTAAATATTAAATATGACCACTTAATAACTAACAAATATTCGGTAAAATAAAATTGAAAAAAAAATTATAGACCTCTGAAAGAATATATGTAAAAAAAAAATGGTTGCCATGTTTGGTAGACCAGATATTGCACAAGTATCATTTTATATGTATGGATAGTTTACAAAAGAAGTATTATTTATTTGCTTATTTGTTTTATTTTAAGAAATTTATTTGAATCCATTTCTCTCTATCTATCTATCTATCTATCTATCTATCTATCTTTGAATTCAAATACTCATTTTATTATCGTTTTTGTCAGATGATATTTTTATTTTCAACTAATAGTTTTTAGCTATCAATTCCTGTATCATGCAGAATTTTAATTATTCTACTGTTGCGGGCTTCTGTCAACATATTATATACTTGGAATTTATTTTAACTTTTTGTTCTAGCAGTCTCATATTTATTATTAATTAGCAGTTTTTTAAAAATAGTTTTAGGAATTTTATGTTAATTATCCACTTCACCATACATATTTGTCACAATATTTTCATTGATAAATTTTTTTTAAATATCTTGTAATCAATAGCTTTTCCTTTCCTCTCTCCCCTCTTTGTCCTCCCATTGGTTAATTTTTGACACATTAGGTCAAGGGTCTTACAATCTTTTTTGTTTACCACCCATTTTGATATATTTTGGAGAAATTACAATATGCCTACCACCGACCTAACATAAAACTTTATAATATTCTTACAAAATATAACTTTATTCAAAAATAACATTGACAAGTAACCACAGAACAAGATGTAGGAAGTAACCAATTCAAATATGAGCGATCATACCTAGAGACAAAATAAAATTTAGAACTGAAATAATGTAAGAACAGAGCTGATTATTATGTATATATTGTGATAATTATAATAACATAAAAATAAGAAATAACTATGTATTTATTTAATAACTAACATATATATATATATATATATTGTAACCCATATATCTGAGTTTATAGGCATTGCTTTTATGTGAATATTTTCCTTTATTATGTATAACAAAATATTAAAAGTAATGTATATAGCAGGGGTGGCTAAGACATCGACCATGTAATTTTTTTTTTTTTGCACAATCTAATTTATTTTAATACAATTCTAAAGCAATATTTATTTATTTTTAAAATTCACAACTAGCTCTAGAAAATAATTATTTATAGGTAATTTAAAATTGTAATTTAATAAACATTTTATAAAACGGCATGGACAAATTGTAATACTAGAGGGAGCCGAGATAATTTAACCAATTTAGCTTTTAAAAATTGAATTATTTTACATTCAAATTGGTTAAATGTAATGAAAATTTTAAAATAATGTTAATAACTGAAGAATAATATAAGAAAAACATAGGAAAAATAGCCTGCAATAAAACAAAGGAATTATATTTCAACCAATCATTACGTGAAAATGCTGATGATTTCTTGGGTCTTAGAAATTATGATTGCCAATTATTTACTTCTGCTGTCTTTTCTTCATCTAAAATTAAATATTTTAAATAAAAATCTAAATCTAGCCACATTATTAATCAATATAGTGTAAAAAGTATTCATAAAATCCATAAGTATTTATGAAAAATAGTTGCATTTTGCTAGTTATCACGGAATGTCATTGATATGCATATAGCAGTCAATGTTATTCACTTGTATTGAATAGTGGTCAAGTGCTTTTCACTTTTCTTGATTATTTTTTTTGCAAAATTTAAAAATTTTCGAATCAAACTTTATATTTACATAAATTAATGTAAATTATGAATGTATTTATTTACATTCAAAATCTATCACAAAAGCATAAAACATTTTGGTTTGATTTCTGACTTTGACAGTTAGAAATGCCTGGAGAACAATAGATGAAGTTGACAATTAGCATTTTGCAGCATATTATATGGGAAAAGAGGTGGGACTATATATACAATAGACTGCAATCAGAAATCATTTTTTGCAAAAATACTGTCGATAGAGGATTTGTTTGGAATTAAAATTTTAAATAACAATAAAGCTATGAATTTACAATAAAATAAGCATAATTTTGCAACCAAAAATAACCAAGAGATGGTGCAAAGTGTAAAAATTACATTTCTTTTTTGTAATAATCATTTTAAAGTTAGTAGTCATAGTAAAATGTCTTCCGACAGTTCATATCTTCAAGAAAAAAAAATCATCAGTTCATAAGTATTTTTTAAAAACATCATCAATATTTATGAATATTTAAAAAGCTGTTATATGCATAAAAAACATTAATTAATAAGTACATTCTAAAAAAACTAGAACTTTGAAATGTTATTTTTTTTTGTTCTGGAAAAAATGTTTTTTTTTCTGATTTCCAGTTAATAGCCTGAAAAAAATGTAGTCACCCTCATGTACAATTTCATCAAAAAAGTCACTCTCAATGTTTAAAAGTTCGGCCACCCCTAGTATATAGAATAAATTTTAAAGTATTTTAAGAATGTGAACAATAATTGTAAAACTAAAATATATTATAATTTTTTTATTTTAAAATAATATTACTATTTTAAATAAGAAAAATTTTGCAATAGAAATGAATCACAAATGACTAACGAGAAAAAATTAAATACAAAATCATCTGTGTTCCAAGAAATTAGTAGGAATATTGTTACTTCATCTTCATTTTTTTTTACTGTATATAAGTCAATAAAATTTTGTAAGGCTTTTAAGTTAATATCTTGCATTTTATAGAGTAGAAAATCTTCCAGAATGCTTTCCCTAACCTTTCAAATATTGTAGCTGAAAATGGAGCTATAGGCAAAGATATGCCTTAAAAACTAACTTTGATTCTGTCAATCCATTCATCACTATTCAATGCTAAAGAAATATTTGACATTTACTTGCTACAAAATGAAAACTAGTCATTTAAAGTGATTATCCTACAAAAATCTGTTTCCATAATTAATCTGTGAATCTCCCTATTTTATATGCTCTGAGAAAAATTGCAATGGAAACTCTCATAAGAAAACTGCCACAAAATGAACCAAAAGAAGCTAAAATATAATATTGTCAGCAGTCATTAAAATTTAATGATTAATGGCATATTTCCACATTTACTGTTGATATATGTCATTTCACAAAGTCATAGAGGTAATTAACTGAACTTTCTATAGCTCTTCTCAAAGAGTTATTGTAGGTTACAAAGATTTTTTTTCCTCTCAAGCATGATCATCATATAATTTTTTAATTGTAAATATGTAAATACATTATTATTATTATTATTATTATTATTATTATTATTATTATTATTATTATTATTATTATTATTATTATTATTATTATTATTATTATTATTATTATTATTATTATTATTATTATTATTATTATTATTATTATTATTATTATTATTATTATTATTATTATTATTATTATTATTATTATTATTATTATTATTATTATTATTATTATTATTATTATTATTATTATTATTATTATTATTATTATTATTATTATTATTATTATTATTATTATTATTATTATTATTATTATTATTATTATTATTATTATTATTATTATAAGAAGAAGAAGAAGGTAAGAAGCAATACTTAAGCTCTCCGATGTAAATATTTATATTTTTCTTTTGTTCCAATTTGTTATTCGCAAAACAAACATAATACAGGAAAAATCGAATCATATAATAGATTAATAGTGTTTTTTGAAAAATATCGGTGTGTTTTCATATCTTTTTTTAAAAAAAAAAATACTGACTTGAGCCAGAATAATAAATCATGGCTACTGCCCAATCAAGCGTGAGTGAATTAAGCACCAATTTGAAATTAACAATATCATTAGTTTCAACATTGCCTATTTCATATGCAAAAGTACTTAAAAGTAATAGCAATACTACAGCACCAACCCAAATACCATGTTTCCGTAGAACAAATACAAATGATATAAGAAATCTTGATCTAAACACTCAAGAGGAAAATCAACCCTCAGCCGCAATTTGGACAAAAGAAACACTTGAAAATGTTATGGACCATTTCAGTAATATGGTGCCTCATATGTTATTTGGAACATTTTGCAGGTTTTTTTCACCAACATCATTAGTACTTGCAGTAACTGATAATCAATGCTCATTATATCGTTTCCCAAAAGCATTATTATATGAAGCAATCACGGAAAATGCACTGTGGGAAACAATCTCTTGTATTGCAGATCATCCAAATTCTCGATATATAACCATTGATTTTTATACTCAGCAGCAAAAAGAATGTTTGCAATCCACTATTTTAGCACTCGATAATTACGCACTCGTAATTATAGATGAAAACCGGAAAAAATATAATTACTGGAGTGCTTAAAAATACTTATCTTAAATACAATGTACAAGATTTTTAAAAAATGATAAACCCGTTCCGAAAAGTAATTGCCCTACAGCCTATATATTTAAAAGACACACCTATACCAATATGTAGTAATTGTTTTGAATTTAAAATAAAACTACATAAAACGTAGATGCATCAACGATTCCAACACAGATTACAGATCAAGAAGTGACACTCTCTCTTCACATAAGAGGTCTAAAGCCACATTGTTTTGGCTGTGGACAGAGAAGACACCTAGCAACTCAGTGCGATAGCACAAAAAGCAATCACTGTGAACAAACTAAAATCCTCTCCCTTGAACAACCCAGTGATGATGAAAATAAAATTTATAATAACATTACATCCATTGGCAACCCAATAATAGAAACCGGAAAAAAACAGGTTCAAACACCCACAAACAAAAATAATAATGGAGCAGAATTGCCTATCCCAAAGACCAACCAAAAAAGTAATAACACTAAAACTAACACAGACACCCAAGATTCAAACGAAAATAACGCACAAGAAACCACAACACAAAATACAGCAATTACATCACAGGATCAGCATCCCAATAAAACAAAAGGTGTACCAAGTAAAAATCAACAAACAGAAAATAAACACACACAGCTATATAATGAAAATATAAATCCAGTTAATATAAAGATACCAATAATAAAAAAAACTACAATAATAAACAAAACTGCATCAAACATAATGGATGCAATAGAAGCCCCTCTTCCACCTATTCAAGAGAATACACCAGAAAGAAAAAGAAAGCCAGGTAGACCACCTAAAAACCATGAATCCAAAAAGGCAAAAAAAACAGACCAAAAGCACAACTCATCAGACATATACAACTTAGAAAATGATGAAATAGAAATGGATGTAAGCCAACAACAAATGGACAACTGTTCAGTTTCATCACAAATTGCCTGTATAGAGTCTGAACCAATATTAAATGAAAGAAAAACTGATAATAAACCCAACAAAGTCTTAAATATGTATCAGCATCCATCTACTGCAATATAAACAAAAATTTAGTATTAAAAATAAATAAAAATCAATACCCTGTTAAAAAATTATCCTAAAAACATGAAGATAAAAATTGGATCTCTCAACATTAGAGGCTTAAATGCCACCAAAAAACTTTTTGATCTCAAAAAATGGTTACATACAACACAACCACACATACTGGGGCTATTGGAAACAAAAATATACAGCAGCTCTCAAATTGATCCGTCAAAATATTTAGTCAACTAAGGGTTTTGTGCCTGCTCAAGGCAATCATCATCACCATCAGGTGGCACAGGAATAATTATATCCCACAACTGCCCTTTTGATTCTTTTAAAATTATATATTGACTCTAATCTTATCATAATAACACTCCATCATAAAACTATCACACTTAACCTAGTATTTGTATATATACCACCAGGCCCTGTCATCATCTCCAGAATAATAGCAACAATAAATTCAATGCTTACAGCAACACCAAATCCCATAATACTCCTGGGAGATTTCAACATGACCTACCAAACTTTTGTCACCAAATGGATCCCTCAAATAATAATTCCACTTATGAGTGCTGAAGGTTTTCTCCCATCAAACTCAATATCTTTTAATAACAATAGATATAAGTCACTTATTGATTTGTGTTTCTACTCACCAATGTTACATTATTATTTTAATCTTGAACTCTGTCCATCTATAATCTCAGATCATGCTGCCCAGTTCATCACCCTCGACCTAACAAAAATACAGAATACAACAATAGCCCTCCAAAAGACTATGTGAATACTTCTTCCAGCACAAACAACTGAATTCTTATATTCAGAAACATATATAATGCTCCAAAAACTTCAAAACATGTCACTTGATCCAGTACAAAAGTATATAGCATTCACCAATATACTTTCTTTCAACATCAATCATATTACTTGCAATTCAACACCCCCCACCAGATTATTAGCTTTGACAGATGAACTACATAAAAGAATAACTATTTCCAGACCAACTACAGATAATCAAACACAAATTGAAAAACTTACAGAAATGTACAACAATACATGCAATACACTAAAGCAATATGTAGCAATAAAAAAGAAAAAAATATACCTTACACAACAACATACTTGGACCAGAGCATACATACGGTGGGCATTGGGATACCCATCCGCAGTCAGAGTGCCTATGGCACTTGAAATAGATGGCTCTATAACAGCTGGACATAACATGATAAACCCAATATATCAACACTTTTAAAAAAAAACTGCAAAAACAAAGAGTGTACATACCAAATGAAGACATATTTGGAGACCCTGAAACAGACACACCAATAACAACAACTGACATTGTATTTCAACTTGCAACAATAACAAACACATGTCACCCAGGACCACAAGGAATTCCCAAATTTATGTTCAAACATCTTAGTCACTTCACAGCAAAATACCTGTGCGATCTAGCCAATTACATATCCCAAAAAATTTACAACATACAAAGTCTATACCCAATTGCAATGGTTCCGTTTAACAAAAAACCAACAGCAATATCAACTTTATCTAATCTATGACCAATTTCAATGGGACTTTTAGGAATAAAAATTCTTGAAAGAGTAATAACGGAAAAAATAGAACAACACATACTCCCTGTGTTATCATCAGCACAATATGCCAAAAAAGGATCTTCCATTGGCCAGAGTGCCTTAATGTACAAAACAATTATCGAAGTACTAAAAAAAAGAAAGAAATATGTACCAATTATAGTTCAACTAGACATTGAGGCAGCTTTTGACTCAGTGCCTATGGCCAAATTATTAGACGTGCTAAAAAAACAACACCTCCATCCCTACTATATATAATAGCCAATCTGCTACTCAGCCATGAAATTCACATCACATTAAATGGGTAAAAATCACAAGCCTTTAGACTGAGTCAATCCATCCCACAAGGATCCCCCCTAAGTGCCTTGCTCTTTACAATATATATAAATCCTCTATTAATAGAGATACAGAAAAAAATAAAAGGCATTCAAATTTCAAACACTGCTTTAAATATATCATGCATAGCCTATATGGATGATGTAACCATTTTCCTTCCCTCTAAAAAGAACCTCCCCATATTACAAGAGATAATCAAGAATTATACCTCAAATTTTAATTTAAAAATTAACACAAATAAAACTGCTGCATGGTCAATATACACAGGCAAGCACTGTACAGAGATGTTTAATGGTAAACCATCTGCTTTCCTTGGTTTCCCATTCTTCCTTGGAACCAATGGAATGAGGCAAAAAATTCAAAATAAATTAAAAAAAGATGCTGAAAAAATCACAGCCTCACTTGAAAAGTCATACCTGTCAATATACGCAAAGGTAGCACTATTTAATCAACTTATAATTACAAAAATTACATACTACACACCTATAATCAAATTTCAAAAACATTCATATCTAAAATCTTGTCAATCTGTAACAAACTAATATGGAAGAGAAAGACAATGGCAATCTCTTTAAAAAATCTGAGCAGACCAACACATAGCAATGGACTTGGACTCCATACAATTAATGTTTTTTATAGACAGAAATCAGTAAATTTAATAACAGCAACCATAAAAAGAGTTCCAGACCTGGAGTGTATAATCAGTATAATACCCACAGACAGACCACCTTCTTCATATGGATATCTATCCACACTGATTGAAGAACTCAAGCCAATATACAACAAAATATCACTCAATAATGACAACAATTATACATACTGGGACATTTATAATATGCTATATCCAAACCAGACACCTAATCTACATCCATCAGTTCTTGGGATAGACAACAGGCAACTACTGCAACAATTCAGAAAATGGTCATTAGAACCAAATTTTTTTGATTTTCTACTTAAGCTTAATCTTAATGCTCTGCCCACAACACATTTTTTTAGATTTCATAGATTCTATACAAATATAGACCCCATGTGTAGGCTATGTCATAGAGAAGAAGAGACACAAGATCATTTTCTTCATTTCTGCAGTGCCCTAGAAACAATACATCGCACAATGTTTACCACATACAGAAAGGCTATCATTTCAATTGATGAATTAATAAATACTTTTAAAAAAGGCAACAGCCCTGCTATTCGTGCAGCAACATACAGCCTTTATGCCTACTGGTGTACCAGATGCACTTTTGCACTTGCCAATAACCCTCGACGCCACCCAGCAACATATTCAATAAAACTAGAACTGTTCAGAAAAAGAGACAGCATCCTAGCTCAACCACATGTGTTTGCAGCCACATGATCACACTTGAAACAAAGATCCAGTCTATGAAATATAAAGGCCAATAAGATAGATGATGACATTTTCATCATCAGCATTTTTTTCCAACTTCAAAGAGATGCAAGCATAAACTGAACTAAATAGAAGGCCAAATTTAAAAACAAGAAAAAAAGTATGCAGAAATGATAAAGACTTATATACTAAAAGTTGTAATTTGTTTTTTATTTGTAACAAATCAATATATTACTAGATGTGACTCTGTAACTTTTTAGACTCAATAAAGTTTTGCTTTGAAACATAATAATAATAATAATAATAATAATAATAATAATAATAATAATAATAATAATAATAATAATAATAATAATAATAATAATAATAATAATAATAATAATAATAATAATAATAATAATAATAATAATAATAATAATAATAATAATAATTTTATTTTTGAATTAAAGTTATTGTTGTTAATAATTTTATTGTTTGTCATTTCTCATTCAAATCCAAACTGTTTATTTATTTTGTTAATGTAATAAAGTATTAGATGGAGGGGGTAATGATCAGGAAATATAATTGAATCTGCATGGAATCTTGTTTCTATATAGGTTCAGTTTGATTATTGCTTGTGACTGTTATCGACTTGTCAATTAAAAATAAGTAGTATGTAATTACTTTACTATGTACACTGTCACCCATTAGTTATCCTTTAATTCCTCTAGACAAAAATTAATTTGCAAATATTGTATTTATTTAATTTTATTGTTAACTTGATTAGTACCAACTGTCTAAAGGGCAGTTGCCATTACAATATATACATATAAAAAAATAAATATATTTCTCTTAATGAGAGCCTTGTGATTGATATTTGTTAAATAAATAGTTTGTTTGTTTTTAGTTTTGTCAAAAATAATTTAAGGTTTCTTTTTTCTCATATGACCAAGCAGTTTCTCTCCTTTGTGAAAATTTTGTTAATAACACTGAATCCTGCTTCTACCAAATATGAAGGCAGAAAAGTTATCAGAAATGAAAATATTTTATCCCATAAATGTGAATACAGCTAAAGAATTTTTTTTTATTTTGCCACAGTTGTAGGTATCCCCCACCAGTGAAATTTATTTTACTTTCAGTGTCCTATTTTAATTGTAATAACCAGTCTTGCAACCTAATTTTAATTTCATTTATATGCACATTAAATGGGGAATCCATCATGCATCCATTTCCAAGTTGATGATATCTTGAAAACAGGTTTCCAATTCAAGTTAAGGTGCATGAAAATGCCTACTATATGTTTCCAAATCATTAACTGTAAGATCATCTTTGATTGATAACAACTTAGGAAATTGATTTAATTTTTTATTCGTCATATTTTGGCTGCACATATATTGTACTGGGTTTGATCCACAGAAGATCTTACTTACACTGCAAGCTTGGTTTCAACCTTATTTCTAATACATTTATAATCTTATTTAATTATAAATATTATGTGAACAAACCGGCACATTCGAGCAAAGTGGAAAATATTATTGATAGCTTTAACTATCAACAATACCCACCATCACTCGACCACATTTCCAGATCATGACCCACCTCGGCTGCTAGATTCAACCCCCTACTATCCAAACACTTTATTTGTTTTGGAGTAAACCCCGGGTGCCAGCTAGTCTAAGACTAACATGTTTGGACAGTAGGCTCATAATCCAGTGCTCAAAAAATCACTTAACTAACTCAGTCTATTTTTTTTAATCAATAACTAATTATTGTTTCATTATTGGTGAAAAGAATTGATAAAAGATTGGTAAAAAGAATTGATGAAAAGAATTGACTGACAAAGTAAGTTTTAATTTAAAGACAATTTATTTTAATTAACATTAATTCTACTAAATTTAAATATTTTATAAATCTCATTTAACTAATAACACTGATATAATGATCATGCACATATTAACTCATACACTCACATATATAATAATAAAGCATTAAATAGTATTTGACATTTAGAACACACAAATTAATAGTTCATTTTTTATGTGCTAAAGAGTTCATATCCTTGACTCTTGGAGGATTCACATGAATTTTTATGAATGCGATAGCTACTTTGGAATGAATATAAGAAAAAGTTTTACCTAGGATTTTGAACATGGATGCATCTTGCTGTTTGCTGCTTTTGATGAAATATTTCTAAACGGTTAGATTTGAAGTTTTCCTGTGGAGATTTGATGATTATTAGTTGGTATTATTCCTGGAGACAATTAGATATTAACAGAGATTTTTCAAGCTGTTATACAGACACCATTTTCACGGGCAGATCTTGCTGTTTTACTGGACTTAAAAATAGAGACCGCCACATGTTTCCCATGGTTTTAACACTGCATTCTTGATTGATTCATAATAAATTGAACTGTTATCTGAACGAATTGAACTGTTTTCTGAACTCAACTCAACTGTCTGATAAAATTTTACTATTTATATATAAGATGTGTTTTTGTTTTCATGTCTGCTGGCAATATCTGTTGTCAAAATTCTTTTTTTAATCCTTTAACTACGTGTTTTTGAGATCGTTTAATTAGTAGCCATACAAACGTGTTGTTTTTATAATTTTAATTAATAGCCATGCTGAACTTGTTGTTTTATAATTCTTTAACTTTCATTTATTTATAATACTTAATATGCATATATTATATTTACATTCGCATGCATATATATAAATTTTATTCTAAAATCAACACTAATTTTAAGATGACCCCTTTTTTTTTAATTTAAATAAAAGAGATTTATGTTTTTAATTTTTTTAACTTATATTTTAGCTAATAATACACAAAACTCTTTAATTTCTTTTTATGAAACTTTTAGTTTAACTTTTCTAACCAAAACCCCCCTCCCCTCTTTTAATTAATTAATTGTAACTTTTATTTCAAAACTAATACTAGAAAACTATTTGACTATTAACTTACATTTTGACAGCAAACTGCATTTTGTTTAATAAAGAAACTCTTTAGATTTTCATAACTTATTTATTTATTTGTTGATTTATTAAAATAATAATTTTTTGATAAAATTATTATGTACCAACTGATCTTGGTACAATATATTAATAACTAAACAAATTACTTTTTTTCATTCAACAAGTGTCATAATTTTTCCTTAGGGATGTGAATTAACTTCATATAATTTGGTAAATATGTCAGCTAAATAAAAATAATTTTTGTGTGTTTGTAATTTCTGGCACATATCAACTTCTTTGGTGTTTTCAAAAAACTCTTAAGATAGTCACATATAATTACACTAAATGTGAAAGATAGCACCCTCTTGATAACCAATGCACTTCTGTAAGAAAAATTAATTAGAAATATGATTCATCACAATCTGTACAAAATAGCCTGAATACTCAATAATTTTTTTCCATTAGATTTAATCTTGTTAATTGCATTTATGACAATTTCTAAAATAAATGTAAATTGGGATTAATATGCTTTGTGATAAGACATAGCCTGTGAATAATACAATGGGTGCATAATACACTGGGAACTTTTTTCTTCAAATATGCTAGCAGCCAGTCATTTTTAGTGCTCTATCTTTTGTACAAGCAACTATATTTGTTAATAGTATGTTATATTTTTCAAAATAGGATTTTGTATCCATAATAAGGTTACTGGCAAACAGCATTTCTTTGTGCAGTGAATTATTTTTATCAAAATAAGCAGCATAGACCATTAAAAGAGCATTATTATCAACAATTGTTGACTCTTATATTTGAAGAGAAAATAAATTTGTTTGAAGCATATAAATAAGTTGTTTTTTGACATCAACAGCCATTTCATCAATCTGTGGTCTAATTGTGTTATCATTAATCAGCAATTTTTTCAGAATATCATCTGAGTCCTGATGCACATCATAAATACTTCGAAACATGGTTTTAGTAGCTTTTTTTCAGTAGTATGGGTTCCCACATTTTTAACAATAAGTTCAAATATCTGATAACTTCCTTTCAGTCCATCTTTGGTTTTTCTTAAATACTTTTCAAAAATTAACATTTTTTAAATTGCTAATAAATATCTTTAAAATATTCAATGGATTTTTCACTTTTATCTTTGTGTTTAATATGAAGAAATTATTTTAATCAAAATGGTTTCATTGTTTCATTAGAAAATGATTTTTGATATAATAAACACATAGGCATGGTTTCATTTACTAGCAATTTGATGAAACCACATTCCAAATATTCAGTTGAATAAAAATGAGTACATTTTGTCTTAAGAGGCACAATAAAAACTTGGATACACTCAGAAAATAATCATAATTTTAACACAAAATTATTTTGTAAAGGAACAACCAACTGAACTGACAGAATTCTATGCACATTATTTTTTCACCATATATCAGATTTTTGATGATGTGATGTTATGCACTGTGACTTTTTCTTAAACGAAGTCAGGAATCTCTCAGCAACTATGCCTAGAGAAACCTGTTAGCCACTTTACCTTCCCTTTCCATTCCCTATCCTAAGTTTTTCCATAATCTGCTCCATCTCATTTCCACAACATAATCTTTGTCAACTCTATGGCCTTTATATCTAAATCCCCCTTATCTTTTCCCAAACCCAGCTTAAAAACCAATAACCCACTTTCTGTATAATTACTTTGTTTATATAACTTCATTATTTGTACTATTTCTGCTTTTAAGCATTTACATTCAATTAACAGATGCCTAATATTTTCTATGCCTTCCTTACACCATTTTCAGACTAAATCACTCATATTTTTCCATTTACCTGTATATTCTCTTGGTGATAAAGATCCCGTTCGAGCCTTAAACAATAAACTACTTTCCTTGCTATTATCATAAATTAACTCACACCCAATGTTCCATTTATTTCTATATATATTTAACTCTTTTTACTCTCCATACTCGTTCTCCAACTGCCTATTCTTTATGAATGCATCTATTCTTTTATCCAATTCCTTACCATGATAATCCTCAACAATCCTCCTAACACAATCATCTCACCCATAAATTCTTTATTCAAATCTTTTGCATACTGCATTACCTTTCTCATCCATCTTGTTGCTTGCCCTTTACTCGTAATCCAATTAAATACTATTTTGGCTATTTTTTTATTATTCATAAACTGCAACCTACCAAACATTTTCATTTTACTTTTTACATCTCTCATATAAAAACTTTATCATCCTATTTCTCCTTGAATTGCCTCCTTTGCTGTCATTTTACATTGCATGTAGTGCCAGCTACCAGATTTTTACATTTTATATTTTTAGAATTTCATATTGAACTTGTTGCCTTATGATACGTACATACAATACAAGATTGACAATATGTTCAAAATATACAAATTGAATATTAAAAAAAGTATAAAAAGGATCATAGAATAAAGATGTAGTTTTTACAAAATTAAAAGAAAGTATGTATTATATGTTTAAAATTAAAAGGAGGTACTATGACATTAAATTAATCACCACATACCAAAAATCATAAAACGCCCACTGATGGATGCTACCGACCACTTTGAAGACTAGGTAAAGGTTTATTGTTTATATTTGAAAATTTCTAATTCTTTGAAAACTTTGTTTCCAAATGTCAAACTACATTTAACATTTTAAAAAATGTAATTACTTTTTAATATTATCAATTAAGCAAATCCCATATGTTGACATGCTGTGTTGAAATAAAAAACTGTATTTTTATGAGATTTTGAATCTCAAGTTGGAGCATATATACTAATAAAATGAGCACTGGTGGCATGAGGCAAATCAAATTTTATCATTTGTCTTTCATTGACTCATCTAGGAATTCCAAGAATAAAAGATTCTAAATTATTACAATGCCATGCTGTCTTCTGTTTGTAGCCATCTTCTTACTCTATTAAACTTCCTTTTTTTTTTTTTGGAAAGTCATATTTCACCAAGGGCAGCTATATCACTCTTACTATTAATGCTGTCCTCCTTCCTGGGTTTAAAGAGTTGTACAAAGTTTACATGGTCCATATTTCTATATTTAGAAAAAAAAATTAGATTTATAATGCTTACCTTTTAGTTCACTACTGCCTTTTGATTTATCACTATTACCGATAATATTATAATATTATTTCTATTATTTTAATGTTTCATCTATCAGGCATGATAATATAGATAGACAATGTGAACATATAATTTTTAAACCATGCAAAGTATCTTTCACTTTCATAGTATGCTGCCTAAACATATCTTTTTCAGCTAAAACTTTTATCTCAAATTTAATTTCAAAGTAACATACTAATGTTTATCTTAGTTTTTTAGCCTACTAAGCCTATCTCCATTATTACTTTATTTTCTCAAGAGCTCATGCTAAAATAAAATAAATTGAAGACATTAGAAATGTTGTGTATATAGTTAAAGAATAGCAATGTAATTATATAAACACATAATCCCATTATAATATAGGGAGATATTTGCTGGTATAAAAGGTCCATGATGACTGAACTTTATAGTAACTGATTCAAGAAGAAAAAGAGGGAACTAGAAGTTACTGTTTGTATTGGAAACCACCTAACTTTTGATGAATCAATCTCCTATTCTATAAAGCAGCAGAGATATTCTTGGCCAGACAGTGTTTGTTTTTCATAGTCATACCTTATATCTGAAGACCATTCCACTATTTGCCATCTGTGGAACCTATTATTAGCTTGAACACATATCTGACAAATTTCAAATCATTTGCTATAACAAGAATAGATTGATAACTCTATGGTGTATTTAGCTAGTCATTTTTGCTCATTCTAAGCTATCTTCAGGAATGTAATGCATAAAAAAAATCGTGGATTGGATTACTTACATGCATCTACACAGATGTAAAAACATTTATGTATATAATAGAGGAATAATTAATCTCGTTATTTATTTTTTACTGAATTGTATTTACTTTTTAATAATATCGTTATTGATTATTAATAAGGTTGTCTCTAATTTGTTCATATTTGAGTAGTTTTTTTTTCTTTTCAGATATCAAGAATTATTTTATAGTATTTAAAACCTGTTTTAATTACCTTCATTTTATTCTAATAGATTCAACGTTGTTGAAAGCCTTCTTGTTATTTCTGCCTATATATGCGCGTGACTTTGGCCATTTTGCTTTGAAAACTGAAGATGTTTGTTAAGTGTACAAAAGTAAATCAGTAATCATTAATAAGTGTGTAACAGATCTTTTAGAACAATAACGTGGTCCTTTAAGATGTGTAGAAGTCAAAGGCCTGGTTGCTCAATGTCTCTTGCTTTTGACTCACTGAGTATGTCAGCCAATAATCTTGCAGATAATAATGGATTCATTACCGGCCCATTCTCCAGCAAAACAATAGCTGTCATTGTGAGATATTGTTAATTAGAGCAGCAAGCTTGGTCCAGGAAATGCTAAAGGCTTTGTCAGAGTAGGGAAAAAAGCTCTTATGAATCTCGTCTTAAAGGAAATTATTTGTTATATATCAAGATTAGCAAAATAAAGTTTAATATGTTACACACTTTTTTGCTGTTGTTTTTAATTAAGTTTCTCTCTTTTTTTTTCTTTCAATTAAATTATAACGTGCTTGCTTTGTTGATTTTTTTTTCACTGTACGTTTGTGTGCTTATGAGATGTATTCATTTTTGTTTTTTTGTTGGTTTTGTATTTTTATTTAAATTGGAAAAAAAAACCATTAACACTTTCATGTTTTTTTGTTAATGTTGCTTTTCTAAACAGCTGGAATATTTACTTTGTAATTATACTTGTTTTTGCATGAATTGTTTACACGGAAGATTATTTGAAATAAATAAATTAGCACATGCTCATTGTTTTATTAAATGAAGGATGAACTTATTATTAGCTACTTCATCATCATCGTATTCATCTAACCTAAAGCAGTCATTCTATCGTTTTTGTTTTTTTTTCTTTAAAAAAGCATCTCCTTTAAATTCATCTGATATTTTTTTCACAGGTTTTTTTCTTCCATTAGTTTTTTATTTTTTAAAAATATTTAATAATTTAAATCATGAACCTAACATAATAATACAACTGCTATTATAGTAGTCTAACTGATAAGACATTGGTAACCATTTTCAATTAGCATTATAGTGCTCTTCATAAATCTAACCACAAAATTTTCCAGTATGTAAAATATATTTACCCCCCCCCCTTTTAATTAATAACTTCTTTTATATATTATAATATACATAATTTTATTTTAGATTTCATTCACAAAGTTTCAATTTTTTACACAAACATGAATAATATTTAAAAAGAAAAATACTGAATATGTATCATTATTTATTTAATATAGTATACACCCAGTGCTTTAATAATATGTTACACTTTGAGATTATTTCTCATAGGACTGGTTTATTAAGTAAATAAGTATTTTCAAATCAAAACATGATATTTTTTAATTGTTTATAAAAAAAAGAGCATACATCTCTCATTTACCTTATTTTCTTATATAGGGTTGTCTGAAACACTTTAGCCAGAAAACATGAAATTTAAATCAGTCATACTATTTATTTTACAACTACTTCTGGTACTTACTTATTTTCCATCTGACTTCTTTTTGTTAGCCATTTTGTTTTAAGTTATAAAAATAATTATATACTTGTATGGGCCTACAACTGGCAATAAAAGAAAAAATATTTGTTTATTTTTTATTTTATTTTGTTTTAATATTAATTAAAATATTTACACTTAACTCTAACCATAACTCTTTACTCTTTTGGAGAAATTTTTCTCTTTTAAAATAACAATAATGATAAAAAATATAAATATTATAATTAAAACAAAATAAAAACAATAAAATTATAAAAACTATAGGCCCATGAAACTGTATAATTACTTTTATAACTTGAAATAAAATGGATGACAAGAAGAGATCAAGATGGAAAATATTTAAGTATTCTACTTTTAATTGCTTTATATTAATATTTGACATATGTGAAAATGCTTTCAATTTAATTATTTATCAATATATATAGTCATACTCAGATGTATACAAAGTTACAAATATTATTCATATTTTTTATAAGTAATTCAATAGGAATAAACTGAAAGCTCTTTAAATTATTTTTAATATTTAGTGTGTCATATACAAAGTAAAAATTAATTAGATTTGATCAGATGATTGTTGATGATCATAATATAAAATATGAATGCAATGTGATGTAACTTCACTAATGGTGAGCAGATGCTATATTAATTACTGTGGTCATTGAAACTGTGATCATCTTAATATTTTTACTACAAAGCAAAATACTTGCTTTTGCACCATTTTATTCATAATCTTTTTTTTGTTATGGCTATTTTAATATATCTTTTATATGATACTAATATACCACTACTACTATTACTACTACAGTTATTATTACTTGCTTTATAATTTGTTGGTTGTATTATTGTAAAAATAAATTTAAAATGTTTGTGAAATTGGGATTATTTCTAAATACTATCTTAATCAAATTTTATTTAGTGAAATGTTGATATATTGTTTGGCCACTTAATCAATGCAATATTATCAGTAAGTTAAACTTATAAGATTCACTTTAATTAGCAAGTTTTAGAGAATATGATACACAATTTTTAATTGTTTTAGTAAGCAGGCTTGCTTTTTTTTTTTTTTGGCTGATTTGTACATATATACTATTAGTCAAGTTATCCTTATCAATCGACTTTGATGACTTACCACTTACTGGTTTTTGTCTTTGCTTGAAACAAATTATCTATAGTTAGAAGCTTCTCTGTCCAAAAACTTGTTGGAGTTATTAGTTAATGATATATTATAGAAGTATACACTTTAATTCAGACTACTGTAATCATAAATATATGAAGATCATATAGAGAAAAGCTTTCATAAAGTCTTTTTATTCTTATTTTTTAAACAGTATGTGCTTAGCTGACTTTTGACTATTACAAGCAAATACTGTTTACATTTAAAAAAAAAATAAATAGACTTTATGGAAGCTTTTCTCTATATGTTTTCATATATTTATGATTAATGATATATTATTATCAACCAATATTTATTTACTACTGGTGATTAATTGCTTTTACTTGATCGATTCTTTAACACAAATTATTAAATAAAACAGATGTAAATGTTCAATTTATCAAGGGATATAAACAAGTAATTGTGTTTTTTTTTTTATTTCAATGACATTGCATATATTAAATTTTTGAGAATGTCATAGATTTTAATTTTGATGGTGAAAAAAAAAACAAGAAATACAGTATAGCAAAAAACTATTTAAATTATAAAAATATAATTACTAGAAACTAAGATATTTTAAAGGGATTTGTCTAATAAAAGAAAGAAATTATGTTGAATCCGAAATGAAGATAGGGTATGATAACCAATTGTTCTCATGGGATCAACAACAAATGTATGCAATTCAAAAGGTCATAGTTATAATTTTATGTATTGATTATGGTTCTCATCTTATGCTGAAATTTATTTTGTTTTTTTTGTTTTGTTTTTTCTATCAATTATTCCTATGGAAAGTATTTCTTTTTTTAAAACCTGCTTTTATTTTTTTAAATTATAATGTTTATTCATTAATATCTATATTGAGCAGCAATGATATAGTGCCATATTGGTGACAGTCATATCAATAACAAAATATTTTAAATTTCTTGGAAGAAAATACACATATTATTCCCAGTGAGTTTGCTGAAACAGTATATCATTGAGAATTGGCAGTTTAATGGTGTCGAATAATAAAGAATTAGTTGTTTTTATTAATATTAGTGCACTTATCTATTTAAAATTACATTATCATATTCAATCATATTTCTGAATCTTCATCATTAGAATAAAATGCTCAAAATATCTGATCTATCAGGTAATGAGATTTTCATTGTTAATTATATGTAATTCTATTATGAAAGCATCAAGTATAGTTCCAAATTTTAGCGTTGTCAAGAAATTCTCTTTAAAATGTTGTCTTTTTTCATATCCAATTTTCATAGAGAAAATTTCCCTAATTTTAAAATAGAAAATACAAATTTAATTAATTTGAGAAATTAAAAAAATTAAACCTTCTTTTATATCTATAAATTTCAGCTATATATGGTTTACTTAATTAAAGAAAATATTTGTTAATAGTTTTAATGATATTTAACTTATAACAGATATATGTATGGATCTTACTTACTATGGGATGGATCCTGTTTAGATATATTATTAAAATATTTAACATTTTATCCATAAAAATTATGCGCTTGTTTTTATATATATAAACGTATATATTGAAATCTTTATTTTATATTTGGCTCAATTTATATTTCTGAAGACTAAAATCACCTGGTACTCATTTTAATTATTTTGTGAAATATCTATATCATCTCTTCCATACAATATCATATATAAAATAAATAATCATATAACATTAAAATACTAGCTAAAAGCAAATTTTTACTAAATTTTTTTATGATCATGATTTCATTTATTAACAAATAAACCTCAAGTGAAATTCTATAGTTTTCCCATCAAAAACCAATTGCCTTTACTGTCAAAGGATGTCATTGCAAGATTAATGGCCTCAGATTCAAAAAGATTTGTTATTAGAGTTTCTTAGACTCTTCTTTTTAATTAATTTGTTTCATAAAAGATAACCTCTGCATTGTCAAATAATATTTTATGACCTGCATTCAATTCATGAATAAACAAAGTTGAGTTATGATACCTATTTTTAATTCTATTCATAAATTTTAACTCTTTCATTAAGACTTAATTTACTTTGACCTATACAAATTTTAAAAGTGTAAGGAATCTTATAAACTGTATCAGGAATTGTTTAACAATAAATTTAAATCTAGGCCTTTCTTTTAAGTAACTTTTGTATTAACAATAAATAATGATTCTTATAAACTAACCTATAAATTGATTATTTAAATGGCAAAAAAAAAAAATAATAATAATAAACTGTTTATTTTCGCCAACAATTAAATTTTTATTTCTTTCAGGTAGATGTTTGTATTAAATATAATATTTCTAATAAATTCATGATTATAACCCAAATCAATATAATCAGAACCCAAATCAATATAATCAGAAGCAAATTGACTTCTTTAAATATAAGCATTATTTTATTATGGTTATTATTATATGATGAAATCTTATTTTTCTTCTTTTAAAATAATGCTATAATTTTTATATTATCACATTCTAAAATGCTGCCTAAATACAGTGATATATTTCTGATTACTGCCTAAATTATTTTATAGGAAACAAATTACAATATTGATAAATGTGAGAGTAAAGTTTTATTATACTAGATATATTAAATGTCTGCTTTAGACCTGGTTTAGTTTTTGAAGGGAACGCTATCTAGTGCTCATTGTAATTACCTTGTGAAAGGTCTATATCATGTCCCACATGCAATATTTATCATTATAGTAATTCATTTTTTATATAAAAATATATATTGTAAGTTAAACTATATCATTTTTATATACTAAGCATTTAAACAAACTAATATGAGAATTTAGACAAGAAAGATATATAATAAGAATGAAGGTAACAAGTCTATTGTTGAATTATTAATTTGTAATAACTGGTTATCAAGAATGGCTCAAAATCAACATAGCATACTGACAGAACTGCACTCTTAGTACATTAACTATATTCATTAAATTTGCTCTTATATGCAAAGAATAACTGCAATTTTATATATGTCACATTTGTTTGTGAAATTAAAGGTTAGAGTATATATGCAAACATTTAGATTATTATCTGTCATATTTGGGATTCTGGATATATTTGTTTATCTCCCCAAGAACATATAATTTCCATGTTTGAATTTTTTATTGTATATAGTCTCACTCATGCCATTATTGACATATGCCATTATGAGAAGTAAGCGTTCAAATTGGGAATGCATACCTATTTTATAAAGTAATTAAAATGAATACTAGAGACCTCTGCCTTGAGAAAAATAAATCTAATCAAATTTAAAATAGAGGTGTAATATATCCACTTGAATGAATTTGATTTTCATATTTATCATTATAATAATTCACTTTTTCTTTATAACCATATAGGCTAAAATATGCTGTACATAAAAATGTGTCACTTTTACATATCATCATAAGAGGAAAGATTTCAGATTTAATCAAACTTCAGATTTTGTCAAACTTATATATAGTTCTAGTCATATGTATGTATTTGTGTAACATAATATTAGTAAATGAACATTATAATAAATATGGAAAGTATTTGGGATGTCCTAATGAAATTTAAAACTTTGGTGTATCTTGATACATATATATTTATCTTATATTTTGTCACAATCAGTATCATTCAAGATATACTAATGTTTCATTTACAACTTAGATTCATCAGATGTGGTTGACTTCTAAATAAACACTTGTTAACCATGCCAATATAGTAATAGTTTATATATAAATAGATTCATAAAATAATAAGATATTAACAAATTGTAATTTTAAATTGTGTTCAAATTGATTAACTATTTTAAAATAGCAGGAAAGGTAAAGACAATTATAGTTTTATTTACAACCTTAAATAAATTAGAAATTATTACAAATACTGAATTTAATAAATAATATTTGTAAATGCATTAAATATAATTATAATAAATATGAAAGGTATTTAGTGCTTTCTACTCAAGTTTTTTTCTATTACATATTTAATTCAGCATTTATAATAATTTCTAAATAGGTACTATATTATAGTAAGTGTTTAATTTTACAAGATTTCTCTAAACATAATTTAAAATTATGATTAATCTAATAATTTCTCCACTCGTAAAAACGAAATATATTGCTGAAACTCATTATATATAAACTGAGTAATGTGTGTGGTATAGTTTTTAAAAAAATTAGAATTAACTGACAAATCTAATCTGTAGATGAAACATATATGTAAAATAAGAGTTTAGTGTATTTATTTTACGTTATTTAGCAGCCATTATCATTTAAGATATTTTAGAGTTTAAAATTTCACTAGAAAATGGTGAATACCTTTTTCATTTATATATATGTTAATACAAATATTGTAAGAATGTTTAAATTTCAACAAATCAAAATTAAATATAATATGAACAAGGTGATTTCGTTTTAGATCAAATTCATTTTATTTATTTTGATTTTAGTTTTGTTTGTTTTTTTATATAAAACATACAAAAAAATTCCAATGTATTTGTGTGGTTCTAAAAATAAATGTATTTCAGCTGATTATTAAACTTAATATTTAGCTTGTTATTCTCTATAATAGGAGTAAATTGTAATTATGTTCTTGTAAAAATAGTTATATTTTTAAAATTCATGTTGGTGTTGTGTTTTTTTTTTCAATAATGCTTAAATATAATTTTATTAATAACTTTTATCTAATTATTCATTGCTTAATAAGTGTATTTGTTTCAAAAATTGCAGGTATTTGAAGCTTATACTGATCCTCATGAAATAAATTCTGAAAGTAACTTCTATGAAGTCTCTGATGATGATTGTATGGTAAGTGATCTCTTTATTTTAAAATATTAATTATGCAATAGTTTTATTTTATTCTTGATGTAGAGTTACATATATATCTAGTTATGGATAATAACAATAAATAGGATTTAATAAAATATATTTTCCGTGCTTTGTTTGGACTGTTTACAACATATGATACCACTTATGTTGTTTTTTTTTTAGCTTTAATTTTTTTTTAAAATGAAACTCAGATTACAAAACACTAAGTAAGAAAAATCCCATTATGTGTAAATTTGACCAAAAAAGATTATAATATTGTTCTAAATTTAAGTCATTCACTCCAGAACAATCGGTGTAACTGCTGGATTTATTAACAAGTATACAGGTTTAAGCCAAGGCATGCAGTTCACTTAAAATTTTTTTTTTTTTTTAGAATATTACACACATTTGCAAACACAATACAAAAAATTACTTTTATGGTATTATTTTAGTATATTTACTATTACTGTAGTTTAAAAGTCAATGACCAACTTGACAATCAATATCAATTATAGAAAAAAAAAGATCTATATAATTCTTTATATATTTGCAGAAAAACAAAAATACATTAGTTTTAATTATTGATTTGATGTTTATAAGCCCTTTTCACTATAAGCATTTTTGAACATGGATAATTAAATAAAATTTATTATTAAGAAACTTTAGCAATCACAATTTCTCACCCATATAGCTGAGAAATAATGGAGTTTAAACTTAGCATGTGAAAAACATTTTACCTACTTGATTGAAATAAAATATCAATAAGAAAATTAATAAACTTTTATCTTATTCTCAATTAGGTTTTTAGAAAGTTTCAATTGTTTTAGCCCAAAGCTTTCCAAATCAAAGCTTAGACAAATACTTGATCATAAGAATAAAATTTTGGGAATAATTTTGTTAGCATTTTGATTCTAGATTATTTTATTTACACAACTTAATTTGTTTTGATTTTTCATTCACTTTTGTAAGCAATTGTTATGGTCTTTTTATCATATAATCCAAGATTTTCTAAAAGAATATTCTATGGTGAACTTGAACATGGTTTTATAGAAAAGGTAGATACCATTTATACTTTCATGTTAGACGTAATGTGTGTTGTTCTAAATGACATTCTAAGGAAATGCATTGTTAATTGTTTCTAATGTGAAGACATGGCAATGAATAGAATATATTGGAAAGCTACAGAAAGTTTTTGCTGATGAAGAAATTAAGACAGATCATAAAATATTTAACAGAGAAAAGGATCAGCATATTTTTTTATATGTCAATGCATGTGTTTCACAGATTGATTTTATAGTCATTGAAAAATTCAGTTTCTAGAGCAGTTTCTTTTCTTTCCTTGGAGTTGAAATGGCCATGCTCATTTATAGATTGCCTACTATATGAATGTATGTATATTTGTCGTATGAAAAGTTTAATTTTAGAACATGATTTTAACACCTTCTGCATGATAAAAAGATCCTTCTAATTTAACTTCTGATATCTGTAATACAGATATTAATGGAAATGGTGAGTATGAAAAAAATTTTACACTATTAATACTAAATAAAATATCAATAAAAAAAATAAGTCTACTTGAAATCACTCATTTCCTTTTAACAAATTATTTGCATAATTTAGGCTTTATTTTTTTTAATACACGTAGAGATGTAGATGTTTCATCTGTACCATAATTTTTATTATACAACAAATTTATTCAAGAGAGTATTGCGATTACTTGTTTTACATGAATAAAACTGCAATTTTCTATTTGGTTGCAAATTCTGTCCAGGTAATTAATGATTCCATTTGTCTTCAATTTAAAATTATGCAATGGAATAAACTTTTTGTGTTAAATCTGATCGCTAAGATATCAAATTCTGAAAAAAATATTCATATTATTTTGTGTTACATATTGTTACAAAACATATAATAGCAGAAAATTTACTTATTCATCCATTTATATAATAAGATATTTATTTATATAGCGCTATGTTAATAAATTGTAATTGTAAATTAGCGATCAGGTTACTGCAGGGGTCCCCAACCTTTTTTCACTTAAGAGCACATTCTATAATACTGGCCAGGTGGTGGGCACCATTTATTTTTTCAATGTAAATTTTTTTTTTTCCTATGTCATAGCATCTGCCGGGACGCGAACCCACACCTGTCTGCAACCAACTACTTGCTTGCATGGTGGCTGCGATACCTCTCGGCTAACAATGTAAATTTATAGTTGGATATTGACATAATGTACAAAAAAATATTTATTTCGAAAATAAAATTTTAACATATAATTAACGTTTATATTTTTACGCTGCAAAAGTATAGTATGCCCTACAATTTGATTACAATATAATACAATAATTTATAAAAAAATTTAAAAACTAAATTTATTTGTATCAGTTAAATAATTTTTTATCATGTTCGGATAGCGGCGGGCACATATAAAATGGTCTGCAGGCACCATGGTGACCGTGGGCATAGGGTTGGGGACCCCTGGGTTACTGCATATGCGCTTTACAGATTTTAAACTTTATCTTGTGTTTGAGAATGAGAAGTATTCATTTACATATAGTTTAAAATCTGTAAAGCCCATGTGCATTAGCCTGATCGCTAATTTACAATTACAATTTATCAACATAGCGTTAAATAAATAAATACCTTATTATATATATGTTTAACTTCAACTAAGAATGACATATACAGTAAATTTTAAATAATTTCGCAAGCGTCATTCATTCAAGCATAATAAAATAATTTAAAGTGACTGCTTAATATCGACATGCTCTCATATCCAAACACTTAAGATTGGCCCATACTTAAATGTTTGGATTGAAAAGATAGATTAATTCTATCTTTTCATAAAGACTTTACCTTGTGTTTGAGAATGAGAAGTATTCATTTACGTATAGTTTAAAATCTATAAAGCGCATGTGCATTAGCCTCATCCATTTATAATAACTGTAGTGGTTGGTATATTTGATATTAATTTATTATTTTGAGAAACAATTCAAGCAATTTAGCTTTTATTAATATAATTTTCTTCTCAAATATTGCTTAAATACGCACATATATAATTGCTTATCTCAGAAATTCTGTTTACAGGTACAATTTCTTTTTGCTGAGAAGACTAGATTCTTTTTATATTCTACCCAATATTCTTAAATAGAAATATTTTATTTCCAATTAATAAAAAGAGTCAAAATAAGCATAAAGAATTGTTGCTTTTTTTTGTTAAAAAGTGTAAAGATGATCTGTGTAAGAATAGATTTGAACCATCCCACTTCCTTATCTGCAATATTTGATTCCAATTCATGTCATGGATATTGAAATTATATAGTTGCGTGCGCATAATATTTGTGCATTGCAAATAAAAAAATTAAAACAGAAAATAATTTATTTTTTACCATTATTTTTTTAAGATTTTATTTTTTTAAAATCATGGAAATCTGAAATTTTGGATACAGAAATTGTGGGTGTTATGCATGGGGCATACTGTATGAAATAGTAAAAAAGTTTATAATTAATCTGTTACAGAGAAAGGGTTTATTAACCATTCAACAAGAATAACATTAGATTAGATTATGTTACTCACCAGATATAGAAATTATTAGTTGGTGAGGATTTGGTACCCCCCCCCATGTAGGATTTGGTATTTTACTATCTTATTCTACGTTCTGTCAGTAATAACTAAATACCATTTACTAATCAATACTCACGTGGATTGGGAGCATGGTTGAATCTAAATCAGTTCTGAAAAAAATCTTATGTCTATTAAGAATCTGAAAAAAAAATCTATTTTTTTCTGTTCGAGATTTAAATCTCAGACCATCAAATGAATGGGCTAATTACTACATATCAAGACTCTTTTCCATCACGTGTTTTGAAAGTGTATTTCCA
Organism: Epiperipatus broadwayi; assembly: GCA_028023455.1. Classification (NCBI taxonomy): domain Eukaryota; kingdom Metazoa; phylum Onychophora; class Udeonychophora; order Euonychophora; family Peripatidae; genus Epiperipatus; species Epiperipatus broadwayi. The sequence continues at coordinate 395,789 of JAQFVV010006250.1, read as the reverse complement.
TCCTGGTCTTAATATTGTTAGATCTAGACGTCTGGCTATAAACTTAACTCTGCAACTATTTGTTATTGATATCATTTTTTTGTTGTATTGTAAGTTAATTTGCAAATTTTTAATGTTAACCAAGTTTTTAAGGTTGATTCTGATTTTTTAGATTCATCTAACTGTAATATTTTTTTAAATGTTGCTTCTAAATTTAACATCATTATGGAAATGCTAATGAAACGGTATTGCAACAAATGTTTGCAATTTTCCTCATGTAATATATCTTTACTTAATAAATTATTTCTTTATATTGAAATCTTTAAAATTATATCAAAAACTATCAGTTTCACTGATGGCATATAAGTTCAGCCAAAGCTAGTTATCTATTCTATTTAATAATATGATTTTTATATTTATTAAAAATTCTCAAGGCAGTATTTTAATTAGAAATTCTAAAGAAAATTGTATGCCAAATAAAAAGAACTTCTAGATTATACATGATCAAAATTTAAATCTTTTTCCATGTATGTTATATTTTTTATACATTTATCTTTGTTGACCTTTTCCAATAATCTTTTACTTTCTATATCTCATTCATCTCTTTTCAACTGTTTAGATCAAATCATGTTGTCAAAAAGTCCACCCGTATTTTATTTATTATGATAAAGATTAAAGACCACTATAATAAAAATTCATTATTGCCAAGCATTTACTTTGCAGACTGTCTAGAAATTATAAGCAAATTTAATTGGGAACTTCTATCATCAGTTAAGGCTTTTAGCATATTCATAATGTTAATCAAATTAGCATGTTTATAAATGGGAAAGATCTTTTATATGAAGAAAACCTCTAGTTTGTAATGCAGATATGAAATATTCACAGTCTTAGGCATTTTGAAATTTTTGTTTTTTTTTTTAAAGTTCAGTAGCAATTTTTTTTTTCACCACAGTGATTTACTGTAAACTTTAGTAATTGACAGATATATATGATAGTGCTTAATAAATTGCTATCCAGTGTCGTCTTATCCAATATTTCCAGATTAGTTTCTAGCTTATAATTCTCATCAGTGAAAAGCTTTGGATCTAGAAGCAGTGCATTTGATATTTTTTTGGATCTAATGCATTTTTTCTCTAGCATCCATCTCTTATTTCTTTGTTTTACTATCAAGGTATCAACCTAAATTAAAAAAAAAAAAACATTAATGTATTCAACTTAATATAACTTGCATGAATAGTCAAATAGATCTGAAAACAGTTTAGTATCTATATATTATAGTGTCCTTAATTGTTTTAATAACTATAGGCACCTCTATTCTTTAGCCAGGATTGCTAGAAAATAAATCTGACATCTATTGATTACTAAAGCTTATACTAGATTGAATAGCCTTGGTAAGAGGAAAAAATACTACTGAACAGCATTATGTCAAATGAGATTATGGGATATTTTATCGATTTTATACCAATTCTGGTCAAAGGATAGAGATGTCTATAGCTATTAAAATACTAAGGATACCATAATATATAGATAATGAAGTGATTTCAAATCTATATGACTACACAAGCAAGCTGTTTTAGATCGAGAACATTAATGTTTTTATTTAATTTGGGCTCGTAGTTTGATAGTAAACTAAGAAAATAAAAGATAGTTGCTAGAGGAAATATGCATTAGATTCAAAAGATTAAAGTTTACTGCTCCCAGACCCAAAGCTCCTCACTGATGATAGCCATAAGCTAGAAACTAGCCTTGGGATATTGGATGAGACAGTATTGGATTGGGATTTATTAAGTACTATTATCTGGCATCTATGGATTATGAAAGCTTACATTAGGTGGTGTAATCATGATATGAGAAAAAGAATTGCTACTGAACAGCATTATGTAACCTGGGATCATGTGATGTCTTTTTTAAAGTTTACACTATTTTTGATTGGAATAATCTTAATTTTTTTATTTTTACTACAACTATTATCCCATAAGTATAGATTATTTTTATATTCAATTTTTCAATAACTTTATTTATAATAAATCAAACTAAAAGTGCTACCACTGGTATAATCTGGCTAAACAAAAACTTGTTCAAATCTATTTTGCTATCAACATCTATGGTTTTATCAGATTATACAAGTTTTTACACTCACAACTTTGACATCAACCACTTCAGATAAATATATTAAGTATTATCACTAATCATTTATTAAACTGATGATTATCTCTAGTCCAAATACAAACTTTAAACCTCAGTTCGAGTTTAATATATCTGGTTTTAATTATATACTAACTGATTTACTTTTTCGAATATGGGTACAGATATTGTCTTAAAATGAAATAGATTTATGCAAAGTAGTACAATAATGATTATTCCACAATAAGAACACTAATGAAACTGATAATAAAATTCAGGAAAAATATGTTTTAAATTGCTATACAAATAATCTCATCTCTCAATATCATATACAAATTTCATTTAAATTAGATTTATCTCATTTTTCACTTTATTCTTTTTGTAATAGCACTGAATGATTTTTTTTATTTTTCACACATAATGTATCTAAAAATATATATGTAGATATTTTGGTGTAAATGATTTTATATATACTGTAACCTTACCAACTGTGCACGTAAGCAGATCAGGTTACACAGTCAGTCAGTACCATAATACCTATGAGTTTTTTTACAGAATATAAGTTCTCTTCTAGACAAATATCATCTAACTACAAATTCTAAATTACCAGGTTCTGCTTATATTTAAAATTTATCTTAGGTTCTTATTGTTTTAACTTAGGTTCTTTTTAAGTTATAAAACTTATCTCAGGATTTAAACTTTATTTATATCTCAAGGTTTGTATATGTACTTGATACAAGGAAAATGATTATTATATTATCCACTTTAACACTCTTAAATGCAATAACTATTTAAGTTATGCATTAAATATTCTGTCTTCGTCTTATGACTCTGTCGTTTGATCTTAGGCAAACAAAAATGCAAATATATAAAATCAAGTATCTTAACACTTTAAATAACACATAGCTAGCATATAAAATACTTCTTAAATAATTCCTTGTATTTAAATATTTAATTTATACTACCAATAAACATATTTAATTCTATTATCTTCAAATATGAAATATTAACAATTTTATCTACCAACTACATTACAAAATACATTTGAAATAAAGGCTAATTACCATAGTATGTATCTTATTACAATGCCGATGAAATAAGTACTAAACAAAATAGAATGAATTTTATGTGATCATTGAAATGTACTCTTTTTATAAAATAATGACTAATAAAACTTTATTAAATTAGATTTTCTGGATAAATGAATGGAATAATGGCAGCGAAAACAGAAACGTATTTAATAAACAGCAAAAATATTTATTTACAAGATAATATATTATTTAAAGCAAAAAATATTTACAATAAGTATTACTTTTAATTTAACAAATTGTACTAACAGAAGTATTGGTATACTTTGCAATAAAATATTCCCTTCTGACGCATTTCTTCAAAAATTATAATAAAAGCATTTATATTACTCAAGATCTCACATTTTATTTGATACAAGCTCTCTTACTATTATGTATGTAGAGTAAAACAACACACATATATGTGCTTATATGCAGGCCACTAGTATGTTATTAAGGACTTTAATAAGCCACTGATGTCTGAAAATCAGTGTGGAAACACACTTCTTATGGATTTTGTAAAGATAGTAAAATATTGTGCAAAAATAATTAAAAACAATAATTATATTAATATTTATGAGAAGTGCGAAAACAAATATGCTCAATACTAGCAATATACTTAAATTTAAATTGCAATAGAACTAATTTCAGAGATGGGCATGCCTTAAAATGTTCTAACATATTTAATATACACACTAATACTAAATTATAGGCAAAGTGGATGACAGAAAATATATAGGGAGGCACCCAATAACTGTGCATGCAATGTCAAAAACCAGTGAGCTACTCTCTCTGTCATGGAGGGGCTCAATAATACAATATCATAAACCACACTCTCCCATGGAGGGGCTTAACACATACAAAAGCAATAAAAATATCTTGCATATAAATGTCTAAATTGATACCTGTCTCCAGAAGCATACCAATTAATAATCACACAAGGCATGGATCCGATAATAATAATAAATAAATAATCAACTTGCACACAAATTCATATACATAATAACACATCTACTCAATCTAGAAATATGTATAAACCAACCCACCATGATTGATTAATGCTATTAAACATTAAAATTTTACACATTATTTAATTTCACACATCAACTTCCAAAGCATTTTCATTCATAATCATATGTAAACTATTAAAGGCTATTTTTTACCCTAGTATGCTAACACATGCTATTTTACTGAAATAATAATGATGAGAATTCAGTAATAATAACTCCTATAATAAATCTTTTACCTATATTTTCTTACCAAATTCGTTTCACATATGTGCACCATTATAAATATATTTTATAATGTCATAAATAAGAACAATAATAGATAAGAATAAGTCATAAATTATAATTGCATAATAATAAGAATAATTTCAAATTTTTAAAACCTATAAATATATGCTATATATTTTTTATCCATATAAATTAAAGATTAAACGTAATTTCATTTTAAAATGAAATTAATTCTTTTGAGGAGTCATTTCGTTATTTTCTTTAATGAAATATTCCTTAATACAGACTTTCATTATGGTAGATAAAATAAATATGCACATAACAGTCCAGAGCAGGAATTCTTTCACAGCATTGTCCATAATTGAAATTTAAATTTAATGAGAAATAAGCTAAGAGTAGATATAGCAAGGTCCATAATCAATAGGTAATACCCAGTTCCACTATAAACTTGAAAACATTATTTTATTAATATTAAATGATGTAACAAATTTGAATTACTTCTTTCTTTAGCAAAGCCATAAACATATACTTTTAAGTAAATAGATAGACAAATCCTGGATGAATAATTATAATAATAATAAAGTATTATTTTATGATATTAACAGAAAAACAGATAAACAATGTTTTTTAAAGTATTGAGAAAGCTGATCTCTGAGCTTTTCTTTACAAGAATTATATAACATAGTTTAAAACTATTATAGTTTATTTTGTTTTTAAGACTATCCACATTTTTAAGATAATTCATTATTGCAGTTCATCTGATTTGGTAAAATATAATGGTTTTTAAGCTTATTTTAAATAAGTTAAGAGTGATAATCTGTCATTAATTATATTGTCTGCATAATTATTTATTTTAAAGGCAGAATTTTTTTCAAGATATAACAGGTAACTTAGATAATGATTAGAATTAGTGTCAATAACAAATTTAAAAAAGGCAATGGTTAATACAAAAATTTTGAATTAACTAAAAGTCTATAACAGGATAAAAAATAAGAAGTTTTATATATTTTTTTTAAAAATAACATTGTTGCATCCTTCAGTGATTTTTTACTTCATTAATAGATGAAACAAGCATGATAGAGCAGCACTACAAAGATAATTTTAACTTCTTACTTGGACATTTAAATTGATAAAAATAATAAGCAATTTAACTTTTAATTAAATGAAAAATAAAACTAATTTTTTAAAGGTAATGTGTAATTTTTTTTTCTTTTTTTTTTTTTTATAAACACCTGTGTGTGTTCTTTTTAACTGCTATCTATGTCATATGGCATAATTCAATAATCCAATTGAAGTATTATGGTAGGATCCTTAAACATTAGTGTATTTTAACCTTTCTAATTATCTAAGTCATTTATTTAGATTTTGGACCTTGAACTCACTAATAAAGACTTTCTAAATACATGATGTCTAGACAGTAAAATAATTAACTTTTATTAACTAAACCATTTATTTAACTTCAATAAAAATTATTTATTTAATTAAATCAAGCTTATTTTATTCAAAATAAACATCTTTTACCTTTTAAGAGTTTCTTAAGATTCACCTTGATTTAAAGTACCATTTTTTAAAATATTATTTTTGACATAATTAATACTTTTATTAATAATTCTTTTCAAAACTTTTAAATCTTTTTACTCACATGCACAACATCTGCACACACATGTATACTAAATACAATCAACATTTTGAAAATGATGAAACTAATTATAAAAACATATTTAATTTAAAACCTCTTTTAACTTAAATATCTTTAAGCTCAATGTTTTTAAATTCTAACTTTAAACAATTTACACTGACTAATATCTTTTAAAATAATATTTTAAATTTATCTTATTTTGCAAACTAGAAAAATTGAAACTTTAACATAAATAAATCATACTTTACAAATAGCAACAAAAACATTATTCGATGCACCTAATTAAAACAACACTCTTCAAACTAACTTTTATTCAGGTTTAAAGTATTAAATTTGAATTTTTTAAACAAATATTAAATAAGCTAATTAATATTCCTAATCAATTAATATTCAATTATATTTAATAAACTGTTTCATTAATAAATCATAACACTTAAGTTAAGATTTTATAGCTTAATAACAATGAAGTTTATTTAAGTTAAAAAAAATTTAAACATTATAGATTATATTTAACCCATAGGACTAAATATAAGGTTCAATATATATAATTATAGGAGATTAAACTGGCATTTTATTAATAAAAATAACATTTTATTTTTGTTGTTTGCTACATTTTGTATTTTATGCACTTTATGAATAATTAACAAAACCAAGGTGTGCTAATACTCTCTAACATAATAAATTAATCAATTATCTGCATGCAAGTAATGTTTTCCAGAATTACCTTTATTTATTGATTTATTCATATTATTTTGTTATTGACTTCACTTGGTCTGTCTCATCAAAAACATCTTTTCCACTATGATAATTGTTAAACCATTAAGCATCACATGATCACATTTCCTATACTAGCACATTAATTGTTGATAAACAGAGCAAAACTCTCCATACAGTATTGCCACCTGTGCTAAACAGAGTAATGAATGGATGCCAGAAGGCTTGTGCATAAAATCCCTATCTAATGCCTACTGACGAAGGCCACAAGCCAGAAACTAGTCTGGGGATATTGGATGAGTAGGCATTAGATAGGGATTTTATGCACAAGCCTTCTGGCATCCATTGATTACTCTGTTTAGCACAGGTGGCAATACTGTATGGAGAGTTTTGCTCTGTTTATGATACTTGTTCATAAAAGTATACATTTTATTTTTATTATTAAAGAACTTATCTTAGTTTTTCAATCTCATTTTTTTGTGTGCAAGGTTTTAGACTGATTCCTTTTATAAACTTTTTTATAATGACTTTTCCAACAATTTAATTGATAATTGAAAATAAACTTGCTTACTTAAATGGTGGTGAGTAATCATTAAATACTTACAACAATAGTATTTTTTTTAAAAAAAATGTAAGTATGCAAACTGATTTCCACACAACAAAGCCTCAGCTTTAAAATGCCATTTTTTTTTTTAAGCATCATGCTGTAAATATCTTTTTATTCACTACTATTATTAAGATTAATTCTTTTATAATTTTTTGTGAGATACATATTTTAGATTTCTCTGCATTTTTATTTAATGATCTATTTCTGACAGATATCTTTGTTAAAATACATGTCATTGTTCTATTTGCATATGTAGTAGATTTATAATTTTTAAAGCTGGTTAGTTTTATTTTAGTCAAGTTTGCATTATTTATGTTGGTTTGATTGATTTCTTGCACAAAATAAAAACATTGTGAAAATATCTCTTCATTTTTTCATGATCTGATAAAAATAAAATGTTATTTTTTTGGCAGAGGATTATTTTAGATTAGCATTTAATGAGGTCAGCATCCAAATTTTTCTATGTTGTGCTTCATTCTAAACCCTTTTAAAATTATGTTTATCTTTTTCTTTCCTTAGAAGAAATCTTGATACTAACTTGAAAACTTCTTATATATTTTTAGAAATCTCAAAAAGTCTTTTTAGATAGTCAAACTTTCAGATAAAATCCTCTATTTTACAAAGCCATTATAATATAGTTTATCAATAAAAGGTATGGTGAAAAGTTCTTCTTTGAAATGAGCATTATGTTTACTTTTTTTTATGGTAAACAATGTTTTTGCTAAATTTTTACTGCACTCATATTTCTTCTTAACAGGTCCCCTTGCATATACACCTTCATGTAAATAAAATTTGAATAATATATATTTATTGTGAAGTAGAGCAACATTAAAGTCATTCTTTATTTCTATTTACATGTTATTATGATATTAAATTGTCAGTATTTTATTGGAGTCCCATAAATGATTGTATAAAAAGTAACGGTCAGCTTCTGGTTTTTAAACAGCAAGCAACGTGAACAATAGCTCTCCTAAAAAAATTGAAATCAGCAAGAAAGGGGGTGTCAAACCCCATTCCAAACCCCTAAATACAAGGTAAGACAAGTTTTATATATTTAAAAATGGAATGCGACAATGATATAGATAATATACATAGCAATTCAAGCTTAAAATGTGACACTCAGTTGTACAACGGAAACGATGGCCGAAATCCACCTAGCTATAATAACAAATCCCAGGATCCATCTGAGATCAAAAACCTTCCCATTAGCAATAGTAAGCACCAAATAATTACTAACAACATTAAAATGCAAGAAATTATACAAACTTCGTCAGTTATAAGCAATAGTCTTGGTCTCGCATCGGGCGAAATAACAGCCAATATTAATAATACATACGAAAACAGTAACAACACTCACCATATTTCCCAAACTCCTTTAGGAGACATAAATAAACATAATTCATCCACAACCGCGAAACACTCACAAAATAATTTGGAACAAAAAAAAAATATCAGCAAAATCTATCCGAAGAAAGTGAAAAAAAATCTTTTAAATCACCAGAGGTCACCAAATTCACTGCTGTAACACCAGAGACTGTCAACAGTATTTCGGGTGAAAAAAATGAAATAATAGATAAAAAAAATTAACAAAACACATTCACAAACAAATGAAAATTTCAAACTAGATGAACCTTTAATATCTACATCGTTCGAACATTTTAAAACAGACTCACAAATCCTTCCAAAAAAATCTATATCCTACGCTAATGCTTCAAGTATCAACAAAGACGTTAAAACCGCGGAGAGTAACTCGGCCGGCAATATTAATGAAATGCTTATAGGCATATCAGAATATGAAAGAGAAATCACAACAGAAGATAATCAACATCCCCAATCAATTAAGATATTAGATTATAATAATATTACCGACGAAATACATAAAAACATAAACGATAATTTCAACAAAACTATTATAATAATATTACTGACGAAATACATAAAAACATAAACGATAATTTCAACAAAACTATTCCAAACATGCTCTATAAATCTTTTCATAATTATTACAATGACAAAACTCTAATCCTAGCAGTAACGAATGAAAACTTATCATTATACAAATTCCCCATGGAGCATTTATATTCTGTAATTAAACAATATGATTCAGAGTTGGGAATATATCAAATACTAACTCACCCTAATGACAGATATGTGGCAATAGAATTTAAGACCTGGGCAGACAGGCTCCAATTTAAAAACAATATTACAATACTGGAAAATAAAATACTTTGCACTGTAGAAATGAACAGACCTATGATACTACAAGGGAAAATCAAAAACTGCCTAACAAGATTTACTGAACAAGAGCTCCAAAATATCCTCAATCCCTACGGCACTGTTTCAAAATTTAAATTCCTCCCAACCCCATCTTGGGCGGAAACATAATATCAAACACAGCAATCTTCTCACTAACCATGAAAAAAAATGTTTCTCCCACTGACATCCCTACTGTAGTTAATGCAAGAGGTTCACCAATGGTCCTAACATTCAGGGGGGTGCAGCCTCAGTGCTTTCACTGTTTACAAAGGACACACTTTATAAAAGACTGTTTGGCACATATCTGCACTATCTGCAATCAAAAGAAAGGCAAGTTCCATCGCTGCAGTAGAATGAATATAGAAACAACAACAACTATAGACATCCAACAATCACCTAAAACAGACAATAATATTGAAAACCACACTGATAAACACAGGTCTGCAACATCAAACTACACTGAATCTATAGAAATAACTCCCACAAATATAACACCAGACCACATAATATCTAGAGATGAAGATCAAGATGATAACCTTTCCCAACAAACTGAGATGGAATCCCACAACAATACAACCAAAAATAGAATTGATAAACAAACAACTACATCAAGAACATCTCATCTCATTTTAAACCAATGCACAGATAATATTCAACCAATAAACAGTACAACATTGGGGAAAAACGGCTATGAATCAATGCTTGGCAATCCTTCAGACTTGAAGTCACTTCCAATAGAAGAAACAGACACCAGAATCAAAATAGACAAAAATAACACCCAATCATCTAGAAAGTCACAAAGTAAACAAAATACAATAACTCCACATCCTCAAAAAGAAAGTAGCAAAACCAAAAAAACCAAGGAAAAAACTCAACACATCACACACCAAAACTCCAAACCTGGGGGAAAAGGATGGTTTGTCTGGATATTGGAATCAGGATCTTTCACAAGAAGTAGAGCCAACACGACAAACTATACCAAATGTTAATAAACAAAAATCAGATGTTCCAGATAAATCAAGCTCAGATGATTCTGGGTTTATACCACAACAACCCACATTAAAACAAGATTCACAAGAATCACAAAATAAACACAGAGTGTCATGGGAAAAAAAGAAAAGGAAAACCTCTGAGCACTCTGATACTGATTCAGCACCAATGGAAGATGATCCCTATTTGGAATTACCAGATTCTGTGGAAAATGAGGACCTTCCAGTACTTATGGAATCAAATCAACTCATTAGAAGAGGCATCAGATCAAGAAAACAATTATAGTCATTTAATACCAAATTCTCACCGAGACCATGGGCTGGCTGAGGGGGCGGGGCCACTATTATGAACTATAAAATTGCAGGGATTAATGTTCGTGGCCTCAACTCATTGGCCCATGCTCACGCAATTAGAAATTGGATAAGTATTAACTCTCCCCACATCCTTCTAATGGGGGAAACCAAATACCATAATAACACTGACAATAAAATAGAAACAATAATTGCCACCATGGGCTTCACTAAATTTTCAGTTGGACATTCAGCAGCTGGAGGGGTTGGAGTATTAAATTAACAAAAAATTTCCTCCAAACAAATTTTGCATACTCTATTTGGATAACAACTTAATCTTATTAGAAATAGACTATTGGGGCTACAGCATAAATCTAGCTTATATATACACTTCAAACAATCCTACTATCTATCACAAAATCATTCAGACTTTAAATGCTATCCTTAGCAACAAATCAGGCTCTTTACTTATATTGGGAGATTTTAACACCACATATGGTCACTTTAACTTAAAATTTCTTCCACTGATAAACAGAAACTTGATGTGTGGGGAAGGATTCCTTCCTCCCGGATCCTACTCCTTTTACACCAAATCCTACCAAACCCTAATAGATCTATTATATTATTCGCCAGATTTACACTTTCATCTAAATGCAAAACTTTTACCAGTTTCATTTTCGGACCATATGGCCCTTGTAGTTACTCTTGAAACCATGGCTGGCCTCCCAACTCCAGAGGCTCTTCACAAAACCATGCGGATGGTAACAAAATCAAACATGACAGAGGCCATAGTGTCCGAATCTTATATATATTTTCACAAAATCAACATCCTTTCAAGACCAGCTGAAGAAGCCTGGTTTTCATTTGTAGGCATCCTACAGACAATATTAAAACACCACACCATGAAAGCCAAAGGCCCTAATGGCCTCTTCCGAGATCTTCTGCAAATAGAGAATCAGCTTCAGATGCTCCAAAGTCAACCTATCAAAACACAAGATATATATAGTCTTAAAAACCTATACCGATCAAGACAAAAATCCCTGGCAGAATACCTATCCATTAGGAGAGCCAAAAGCTATTTATCTCAAACAACACCACTCGACAAAAGGCTATTTGAGATGGGCACTTGGAGGGGAAAATAACAAAACCACTCCCACCTCCATCATTGCAAATGGGAAAACCTTGCTGGGAACACCCATGATGAACACAATGAAAGAACACTTCCAGCAAAGAATGCAAACCGCAATCTTCAATGGCACACAATCCTGGTCTGAAGTTGATCCACAGGCACCACATGGGATCACAGAAAACCTACTTCAACAGAAAATATCTTCCCTTTCAGATGGTGTACATCCTGGATTACATGGGATTCCCAAATTCCTAATCCTACACCTTAATCAATTTGCAGTTCCCATAATGAAAAAGATGGTGGATTACCTAGCAACTGGTAATAGAGTGATACCTAATCTTTACCCAATGGCGCTGGTTCCATTTATAAAAAAAAAATCAGGTTATGGATCTATCAAACCTCAGACCTATTTCCATGACACCCCTTCTAATTAAAATTGTAGAGTCTGTGATCAAAGACTTCATCCAACCAAATGTCTTAAAGCACATATCTAACAACCAATACGCCAAGAAGGGATCCTCTACTGCACCTGCAATGGGCAACATAATGTCCATCATTGATTATGTCAGAATCCATCGGAAGTCAGGGCCGATAGCTATTTAACTGGACATTGCTGCAGCCTTCGACTCGGTATGTATAGACATACTCTTAAATATTTTGGCCGAGTATGATGTTCCTGCAGCTGCTGTCCAGATCATAAGCAATTTACTATACAACAGGCAAATCTTTATCACTATGGATGGTAACATCACCTCTGGATTTAAACCAACACAAGCTCTCCCTCAGGGTTTCCCCCTCAGTGCCCTATGCTTCATCGCATATATAAATCCTCTCCTTATGGATTTAGAAAAAAATCTACCAGGTCTTTTTATACCCAATTTAAACAGAGAATTCAACACATTTGCCTACATGGACGATGTAATGATCATCCTACCATCAGAAAAACATATTCCTTTGCTACAAACAATATTAAGCCACTATACTGAGAAATACAGGCTGCAATTCAACCCCAGCAAATCTGCCTCCTAGAAAATTGTTTTAGGAAGGAAAATCAACACCCTTTTCTTTGCCAAGCCACAGAGATATCTTGGGTTTTCCATCTTCAAATCTAACTACAGCAATGATCAAAGAGATTCAGGATAACATCCTGGAAACAACAAACAAATTTATCACTTCCTTGTCACAAGTCTACCTTTCCCTCCCTGGCAAGGTAGCACTAATTAACATGAATGTGATGCCAAAAATATCATACTTCCTTCCATTTATCAAATGCAACAAAAGCTTCATAAATAGAATAAATAGCTTATGCTCAAGACTTTTCTGGAGAGGTAAAACAGTCTTGATCAGCCTCAAAGGAACTCAGCGACCAAGAAAGCTAAATGGTCTGGCTCTCCACTCCATTCAAGCACTGATTTACCAAAAAACCTATAACGTCATACACAACTTGGTAGCATCATATGGTTTTAACACAATTCTCCAAAAAGCTTTGCTTCAAAAGGTAACACCTACTGACCAACCCCCACCAGACAGACAAACATGGATCACTAGAAACACAAGTCTTATCAAACAGCACTGCTCAATAACCGACTCCACATTCAATTCTAAAATATCATTATGGCAAGCATACACAATCTTACATCCTATAATCAACACATTATATTACAATAATCAGAAACTAGTATCCAACTTTAAAAGATGGAGTCTAGAGGCCAAATACCTAGACTTCTTCATTAAATACAATGTTAACGGTCTATCTACTAATCACTTCCTTTTTTACAAATGAGGTCACAACATAGACTCTACTTGCAGCATTTGCATGAACGGCGATGAGACATCGGAACACCTCCTCTCACAATGTACGAGATTTAGAGTGATCCGAGAAATCATACTCTCCATCACCAAGATAGATTTCCAACTGATCTCATCTCTGAAGGATAGTATTAACACTAAAACCTATCCAATAATACATCTCTCAATATTTCTGAACTATGCCATATGGGTTACACATTGTAAACTAATCATGGAACACCAACAACCTACTATAAAACAGGTTTTTTCCAAAACAATGATTAAAATCCAGAAGAGAGACCAACTCCTGGCATCGTCAAAAACATTTGAGGATACTTGGACATTATACAATATACCAAACTAACAATCAGATAACAAATATGTGAAAGATCTAATGTTCACACCATATTGCACAACATAGACTCATCAGAACCCAAATGGAAATAACAAGATAGTAAGAACAACAATGTAAACCTCAATTGTATGGTTACACATCACTGTTTACATTAGAAATAATAAATTGTTATTGAAACTAATGATTGTATAAAGTGAATCTAGATTTTGGAGATTATAAAGGTGTGACTCAGAAAATAAAACATTGTTAATTAAATATTTTGTATAATATTCTTGATTAATTAAGATATCAATTTAATATTAAGATCAAGGATTTCAAATAACATCGTAATCATAAATTATATATTATCATATCCATTAACATTATTCATTAAAAAAAATAATACAGTAATATTTTGTAGCTTTTTTTTTGAAAATGATGTATATTTGCTAAGAAATATATTCTTATTTATATCATGCAAATGTACTTGTAAATAACAAATTGGATATAAATTTTGGGTTTTATTTTTATGAGCGATATTTGTCAAAGATTACACTGAGCAATTTTAATCGGTGTGCTATAAAGTATCTCTGGAGCGATAATGTGTTTTGTTTAACTCTTTGCCCGCCTCTTACGAGGCTCCTCGTCGACATCTGACATCACTCTAACTCAGCCAGTTTTTATACGAAAATATTCGTTAAACACGTATTGAATTCGTTTTTAAAAGTTCTGTAAGATGGTGCCATCTTCCGATTTATTTTACAAGTAAAAAATAGAAAAAAAATGCATTTAAACCTAAACAAAGAAGGAACATTATTTGTGATTGGTTCTTAGCAAGCTCTCAGCCGAAAAAGACATTCTGATTGGCTGGAAAGAACAAAGAAACCGCCTGATCAAAGAAAATAAAGAAAAACGCTGAGATTTTCATTTCGAATCCAATTTTAAGTATTATAAAATTATATTTATGGAAACTAAAAATGATTCTCAGACAGAATAATAAAAAAACAAAATTATTTTCGAAAAATATTGAAGATTTTAGTACAAATATTGAAGATGTAGTAAAAAGAAATATTTACTTTTCTATAACGTAAAAGTCGATCTTTTTGTTTATATTATAGCTTTTATGTTGCCGATATTTAATATTTTAGAATAAATAAATAGCAATTTATTTTTGAAAGAACTTTCGTTCTCTTCATAACCTGAAAAATTGATAACATACTTTTTATAAACATATCTGAGTTGAATTTAATATTATAGGCGAATATGTTTTAACAATAGGCTTTGTCTTCAGTTTGTGAGTTGGCCAATTAAAAGCTTTGATTTTTACCTCATACAACCAATGATTTAATTAGCAGTTAAAAGGTTAATCATTATTTCTCTGGAGCGATAATGTGTTTTGTTTAATCATTATTTATTCTGAATATTTTACTTGATCAATCAAGTCTTCAATTGTTTGGTTATAAACTTTATATAGATAAAATGTTTAACTAACTAATTTATTTATATCTATAAAGTATGTGTATTCAAATATAAATAAACACTAAGGAAAAGATAAGGAATTGGGATATTTGTAAAATTAACCTTTGGATTAAGATTTTCTATAGATGAAAGATCAATGAATAGAAAAAATATAAATGAATTGAAGTGCCAAGACTTTTTTCATGTACTTTTTATATCATATAGTTGTTAAGCAATTTTTTATATTAGATGAGTGAATGAATGTGTGTTGGTATTCACAATATATAGGCTGATGTCATTAAACTCCTTTTCTTTAAAAAAATACTTCAGAAACTTCTTTACTTGTTGTTATATAAAATTTTCCCATTATTTTGATAGTTATTATTATCTTCTAGTCTACATTTTTTTGCAGATTTAATTGTTTTAATTATTTGCTATAATAAGTTAAATTAATACTTTTTGCTTTGGCTAGTTATTTAACCCAATGCTTACAACTGTTGACAGATAACATTCCATCCAGAGTTTAATATTCAAGTCATTTTATTTTAATAATTAAAAACTTAAAACTAACTAAACTTGATTTATTGGTTAGTTTTGATATTTCTTCTATGGTTACTAGTATTCCTGTTGAAGAAGCTTTATCTATAATAGCTCAATATAATAATTTGCATTATTTTATTTTTCCATTAGCAAAACATTTCCTTGAAAATACATTTTTTATTTATGATTTTCAAAAGTATAAACAAATTAAAGGACTTTCTATGGAGTCTCCACTGTCACCTGTAATTTTTGATCTCTTCATGAATAATTTTGAAAGTCAAGTACTAAATGCAGCTACTAAAAATATTCAATTTGACTCAGATATGAGGATGATACATTTGTTATATGGTCTCATGATACTGATGCTTTGAACTCTTTTCTTTTTTTTTTTTAATAATTGGCATCCTAATATTAAGTTTGCTATGGAAGTTGAAAATAAATCACTCTATTTTTTGGATATTTTGATTGCAAGAAAATGTGAAGACTCTTATCGATATCTGTTTACAGAAAATCCACCCATACTAACAGATATTTTAATTATCATCATCTTACACAAATATTTTTTATAGCAAAAAATTTTTTGATGAGAGCTTGAAGTTTGTTCTGATAAAGATATTTCTCAAGAAATAGAACAAAAAATATTCTATTCTCTAATGGTTATGATAAAAACATCATATGTAAGATGTTACATAGCATTGATACTAAAAAGAAGAAATAAAGGATAAAATTGATAATTCAACTACTTATAGAGGGATGCTACCTTATATTAAGGAGTCACTGATAAAATCAGTAGAAGACTATCTAATTTTAACATAAAGACTTACTTTTTCCACTAGCAAAAAAAAATGGTGATTTTATCCATAAACCTAAAGACAGAATATTTTTGGAATATCAGGGTATTTATGAAATTTCATGTTTACAGTGCTTGAAAAGCTATGTAAGTTAGTTTAATAGACAAATTAATATCAGAATTAATCAATATAAAAATGCCTAGATTTTAGTTCATGTTTTTTAGAAATTGGTCCCAAACCTGATTTTTGTAATGCTAAAATACTTGCTAATTTGGAAATGTATGTTTTGAGAACCATGAGGGAGTCAATTGAAATATTAAAAAGACTAACTGGTTTAATTAGAGCTTATGAAGCACAATATATTCCAGCCTTATGGAGACCACTTATTTTATCTCTTTCTTCTTAAAATAAACTTGAAATCAATTAATGGTGAAACTGAACATTTTGTTAATCCACATATTCTGAATGCTCAATTATTTCACACTCAGTCTCATTCTTTATCTCACACTCAATCTATCTGAGATCTAAGTTTTTCTTTGAAAAATTAACTTTAACATTGGTGGATGCTATTTCATCGAAACATTGGAAAGTAATCAAAAATAACACATTTTAACCCAAAAACTACTTTATATATATAATAATAATTTATAACATAAGATGCTATGTAATTTATTTGGAGGTAGCAACGTTTACACTCAGTGATTAAAAACTAATGTAAAGTCTTATAATATTAATATTCAAATTATTTATGTCTAATGATATTTAGTTATTAACAACTATGTGAATAAAATTGTATTCATTGTAAATATAAACAGTGCTCAAATGGATCTGATTTTATCTAGTATTCCTAAGATAGAGTCACTAAATACCAATTTTTAAAAAGAAATCTAACATTAACGTATAAACATTATAAATTTATGCTTGAAATGTTATGTAATTTATTAAAAACTTTGATCTTTTACAACCATTTCATTATAAATAATATGTAAAGTCTTCCTATTTTAATGCTGAAATAATTCAAGGTTATTAACTATGAGTGGCTCTATCATAGGAATATTAATCAAATCAAATTCATATGATCGATGTTTATATTTGCAGTTGTTGATGCCTACATTTCATTTTTATATAATTAGATGCAGACAAAAATGATTCACTTTTGTTAAAAAAATGATTTGGATAGTACACATCATTTATAATATGCTAAGTTTGAAATATCATGGATTGTAAATTATATATATATAAATACAACCATTAGAAACCAATCAACACTTAGACAATCCCAATATAGATAACAATCAGCAATTTCAAACTGTTGTCAAGGCAACATCCTTTTAACAATAAAGGTAGAATATATATGTATATATATATATATTAAATACAGTAATATTCATATAGTTCAACTTATTCTGTTAGAAGTACTTTTGACTATATTCTTTTTACTAAAGATTAAAAGAAATATAGTTGAAAGTATTTCTAACAGAATAAGTTGAATTATATGAATATTACTGTATTTAATATATATCAAGTTGAATTTTACATATATTTTGAAGGAATACAGGCATCAAAATTAATATTTTAATATACATATAGTAATAAAATCAAGTTAAATATCACATGACTTATATAGCTTGCATTTACAAATATGTAAAATAAAGTGTGTTCTAATAGCTCTAAACAAGGTTTATATATATATATAGAGAGAGAGAGAAAACATTCATACCGATGCTAACTGGAGAATTATACAAAGAAATTATGATATACATAACGTTATACAAACAAATCGTATATGTTGATTTAAAAATATCAAATTTTCTGCACTTGCATGACTTCAATCGTTGCAGATAAATGCAATAATGACTATTACTAATCAATTATAAAATTAGAGATTTTCTATAGCCCAAATATAAACTTTAAACCTAAGTTAAAGATGAATATATCTGTTTTTAATTACACATGAATAAATAGAATAACCCAACTTAATCCCTCTTTTTTTTTTTGTTATATCTTTTTGTATATGTAATTAAAACTTTACTTCATTGTAAAAAAAAAAATGTGACTAAGACTAACTGATGATTGCTAGTTCATCCTGAAATCTGCTTGGAGGTCATTTAATTCTTTCAAATTTTTTTATATGTTTCAAGAAAATAGTTGAGTGGAAGTTTGAGAGTTGAAGTTGTGCTATTCCACATGCTTATATATACTAATTTTTAATTAAGAGTATATTTGAACTAGGAATAATCTCTAGCTTAACATAATGAAAATAATAATTATAAATGTATTTATCTGCAGTGATTGCTGCCAACATTGTCAATGTGGAAATTTTTACACTTGTAATCAAAATATAATGGTTTGATATTACCAAATTCTGAATAAATGACAAAGACATACAACATGATCTGGGTTCCATTGATGAATGTATATGTTTCAGGAATATATAGTAAAGTGGAAGTTTTATAATATAAATATTGGATGTATTTTTGTTTTAAGGATGTACTCAGTTTTTGTTAGTTATATCTATTATGGACTTTACCAATCCAGCAAAATTTTTAAATAATTATAATAATGCTCTAAACGTGGTTAGTTTAATCATGGTAATCTCATGAAAAGAATTAAATATATAAAGAATGACCATGATATTTATTAGTTATGGCCATTTAACTTTTTATTAGGTGAGCATTTTTATTTACAGACAAATCATGATTGATCATGTAACTGTTAATTATTCTGAATTGAACTGTATTTAGACAGCATGTATGTAAAGTTGTAAAAATTTTTATGATAGAGGAGATTAAGCTATTTTTTTCTTAACTAAGATACTGTTTGTTTTACTAGTTTATCTCTACTCTAGTGGTAACATTGGTACATGGTCTTACAAAAATTATATCAACCTATAAGATCTAATACAGATTATGTAAAAATGACTTTCTCAAAACATTTTTATTAATATATTAAACTGTATTTATATTTTGATGCACATAAACTGAAGCTTCCTGAAATTTAATTCATTTATTAATTTTTAGTTTTTATTTATTCTATAACAATAATGAACTCTGCTATTTTTCTTCATTTAGAATGAAGCTTGAGATTTTAAGTGATCCTTAATTTCTATTCAAATTTACATGTTTTGTTTTGCAGATTACATACGATTAATTTCAAATTGTCATAATCTGCATATCTTCCTTATCGAATTGCATATATTGATTTTCATTTGACTATTTTGCATAACTGTTAATGATAACAGTATAGAATAAAATAAAGCAACATTACAATTTAAAAGTAGAAAAAGAAAAGGCTATTATTTGTTATGATAGTTAAAATGTTATAAATTTAAAACTGTTATCTTACAGAATTTTAATAACCGAATAAGATACATTTAAGGTCTAACATTTATTTCTAACACTATTAAAAGATTTTATAATGGAAAAATATAAGGAATTGAAATAATTCTAATAAAAATTTTGAAAGCATGAGATTAAAAAACGTGAAAAAGTTATTGAATTTTTTTAATTATTTTTAAACATTAAGAGACTATGTTTGCACACTATTTGTAATAAAATATAAGAGCTAAAAAAAAAAAAAAAAACTTGTTATTAGAATTTAGCTGAAAAAATAACACAGTAATATTTTACTTTCGTAAAATTTGATTTTTTGAAAGTAAAATATTACTGTGGATCTTAAAAAAAAAAAAAAAACTTGTTATTATTATTTAGCTGAAAAAATAATTTAAATTTAGAAAAAGTAAGATTATATAGAATCAAGATGCCTTGCTAAGAATATGTTTAGAGAGAGATGAAGTTAAAAGTGCTGAATAGGTATGGAAAGGGCATTTAATAAACTAAAATATCACACTAACATGAATGATAAAACAAAAAGTTCAAATAGGATGGAATTAAGTAAAGATTTAAAATAAGAACTAAAGAGATGGTTTAATATATATATTTATGATTTATTTAGAGAGAAATAGAAATAAAAAAATGCTGCAAATTAAGTTTATTGAAAGTATGATATTTTGGCCAATAAGAGAGCATTAAAGAATTATTAAATTTATAATACAGAGAATAAAGTAAATGGTTGTTAAAATATGAAATAATATCATGGTTAACTATATGGAAATATTTTATTAACATGATAAAATAAATAGTAAAAGAGGACATAAAGAATTTGAGTATAGCATAGTGAATGATTAATTAAATGTGGATAAATAAAAAAACAAAGAAGAAAATTAGTTCAAAACATTTGTTGAAAAAACAGAAAGAATATTAAATAAATAAGATTAAAATTGACAGAATTTTAAATTATTATGTGTTGTATCTATATCCTTATTGTTACATATATAAATAGAATTTTATTGAAAATTATATTTCCTAGTACTACTCTTTAACACTATCTACGTTTTCCAAAATAATCCAAAACCTGGAATATTATTCTCAATCGTGCAAACATTTTGCATTAGGAATAATCAACTTGTACTACAATTTCAGACTTAATGGGTAGGGCAGAATTTATTTTAAAAATCTGATTAGAATTTTGAAACAGAAATACAGGTATGCCATGTTAGTTTGTACTTGAAATTTATTACTATAAACAAATTATTAAAAGATAATCATGTAAGCAATCATTGGTTACTTGAAATAAATTTTCATAGGGTAGTATTATCTGACACTTTTATCAAGTATAAAAATTAGAATATATGAGAGTGGCAATCAAGAGCTAAAGGATCTTGAAACTTTTTGTCAGATAAAAAATATGTTAGAGCAGGGGAATCTTAGTTTGGTCAATTAAATAGAACTATCGTCCTAAGCTATCATTTTGGTGCTTCAATTTTACTTTATATTCCTAGATACTGACTATAAGATTATTATATATCAGTATTTTCAGAAATAATTTTTTAAAGTAACTTTTTTTGCAATGTTTTTCTTTTTTTTTTTTTTTTAGCGTAATATGTTTTGTTTTTTCTTTATAAACGTCAAAAAAATAATAATTTTGGCATTTTGGCATTTGAAATGTCATATTTAAGGTTATTAATTTTTGTTATTATTAAAAATTTGAACAAAATTTATTGTTTACTTAATAAACTTTTAACTATTGTTATATAAACATTTCCCAATTGCTTTATTTGTCTTGAAGATATTTTTTTTCTTTTTAAACTTTTATTAGCAATTATAAGTTTTACAGAAGCAAAAAGTAATAATTAAATTTTTATTAAAAGTTTACTATAAAATAAATCCATTAATTAAGTATAAAATTTCTAAATAATTTAAAACTTTAAATTTCTTTGATAACTTTATTAATAAATAGTAAAAAAAAAAATATTTAGTAATATCTGAAAATAAAATAAACACATGATGTAATCTATATCACTTGCCTTAGAGAACATAGATGGTAATAAAACAGGCAAAATTCACTATACGTATGCCACACACAGCAAGCTAGAGTAATCAATGGATGCCAGAAGGCTTGTGCATAAAATCCCCATCTACTGCCTACTCATCCAATATTCCAGACTAGTTTCTGGCTCGTGGCCTACGTATAGTGAGTTTTGCCTGTTTTAACAACAGTTATATACAAGCATAAGAGGTGGTAGTCACGTTATGTTTATTGGCTTAAAACCAATCTTGCCTAATAGGATAGTGGTGGCTATGGTTATTAAAGAACCAAAGACACCAAAATGTATGGGTACTGAACTGAGTTCAGACCCATATGACTATAAGCTAATGGGTTTGAATTGAAAACATTAAGGTGTTTTTGTTTAAGACTCATAGTTTTGTAGTTAAGTGGAGATAAAAGGTGGCTGCTGGAGGGTTGCGTTAGATTCTAAGATCTAGATGCAGTACTCTCAGATCCAAGGCTTCTCACTGACGAAGGCCACAAGCCAGAAACTAGTCTGGGGATATTGGATGAGTAGGCACTAGATGGGGATTTTATGCACAAACCTTCAGGCATCCATTGATTACTCTAGCTTGCTGTGTGTGGCATACGTAAAGTGAGTTTTGCCTGTTTTAACAACAGTTATACACAAGCATAAGAGGTGTTAGTCATGTGATGTTTAAAGATGATAATATTGAACTTATACAATTATACGTTTTAGTGGTAGAGATTATATCATTGGGTTTAATTCCGGTAGAAGTTATTTGTGTCTACATATATATTTGTATTAGTTTATTTAATTATCATTACCATTTTCTATGCCTTTGTTATATAAAATTATATATGATTTTAATAATGAAAAAGTATATTTATTTGTATTATTTTTGAACATTGTACTAAAGTTTAGCGAAAAGTAATAACAAATTATTTTTAATGATAGATAAAAAAATTTTATTGTTTGATCATAATTTTGATAAGTAACTTTTTAGAATCTAATTGAATGCATATACGCATATATATATATACACACACACGCACATAGTATATGATTTATGTAATAATAATAGTTCGAAAGAATATATAAGTAATATCAAAAATAATGCTAAATTTATAAAATAAATATTATTTACTTTATAAACATCATTGCAGATTATTTACGGTTTTAATTAATTTAAACTATTAAAATTAATTTAAGTTATTGTAGGAGGCAAATATGTCTTATATTTATCGTATTAGTTATATATAGAAATGAGACAAACCTATTTATTATAAAGACAATGGACATATTTTTTTTCCATATGTCAAAGCATCGGCTGGGAAGCGAACCCACGACGATATCAAGATTTTAAAAAAAGAAATCAATCTGATTTTTTAGCTGGTTGGATGTTGTTTGTAAGCAGGACTAGTCTAATTGACGATGCAATGAAGTAACTACTTCAGGTCTGAATTGTTTTAAACATTAAAGTGAGACATAATATTCTTTTATTAAATTGCTAGCAGAAAAATGTTTAAATAAAATTTAAAAAAAAAAAGAAGATTGTTTTTAATGTAAAGAAAACTCTCATTCTCCTTTAGCAAAATTCACTTTTAAGATTTTTCTGTAGAATTCTTCATGAAATAGATGTAATTAATAGAAATACAAACAAAAGTGTCTGAGAAAGCTATTCTCATATCTTAGCTATGAGATAAAATATTTGTCAGAAAGCCTGAGTATGCCAAAATTCAGAAATGATAAAATGAATTATGTTTCCAGAATGTTATTAATCTTTTGCATGGTTTTGTATCAATATCCTGTTGGAACTGCAATTAATCTGAAATAGTTCAACAGCAAGAGTGCTCTCTGAAATTTCTACAATTGAAAACACTTAACAAATTAAAATTTTAATTGTAACTATTATGTCCAGATATATGCAGCACTTCATAATCAAAGGGTAAAAGATAAAACACTTTACTTAGAAAATACACTTATGCATTTGCTCAGCCCGAGTATTTGTTGACTTCAATGCAGAGATACAAATCAGCTTATTTTGCTTGGATTTGCTTATTTATCTTTTTATAATATTTATTTTTTAATAAGTATGCCATATTTTCATAAGTTGTTTGAATGTATATGATTTTAGGAGAAAATTATCCTACCAAAATGTAAGTAGCAGAAAACTGGCAATGCCTATTGATAGTAAGTTTATTATTGTATCTTTTTAACACTTTGAGAATCCAACTTCTTCCTTCTTATTTAAAAGACACTGGTTTAGACCTTTGTCCATATTTGTAACATCTTTTTACAAATTAAAACATTTTTATATCATATTGATAATCTTTTCATTAGTTAATATTTGAACTTTGCAAAATATGAAAATAAATTACTAAACAGAGTTCTTAACTATAATAATGACTCTTAGCATTATTGGGCATAATTTTGTATATTCAAAAAATTAGTAAAATGGAATATTTATCTGAATTCTATTTTAGAAATTGAAAAGAAATTTGAGATTAGATATCATTAAAGAAATAAAATGTATCTTACAATTTATAATTAAATTTATTATTATTAAAATATTAAAAGAAATTTCTTTACTAAGATTTATAAAAACCATTCTTGTAAGCCACTAAGAACTGCTACTTTGCTGTAATGAACTTATTGTGATGTCTTCTTAAAAATGAATGTTTTTAAATAAAATCTATTTATTGTCGTATAGATTTTTGGTTTAAAATAAGTATTTGTACAAAAATATTGCATAAATAACTTTAAATATATAAAATTACTGCAAATTACTATTTCTTTTTTTGTAAAGAAATATTCAGAAATAGTTTTCAAGTCAATTAATCTACTAATCAGAAATTGACACTTCTATTGATGTAAAATGGGGCAGGTCTGCTTTTTTTATGTGCAAATTACGTTCTAATTTTCTAAAGGTTCATACCATGCTAACATCTTCAGATTTTTTTCAACTAATAATATGGGGTGCATATTATACTAACATTGTAGATAGATGCAAAGTAATAAAGAAAAGTCATAGCAGTTCTAGTGCTATTGTAATACCCAAAACACATTAAAATACATAATTAGATAGCTACTAAATAAGAACACATTAAAATTGGAAAATTGATTTTTAAGATTTTTTTTTATAGAAACAACAATTTAAAAAAAACTTAGTGAAATGATTAAAAATATTTTTTTCATTTAACTCTTTTAATGTCATGTTCAATTTTAATCAAATCGGCTAAAGAATTGGCTAAAATTTTTACATTATCATAGCGAATTTATGTTCATTTTAAAGCTTAAAACATACCATATGATGTTGTCCTCTCTAGAATTATTTTACCAGTAAAAAATCAATAATATTTACATTTAAAGTTTTAATAATGGGAGAAGACATATTTTCAAAAACGCTGATTGATTATTTCTTATTTTGAAGAAAAGGGAGTGCTTGTCAACAATTTTCATCACTCCAAGTTCTTTGTTTTGTTTTTTAAAATGAAAATCAATGTTTTACAGTATGTTTTTACATATTATAAATTATTTTGATAAAATATAATTTTTAGAAAAATAGTAAGATTTTAGTAAACATTCTTTACTTTTACATGAACGTAAATTGAAAAAGAAAACAATGGCATACGGAGCATTTTCTAATAGGTTATGAATGTTCTTTTTAGGTTCACTGCTATAGAATGTTTTTATAATTATAATTATAAATTTATTTTTGAAATAATGTTCATTCACTTTCATAATCTGACAAATTATTAATTTGCTTTTTACAAATGAAACTAAAATGCATCTAATATTAAAAGACAAATATATTTTACTGCTGATTCTGTAATTGACCAATCAAAAGTTTTGAACTTTAATTCACTCGGCCAATAGGTATTTTGAACTATGAAAAGGTTAATATATATTTTAGCTTGAAGCTTGATAGAAATTATTTGCATTCCTACTTTCAAGCTTATTTTCACTCTGCTTTTCTAGTAATGTTAGCTTTATATGTTTTGTATTGATATTCATTTTTGTCAACTTTGATCATTCTTTTTCTCTTAACCCATTCATAATTCCAATCATAACATTCTTTTCCAGTATGTCCATTTATCTTATCATATATCCAAAATAGTGTAGCTTTCTTCACTTTATTATCTCCTACAGTTTTTCTTTTTTCATCAAGGCAGTCAAAGTATCCTTTAATAACTTTTTAAAACCATCAATCTTTTATCTTTTGTTCCCATAACATCCATGGCTCGTGTTCATATATTGTAATGAACTATTTCAAAGCCTTCAATTGTCTATGCTCAGTATCGTGCTTATGCTATAATTTTATTCACATGGCTGTCAAGTTGTAAAACCTTTCTTATGTTAATAATATTTATTTCTGTTTTTCATTTTGATTTACACTAAAGCCCAGATCGATAAAATTCTGAAATCTGTTTTAGCAAGAGACCCCTTACTTCTGTCCTTCCTCTTCTCCCATATAATTGAATTATCCTTAATTCATGCCAAATTCTGTTATTTTTTCTGCTTTTGCTATGAAAACTATATTATCTACATATTGCAAATTGTATACTGTTTTTCCAATATAGAATTTCCTTGAAAATCACTCAAAGCCTCTCTGTCTTCCTGGCACAATACTGAATAATATGATGATAATACATAACTTGTCTCTCTCCTTTACCCACTGTGCTACTCTCTTTTTAATATTTGCCTTCTATATGAGAAATAACCAGTATGCAAAATGTGGAAAGTATATACCATATTTAACCTTGCTATCCAAAGCTTGTCATGATATACAGAATCAAAAACTTTCTGATAATGTTTACATTAGTTATTTGATGTCCTGTTACTCATAATAATATAAAATCATCCCTATTCCAACTGCCATCTTTGGATATATCTTTGTTTGCATGTGAAAAACAAAACTATTGTATATAATTATTGTATTGACAGATATTTACCATCTTTGGTATCAATACAGATGTTATTTCAATCTGGATCTCAGACCAATTTCCACTTTCCTATGAAGCCAAGATTGATTCATGCAATCTATCAAAAACTAACTTTCCGATTTTTAAATAACTCTGCAAGTATTTTATCTAATCCTGGAAATTTACCATTCACAACTTTTGGTATGGCATTTACTATATCACCTTAGTACATGTCATCAGAAAATTTTTTCTAATGACTGACCACTTTCTCAGGATCTGTCAAATCTAGTGGGTTACAAGCATTCTTTTATCATACCCAATCTTGGCCCAACTTTATTATATGTTTCTTTTTTTGTGTGTGATCTGAAATATTTTGTCTATTACCATATTTTTTCTTTTTTAAAGTTTTTTTATATATTGTGTATATCTCTTCTCACTCAGTTCAATTCTGTATATTTTATATATTCATATTTCATACTTTTTTTTTCATCAATTACTCATTGTATTACACTCTGACTATTGTTACTTTATATATATATAAAAGACATATTTTGCAGTTCATCCGTGTTAAAAACTTTTAATATTAATATACTGACATTTCGACTTGGTCACACAAGCCATCCACAGAGTTATAAAAGGTAGAAAGATGGTTGTAGAGGCGCTACAATCACTGATTTGAATAAAATGTTAAAATTCCACCAATAGCAAAAAATGTTAAATTTAGGAATGTTTTTTAAAAAAATCTTTCCAAATAGGAGGAAGTTTACATGTATCATCTTGCTTATTGATACAATCTGGCCTTTTAAGTATCTCAATGGCTTCTCTAATTTTGCATTGGTAGAGATTATCACATCTGGATATGATCCTGGTACTAGAAAAATCAATTTTATGACCTGAATCTATAGTATGGAGTGAGAGTGCTGATGATGATGAGTGTTGTTTAACTGCATTAGCATGCTCATCTCTCCTAACACTGATGCAACGATTACTCATACCTATGTAAGAAGCTTTACAATTTTTACATGAGATTTGATAGACACCATGAGATTCAAGAGGGATTGAATCCTTAGGCTTGGTTATTATATTGCTGATCTTTTGATGAGCAGAAAATGCTGTATCTATATTATAGCATTTTAATATACGTCCGATACTGTCTGTAGTTCCTTTTACATATGGAACACAAATCCTAATAGCTGATTTATCATCTTTTTGTTTCCTATTTTGTCTATTTTGGGCTTGAAATAAGGCTTTTTTTTATAAATTTGTAATTATAACTATTTGCTAATAAAACACTATTAATATGATTTATTTCTTCTTTCAGATGTGTCTCATCTGAAAGGTTAATTGCTCTATTTAAAAGAGTTTTGGCTACAGAAACTATCTGAGTTGGGTGATGATGAGAATGGAAATGCAAATATCTGTCTGTGTGTGTATCCTTTCTGTAAATAGAAAAAGATAAACTATTTGGTGTTCTGGTGACTAGAACATCAAGAAAAGGGAGTTTTCCATCAGACTCTGTCTCCATTGTAAATTTAATATGAGGATGCATATTATTTAAATGTAAGAAAAAATCATCTAATTTATTTTTTCCATGTTGCCATATGACAAAAGTGTCATCTATGTATCTGAGCCAAATGAGAGGTTTTAAAGATGATGATTCTAAAGCACGAGTTTCTATATATTCCATGAATAAATCAGCTATTACTCCTGAGATAGGTGAGCCCATAGGAGTATCAAAAACTTGTCTGTAATGTTTTTGGTACTCCTATGGGCTCACCTATCTCAGGAATAATAGCTGATTTATTCATGGAATATATAGAAACTCGTGCTTTAGAATCATCATCTTTAAAACCTCTCATTTGGCTCAGATACATAGATGACACTTTTGTCATATGGCAACATGGAAAAAATAAATTAGATAATTTTTTCTTACATTTAAATAATATGCATCCTCATATTAAATTTACAATGGAGACAGAGTCTGATGGAAAACTCCCGTTTCTTGATGTTCTAGTCACCAGAACACCAAATAGTTTATCTTTTTCTATTTACAGAAAGGATACACACACAGACAGATATTTGCATTTCCATTCTCATCATCACCCAACTCAGATAGTTTCTGTAGCCAAAACTCTTTTAAATAGAGCAATTAACCTTTCAGATGAGACACATCTGAAAGAAGAAATAAATCATATTAATAGTGTTTTATTAGCAAATAGTTATAATTACAAATTTATAAAAAAAGCCTTATTTCAAGCCCAAAATAGACAAAATAGGAAACAAAAAGATGATAAATCAGCTATTAGGATTTGTGTTCCATATGTAAAAGGAACTACAGACAGTATCGGACGTATATTAAAATGCTATAATATAGATACAGCATTTTCTGCTCATCAAAAGATCAGCAATATAATAACCAAGCCTAAGGATTCAATCCCTCTTGAATCTCATGGTGTCTATCAAATCTCATGTAAAAATTGTAAAGCTTCTTACATAGGTATGAGTAATCGTTGCATCAGTGTTAGGAGAGATGAGCATGCTAATGCAGTTAAACAACACTCATCATCATCAGCACTCTCACTCCATACTATAGATTCAGGTCATAAAATTGATTTTTCTAGTACCAGGATCATATCCAGATGTGATAATCTCTACCAATGCAAAATTAGAGAAGCCATTGAGATACTTAAAAGGCCAGATTGTATCAATAAGCGAGATGATACATGTAAACTTCCTCCTATTTGGAAAGATTTTTTTAAAAAACATTCCTAAATTTAACATTTCTTGCTATTGGTGGAATTTTAACATTTTATTCAAATCAGTGATTGTGGCGCCTCTACAACCGTCTTTCTATCTTTTATAACTCTGTGGATGGCTTGTGTGACCAAGTCGAAACGTCAGTATATTAATATTAAAAGTTTTTAACATGGATGAACCCGCAAAATATGTATTTTATATATTTAACCCGTGCAAATCTTCGTTTTAACATATATATATACAACTTCACATATGTACAACTACTCATTTATCTGTAAAGAAAAGTTACCAAGAATAGTTTAACATCAATTATTTTTCATTTTTTATGCCAACATTTTATAAAAAATAAATGCAAATATTTAAAATATCAAGTGCAAAAAGCTAAACTACTCAGTATAAATATGCCAACTAAAAATTTAAATTATTAGTGCTATCAGTGGTTTTCCTGCCAAATGCAAAATTTAATTCAATTTAATTTTGAATTGGCACATTTGATATATCATCAATCATTATCAATCCACTGCAGGATGAAGGTTTGTCTATGCTCGATCCATTTTCTTTGATCTCTAGCCTCTCTTTTTCATATGACCCATACACACTTTCTTATTGCAGCCATCTATCTCACATGTGGTCTCTTTCTGGATCTTTTACAATCTCTTGGAATTTAGTTTAAGATTTCAATTGTCCGTCTATTATCATCTCTTCAGGCAGTATGTCTAGCCCACCTCCATTTCAGTTTTTTAATTTTTTCAATGATGTCAGTAACACCTCTTTATTATCTTACCCATGTATTTCAGGAAATATTGCAAGAGTTATCAGATGAAAATAAGAAAGTAGGACTAATGGTAAATGTTAAAAAGACTAAAGTAATGTTCAATGGACTTTTTCAAAAGTTGATGAGTTAGAAGAAGTTAACAACTACAAATATCTTAGTCAGATTATTACTATGGATGGAAACATAATGGATGAAATTAATCGTAGAATTAAAATTGATTGGAGTACTTTTGATAGAAATAATATTAAAAGAAAATATGCCTATGTGTTTGAAAAGGAAAGTTTTTAATGAATGTGTTTTATCAGTTCTTATTTATGGGTCTGAGACTTACTTATATTATTAGAAGAACAATACAGAGACTTCAGATCACTCAAAGAAGTAAAAAAAGATGCATGTTAGGAGTAACAAGAAGAGATCGAAAACGCAATACATTTAGTTTATACCGATATATATTTAAATAAATAAAGTAAATATTTTCATAAGTAGATTAGTAATACAATTTTAAAAAGTAATGTAGTTTTTTTCGCAATAGTTTAATTCCTATTTTCGACTATAAATACATTTAGTTGCGACAATTTATCCTAATCATAAACTGGAGAATTTAGTTTGAAAGTATTTAAGCCTTTTCATAATAAACCAAAGTGTCAAGTCCAGAAGGCTAATAGTTTTTCTTTTATAACATGAACATATTTGACCGTGGATAATTAAACAACTCTGTACTTAACTTTGTATTTCTTACATGAAGAATTGAATCGCTAGAAGGGAAAATGTATTTTTGAATGAAAAGAAAAATCCACTTTTTAAATTTTAAATAAATATATCTGTGTTTACTAAGATATTGAAATCTTGACATTGTCTGTTTAAAGATCTTCCGCGACAACAAAAGTTTGAGAGATTTTTCACTCTTAAGCAAATAGATTCTGTTGCTTGATTTCAAGTCTTGATAAAGAGAGATAAAGAACTGCTAATACAGTATTTTTGTAAGAATCAAATAATTGTCATTGAAATAAATTTTAATGAATTTTTATAAAGCTGAAAAATAAATGATCAATCTTTGTTCATGCTATACATACTGTGATGTTTATTAATCTGTGCTTTTTAATAAGCTTTGCCATTGTTATATAAATTAATTGCTATTGCTATTTTTAGTTAAATCTCTCATTCTTTATATTTCATCTGTTCATGAGTTCTTTCTGTGTGTGCACACGCGTGCTTAGTATTGTACTATCATAATTCTGAAGCCTAACAGAATACTAAAAGATATGTTATAACATATTAATTCACGAAGTCGACAAATTTTTGTTTTTTTTTATGAGACAAGTAATGGAAATGAAATGATAATGAGAATTAAAATTCAGTCCCTTGCCAGATCCGTAAAACGAAAAAAATTTAAACTTCAATATTATAGTCTAAAGCGGGGGTGGGGAATTTCCGACTTGTGGGTCCAAATCTGGCCCTCCCACAGACATTTTTCCCTTTATAAAACTTCTTTTTTAACAGTACAAATATTGAATTAAAATAAATATTTATTTTCTCAATGGCATTTTTTCCCAACGTTTATAATAGTTCTAGTTCATTTTATCAGAGGTGTAATATGCCTATAAATTATATATATTGTGTGATCTATCTGACTAAGATGCTGAAGTCATTTTATTTGTTTTATAATGAATTTTGCAGAGCAACATATACTGGAAAAAATAATTTTTATTTTATCATTATAATTTTGCATTCTTTTTTATTTTTTATTAGAATGATTATACTGAGCAAGGTAGAAAAAAAATTGACCCAGAAAATCATGCATTTCAAAAATGCATTGCATTTTTTTTTTATAGAAAGGAATAGTGAATCAGTATGCCAGATATATCTGGAAAGTATTTCAATTAATAAATGTTACAATATTAAGAAATATTATTTATTAAAACATTTTGATAACAACAAAATTGGGTGCTGATTTGGAATGCGCTCACTGCCATTCTGAATTCTAAGGACCACCCAAAACCGCTGCTGACACATCCAAGTCATAAATGACATTGAATAATCCACACAGGATTGTTTGGATATGTCAGTGGTGGTTTTGGGTGGACCTTAGAATTCAAAATGATGGTGAGTACAGCTAAAATACTAAAAGCTTATAACTTCTAAAATGGAATGTTATTACAATAATGACCACACAACGTTCTGAAGTATGTGGAGAGGGGGAAAGATGATTTTGATGATATGAAGTATTGTCCAAAAGATGCAAAAGTCTGATCAAACCAAGCTTATAATTTCAAAATGCTAAAAGCTTATATGTTCTAAAATACAAATTATATTTTAATATATGTCCATAAACACATGTTGAAATAACCTAAAATTGATCATTCTAAGCTTATAATTTCGAAAAACTAAAAGTTTATACATTTTAAAATATGAATTATAACCATATGAAATAAAGCATATTAATTTTACAATTAAGAGGATTTTTTCTTATCAGAAAAAAGCTCTGATATTGCACGCTTCCTTTGTTCCCTGTAGTTAGAAGAAAAAATAGCATTGTTCACATTTGATCTGCAGATGTGGATATCAGATTTACATGTGATCACATTGAGGTCCTTACAGGCTCTTGAAATTAATACAAATCTATATATTTACATAATTTTCTATTTATTGACATTGAAGTGACTTTTAACATCAACAGATGAACAGAGAAACATGTTTAAAAAATATTTACAGATTTGAATACATTGATTATTTCAAATGTAAAACAGGTATTTTATTTTAAATAAGGTAAACACTTTCACTGTCAGTTGATAGCATTATCATCTTTGTGAAATTTAATGAATATATCTCTCATTTAGATTCTCTTTATCAATCTGATTTATTATTTTTTTTATTAATTGTAAAGTTAATATTCTTTACTTTAAACAATTATTCTTTCGACTGATGTTAAGATAAAATACATTTTATTATTAATTGTAGAATTAATATGTGTTGTCAGTTCTTTCTAAGTTTATTCAACATTTACATTGTTTTAACATGTGGTTATAGGCCTGTATTGTAATAAAATTTGTATTTTAGAAGCTTTTAGTATTTCAAAAATTTTAATTGATATATGTATCCTTTTTTTTTTTTTTACTTTTTCTGTTTAAATATTTTAAATTCATATTTTAGAAATTATAAGCTTTTAGTATTTTGAAATTTATTCATTATTCCCATTTTTTATATTTTTTATATTGCATAGTTGAAAATTTGTGCTTTAATTTTTTAATTATTGATGTTAATTGTGATTTTGTAAAAATGGTTATAATGTGATCATGTGTGGATTATTCGATGCCATTTATCACTTTGATGTGTCAGCTGTGGTTTTGGATGGTTTTTAGAGTTCAAAATGACCATGAGTGCACTTTGAATTGGTACCCAAAATTGGTGGAGAAAAAAAGAAATATTAAAATAAAAACTTGAAAAGGAGCTTCAT
Source organism: Epiperipatus broadwayi (assembly GCA_028023455.1). NCBI lineage: Eukaryota > Metazoa > Onychophora > Udeonychophora > Euonychophora > Peripatidae > Epiperipatus > Epiperipatus broadwayi. Next base: position 361,587 of record JAQFVV010006250.1, on the reverse strand, counting down.
CAGATAGCTGCTATATTCATAAAATGTACAAACAATTTCATAAATTATGTGGGAGCAAGTTATACTATTTTTAAAAAAAAGAAAATTCAAAACCATTTTCTGAAGGGGAGTTTATAAAATACTGCATCCTAACAGCTATAGAATTAATCTCCTAAGAACATAAAAAGAAATTTGAGAATATAAATATATCACAAAGAATGGTTACAAAGTAATGTAACGATCCGGATAAGAGCTTACCATCATCTGCACTACAGGGCGCCATCTAGGCATTTGAACCTAGAAAAATTTATAAAGTAGGCAGATACGTAAGTCAAAAAAAAAATAATTTTTTTTTATATTTTGGAATATTTTGGTTCTGGTCGTTAGCCCATGTCACTAGCTCAGTGGAATAGCAGAGATTAAATAATATAATCTAAGAGTATATAAAAAAAGAATAAAATAAGCCACTGCCAGTAATTAGCATACAAACATTTATTTATGCACATATATATATAAGATTGAAACTTGTTTTAGTATCAGTTTACATTTTAACATTTAACTTACATTTTTATAAGTTCGCACAGAGGAGTTTATAAAAGTTTGTTTTAAAAGTTGAGTATGGATCGGTTACATAGATTACAATGGTTAAAAACATTTCAAAATAAACATAAATGATCAAAATATAAAATCATTGATACCAACAATTGCAGAGGGAAATTTATAAGTAACCCAATAGTATTCACCATAAGATACTTGCATTGTCACCAATAACTTAAAAGACATCCGAATAAATACATTATAGATACTCATCGTAAGGTATCATTATTTATCGAATGTCTATATATTTTGATCAAATATGAAAACCCAAAACATACTTAACCGATAACCAATCCATGCAAGCATCTATAAACAATTTACATTTAATGCATTTTTATTTAGGGTCGAGTATGAATAGACTACATAGATTTGCATTTGAAAATAAAATATTCTATCCCTATTTAACCTTAGGCCAAAATTCGCAGTCGAACTGGCATCAATTCATCTGATATATCGATGTATTCAATGTAATATGGAATATGGCAGCACCAAAAAGATTAAGAGAAGACATTGACTCTTGTCAGATAGGAATATTACATCTATCTAACAAGAAGAACAATTAAAAAAACTCCATAGCAAGGAACTGTGTTCTCAGTCTTATAATTCCTTCCATAGGCAAACGGGTGAGTGCGGCGTATATATAAACGATTCTGCCAGTAGCGAATCTCCGACTACATCTACTAACTACATCAATATATCCAATCCATTGACCCAATTTAACAACGACACAAATAACCTAAGATTACCCTCCCCTAATATAACTTTACAAATCTATACAGCCATTCACGCCCGACTTAAGTTTAACATTGATATATTTTAATTTATCAGAAAACAGAAATCATAAATAAACTTAAAGAACAAAATTAAATAAATGGAAATGATTTTAAATAAATAAATAACAAATACATCAAATAACATTATTAATAAAGAATTTAGTTTGGTCAGATAGGATTCTATTGCATTATTTACTAAAAAGTTTTAAAATTTAGAGTTCTTATTGTTTCAAGTGAATATAAAGGTCTTACGATTTTTAAAACGTCCAACTTTATCCGTTGCTGCCATGAACGTGAATTCCCACACCATCCTAAAGAGGTTGATATTCTGAAAGCCGATTTATTTATCCATCCGGAGATTTTTTCTTTAACTAGTCCTCAATGTAGAAAACGATAGTTCATTTCTCTTTCTTTCTTAATAGAACTGAAGGGATTGAAGAGTGCGTCTTTTCAATCCCTTCTCCTTCAACTCCGCACTAATATCTGTCCACTCATAATAACCAACTCCCTTTTATTTTCAAACCTTTCCTTTTATAATAATTTTGTGGATTAACTCAACATTACGTCATGATGGTGAAAAACTTTTCGTTGAGGTCAGATTTCCCGATGGATTTCTTTCATTTGCTAAAGTTTCTATTGTTTTCCTATCTGACCGATGCTTATACATTTAAATGCCCAAAGGCTAGTTTACTAATTAAAATAATCATTTCCATTTTACAAAAGATTAATTAATTTGTTTTCAAACTTAAACATATATTTTTATCTCTAAATCTTTTCTGAAAATTTAATTTTAAACTACTCTTTTTTTAATAAAGTTTTATTTTAATAATTATTTATCTGTGCGATTTTATATATATACGAGTTTAAGATGATTTTTTAATTTTCAGTTTTTAATTCTTAAAAAAAGAAATTTTTATTGGCGAACTTGTTTTTTTTATGTTTACTAATAAAAAATAATGTAACGTACGTATGTGCCCGTTACAGTAAATTGGAAATATTGCCATTAAATGTGGACTAATCATTAATAATAATGATGTTAATTTATTTTTAATTCACAAAAAAATTATGACCCACATTTAAAAAGCCATGTTGAAAAGATTGCCCCCCTTTAATGATTAGGGAAAAATTAATTAAATTTTTGATTAAATATAACAAGCTAATTTTTAAGTCAATTATTTTGTATGGCTCACAAATGATATTATAAATATTGAAATGGCCCTTGGCAGAAAAAAGATTCCCACTTCTGATCTAAAAGATAATAAGCATTGCTAATTGTGATGTTGAGGTCAACTATTATATATGATGGACATAGCATCTACATATGCGATAGAATAATAACTGTTAGGTAATTTACAAACACATCTAAGAATATGGATATAATTTATAAATGTGAATAACATTTCATTTTAAAGACTAAATGAAAGTCAATTTGAAAAGGAAGTGCATAAATAATAAAATGGTATACATTTGGTTGTAATAAAATTCCAAATAAGTAATCTTTTTTGTTTGTTTGTTTGTTTGTTTGTTTTTATAATCAAAGTGAAAAACAAATAATTAATTTCTGTAAAACAACAAATAGCTAATTAATTTCGTTATTGTACAAAAGACAACATTATTATTAAAAGATAGAAAGAAATCAATTAAAGAGTTTGGGTTTTGGAAAAACAGTTAGAAGAATGTTAGGAATTTTAAACTAGGAAAAACATGTTTTTGATCAATCAATGGAAGGAAGTTCAAGTAACAACTATAATCATATTTTAATTAGGTGAGTGAGTATAATCTTACATTGAAGTAACCATGTAAATATTTCTTTATGCAAAATCTATTGAATGATGACAAAAAACATCCAACTACTATAATAACTCTCAAGATAATGTACTAAATTTCAGCAGAAATGTGTTATTTCTTACCATCATCATGAAACTTTACAGAAGTGATTGGATACCATACTTCTCAATTCAGAAGAATATGCCTCACTTACAGCCTGAAACACATTGCCAATATTAAAAGTCTGTCTACTTTTTTATTCATAAAGTTATGGGAACTCAATTGCTAATGATGCAAAATTGTCCAGCCATAAGAAGGTTTCGAGATAATATGCAAATGAAGATAAACTGTAATTATTAATTAATCTGTAGAATTCAGATCCAAACCTGATTTTATACCACTACAAGCAAAATCAGATAAATACTACTGCTATGCTGTATAATATATATATTCTTCAGATAACATATTTTATTTTGAAAGCTTATGTCCATAAATGCCCACAGTAAGAACTTTATTTCTTTGTTTTATTTATGAGTCTAAATTAACCCTTTTTTTTTTTTACCTATAAATATAATTTTTTTATTAGATTTTCTCAAAATTTGTAATTACCTTCTGTATTTGAGGCTACTTTTTAATAATAAACAAAAAAAAAAGTTTGCTTTTATTCACTTGAAAATGTGAAACAAATAATATGTTTCTCTTTGAATTATGAAAATCTGCAGTAGAAATACAAAAATTTGAATTATGCAGTCATGAGTGAATTGGGAGGCTCTTGTAGTTGAAAAATGTGGCACTATAATATATTAAAGAAGCCTGGAAATGGTTTAAACTGTTAGAATTAAAATTTTAATCTGTATTTAAAAGATTTCATAAATATCTTACATATATATTAATTCAGCCATTCATTCTTGATATTGGCATGTGTATGTAACCCTTGTGGTATTTATTAATCCATGTCATTTAATAAACTTTGTTATTACAAATAAAATAAATACATTGTCTGATTGATTTAATTAAATCTGTCTCATTTTTTATACTTCTTTAATGTAATTGATTATTATCATCAATGTCCATGTTCAAAGATAAGGTACTGCCAGAAATGTAATAGGAAGAAATCAGGATAATTATAGTTAAGGGTGGTCATAATTATCATCAGGAGACCCTCATGTTAATTATCAGAAGGTGCACAATGATAATAATCAGGAAAAAAACAGAATTATAGTATGTCTTTTGTTGAGAAATGAATTCATGCTTTGATCATCATCAGTAATCTTAAATGTTATTAGTAATTTTAATCATCTCTAATATTTTTATGTTATATTTGAGTTAAGAATTCTTATGTCTGACAAAGTACTATTTGTGACAACTCTTTGGTATTTAAATGACCAAAAGTGTGGCTTGATCAATATTGGAGGACCATTATTACAGTAACTTATTATATAAAAACACAATCAACATAGTGACTTGCTATAACTTAGACCATTGATTCAACCTCCTAGTACATAAATGACACACTGATATCTGGATATCAAACCTCTTATTAAAATACATAAATATAAATATAACTAATCTTATCTCTCTGGTTAATATAATATTAATTTTGTTATGTTATTTTTTCCATTGTTTATTTATCATGAGTTCCATTTCTCTTAGGCTTCCAATAGTTATATCTTTATAATAAAGTACACATTTAATTTTCATATATATATATATTCTCCTTTTCTTTGAGCGTTTAATAATATTTCAGTTAATATTAGATAGATCTTCCATTTTAAATAATGTTGCTTCCCATAAAATATTTTAATATTTTAGATAGCTAAATAAAAGATTCATGGAGTGAATCATTATAACCAATGATTCTTAGCAACTTTTTTGTCAATCACTATAATTGTTTTGGCTGACTATTTTATAGTTTCTAGAATATGAAGGCTATAGCATATTTTTTTCCATCATGATTGTAGATTTAAAAGTAAATAATCATTCGTATGCACACATTTATACATTAATCCTGCTCTAAAGAAAACCCTTTTAATGTTTTAGTTAAGAGTTATCAGGCATCAGAGGGACTATGATGTTTCTAAATCTTAAATTACGAATTAAAAGACAATAAATTAATGTGATGATTAAGCATTCTATCCGTTTTTGTTACCATGTGAATAATTATATAGTAATAGTTCATTGGAATGAAAATGAAGTAATTGAATGAATGTTAGTATTTTGCTCTTTTCAATTTCTTTAATATCTCAAATAGAAAGCAGAACCATCTTTCAGTTAAGAATTATTTTTTTATGCTGATAACATTTATAAGAATTCTATCAAAACAAATTTATTTTAAAGATAAACTGAAATATATTAGAATTAATTTATTTTTATAAATTATTTATTTATAATGATCATGATCTTTATCATGGCTAGTGTAAGAAGAATAAGATCCAACAGTTAAAAGTTACTCACACTTCAAATAGGGTTTTTTATAACTGGGAAAGCTTATCATTTTAATTTTCTAAGTCCTCTTCAACTTCAAAAGCAATGATTTCTGAAATAAATAGATAATTATTATAAATATATGTTTGTACTTTTAACAAATTATTATATATTACTAAAATATATGAATTTTTTTAATTTGTATATATATTATTTAAACTGCCCCAAAGCAAGTTGATGTAACTAATTACTAGAATATTAGAATCAGGCAGATATACTTGATCATTTTTTATGATTAATGCTTTTACTTGTTATACATTTTAGAGTTTCAGTATTTAACACTGTGTGACATCCATGTTGATGACTGCTATTCTACCTACTTAATTTCTAGAAATAACTATTCAAGCATCTGATACACTAGAAGATCATCCAAAACATTCTTAGAAATATTATACACAAAATTATAAGTGGATTATATTAATAAACAAAGAGACAATTCACATTAGGAATAATAAAAAAGTAATATTTAAAAAGAATATAAGTATAAAATTGACTTTCAAAAAAATATTTTTAAAATGACATGCACAGTGTATTTCTGAAAATGGTCAGTTAGATTTAGGCAAAATGTTAAAATGTATCAAAATAAGTTGTTTTTTTTTTTTTTTATAAATAAAATCATAAGAGATAGGAAAGATTTTGATAGATGAATGAAAGTTTACAATTTATATTTATAGAAGATATATGTTTGTTTTTTTTTAAATTATAATTTTTCTACTACCCACATGTGTCACTAGCAATACAGTGGGGCCACAAACTATGCAATATTTTGTTTTGAACCCTCTTTGTATACCAAGGTATATAATATATAATAGCTCACATTTTGTTGTCAATACAGATAGTACTTTTCAAAATGTTTGACTTTATATGTATAGTATGCATTTATAAATTAAGATTATAATATAAATAAAAAAATTTAAAAAATAATATTATTGAAAATAAATTGAGACATTTAAATATATATACAATAATACTGTTTGTGTGTTCAATGTTTACAATTCTGTTCCATCACAATTAAATATTTATTTTAGACATTTTTTCCATCAATATTTTTTTAAAATTTAATGAAAACATAATGACACCATCATTATTGGAAAATGTCACTTCACCAGTTATTTTAATAAATATTTTTAAGACTGTAATGTTTTCAGAATGTATACAATCATTTCCTATTTGTAATAAATAATCTGCAATTGACTAAATTCTTCATAAAAACTTATGGCATTCTGATGGTATATAACACCTCAATTACAATGTTCTTACAATTCATATCATTTAACTATAAATTAAGGTGTTTTGTTTTTTTTTTAACCAAAAAATTATTTTTTATTTTAGTAACAACAAAAACTTTAGCTATTTTAGGAGCACAAGTGACAGTGGCATGAATTTATTTTATTTTATAATTTTTCTGAGTGATGATTCATTTTTTGAAACCTACAATTTGTATACCTCACTTCAAAACATTTTTTAGCAAAAAATTTTTATTGTACATATACACACACAATCAGACATTTTGGCTGTCCTGCAGTCTTCCTCAGACCTATGATATAACAAATAAAATAAATATATATAATATAATAAAAAATGTAATCAATAAAATTAAAAAAAAAAAAAGAAAAATATTACAAAATATTTTATTTGCCATTATCACATAGCTTTGACGAAGAGTGCAGTACAGTCAAAGCACCAGATTGTGTATGTGTGTGTGTATATATATATATACAATAAATATATATATTTGTGTGTATACACACACACACAATAAAAAATGTTTGAAGTAAGTTGTACTAATTATATTTTATAAAATATTACAGCAAAATAAATGAAATGATAGATTTAGTGTCTTTTGGAAATGGCCGATTTCAGAATGTGACTTATATTACTTTTTTTTTTACTAAATCAATATTTTTTTATTTAATTAATAAAAGTACTTTACAACTTTTTGTATTTTTCACTCATTATTCTACAATGCATGTTCCTAAATGTATTGTATAAAAAACTTTTTGGAAAAAAAATCCCATAAAGACAAAATTTTAATACACTAATAATTCTACCTAAATCATGAAGAAAACATGATTAAAAAATTCATGTTTGAGATTTTTAGAGTGTTATATTTAGTAAGGAAGAAAATGGCAGATATCATACTGAGCTTCATAAAATTTAATAAGTTTATGAATTTCAATGATTTTTTTTTTATCTACTTTTTTTGTTTAGATATAGCATAGTTTGCAGCTTCACTGTATAATTAAAATGCTGGAATGACAAAAATAATAGAAATATATATATATATATATATATATATATATATATATATATATATATATATATATATATATATATATATATATATATATATATATATATATATATTTTTCTTTCCAACATTTTTTTTTTCTTTTATATTTTGTTTTGCCAAAAAAATCTTAATTATTTCACTAATATTTTTTTAATTATATATATTAAATTTGAAATTTTATGGTTTTAGATGTAAATCACATCATAACAGCTCTAACTTATTTAAATTGTGAATCTTTAATCAATTGTCAAGGGAACCTCTATAAGTAAAAGATAAATTTCATCTTTCACACAGGTTTAAGATCTTGATATAGACAAAGACTTTGATGTGAACAGAACATTAACAGATTGAGATTTTTATATTCCTAAAAGTTTAAAAAAATGTCATTAATGAGGCAAATATAACCCATTTTGAAAATAAATTAAAAATCATTTTTAAACTTTCAAACCCATTATTATTTAGATAATAAATCTATTATTGCATAAAGCTTCATGGTTTTAAATGTAAAGCATATGATGGCACCTTAAGATTATCTAAGCCATAAACCTTCTAACTTGAGATGCTATGTGATTTACATTTAAAACACTGGTTTATTATTAAAATAATTGAATGGCAGTAGGGTTTGAAAGTTTTAAAATGATTAATCTACTTTCAAAACAGATTGTATTTGCCTGGTTAATGACATTTATTTAGACTTCTAGGAATATAAAAATATTAATCTGTTAATGTTCTGTGTTAGCACTCTTTGTCATATTAAGATCTTCTACCAGAGAGAAATGTGGAATTCGTTTATTTATAGAGATTGCCTTGACAACAGCTTTAAAATTTTTGCTTTAGATAAGCTTGGGATACATTTTATCATATTATATATATAAAAAATTAGAATTCAGTTTAAAATAATATATTTAATAATAATATATATAATGAAATTATTGTAGAAATAAAAAGATCAATTGTATAAATAAAACATAATAATAATTACCAACATATAATAATTTATGCCTGTGATCATCTAAGTTTTTAGCAGAATAATTAAACTATGCTAAATTTATTTTTACAATTAATAATAATTATAAATTTTATTAAACGCCCATTATTATATTAAGTAATAATTTACTAAGGCTGTAACCTTAGAAATAAGCGTAATGTAAGTTTGATTATTTTGTCTCCATTCTTGTATAATTGACTATTAGTTTAATAATTATTAATGACATCTTTTATTTGGTTAAAATATTAAATTTACTTTGAATTTCTACTAAGGGTTGACAAGATTAACTTTATAAGCATTAAAAGCTTATTCTTGATCTTAGTCATAGCTCAAGAGAAAGAGAGAGAGAGAGAGAGTGATAGAATAGTTTACTTCCCTTAATTACTTTCAAAAATTAAGTATACTTAGACAAAGTCATATGTAAACATCATATACTTATTAAAGAATAAATATTTTATAATTTGATTTAAAAAGATCTTAATGTTTTTAAAAAATGTACTTTTCTGCTATCATTGATGTGAAATAAAATAACTCCCAAAATCTGCATCCTATTGTTGTGTAAGACTTGATTACTGAAATACAGTTGACATCTGAGAACAATAAATATAACTAAAGTATACATTATATTCAACTGTTTAATGACTGAAAATCATATGATCTTTACTAATTTCTAGAAGTGTTCATTTTGAAGCTGTGAAAATCAAATATGTACAGCAGCATAATCTGATTTGTGTTCATGTCAGGTGATAAGAGGTTAATATAGAAAAAGTTTTTTTTTTTTAATTTAATTTTTAAATAATTTTTATTTATATTTTAAAAACCTGGAAAAAGATAGTGGAAAGTTGGAAGGGGAGGGGTGGTGAAAGGAATTTATAAAGAAATTTTTAATAATGGAAACCAGGGGTTAAAAACAAAGTAGATGCAAACAGAAATATATATATGCTGAAGGCTGCTGATCAGAAAAAAATAATAAAGTAATGGTACACTAAAAGTAAATTGGATATTTAATATTGCTCTATACCCCAGGGATATATACTTATGAGCTGGGTCGCATCAAAATAAACAACACAAAATACAACTAAAATACCATCATCACAAACCTTCAGGAAAACACAAAATAAATCTGAGTTTATTATACTCATAAATAATATTTATATATATGAGTAAATGAAACTAAATATTAATGTTTGAAGAGCAGCCTCTAATGTAAACAACTTTATCAGTGTGTGTATTATTTTTATATATGCATTTCTTGAAATAATTGTAAATCTAATTAAACAGAGCTTTTGCACACTACACTTTACTTTATCTGCTGCTGCTTTAAGTGTAAGTTCTACATATTTAATTAATTTGCATAAACTATTTTAGATTCAGTCCATAGTAATTTCTTGTAAATTTTTATAGAGTGGATAATAGAATAATTATGTAAGTATTGTGCAGAAATATAATAAATCTTTATATTAACAATCATATATACATACATGTCTACACATATATTATTTATAACACAACACATTTCCAATATAAAACTTTTGTTATATATAGGTTTTTTTTATATATTTTAATAAAAAATACTCTCATCATATATAATGAAATTTTGATTCATTGTTTTTCAAAAGACTTATGTAAAAACAATAATATGGAAATTAAAGATTATCACTGAAATGCTGCCAAAAATAAAACATAATCATTATTTTAAATATAACTCGGATGTTATGAAATCAAAGCATTCCCCATTTATTATTTGCAAAATGTGTGTAGGCACGCACATTCACTCAACACACCAAGTATAAAAACACATGTTTAAAAATTGGAGTTAATATTTAATGTATTGATTAAAGACATTTTTTTAAAGTAAATAATCTTATCCGAAGAGAAGCCAAAAATAATGAACACACAAACACAAAAAAAGTTTCCTTTTAAAACCACTGGAATGGCAGAATATTTGGTGGGTATGGGGGAGGTCTTAAGTTAGGTTTAAGAGAGAAAAAAATAAACCAGTAAAGATATTATTTTTAAAATAAAATAATAAAAATGCAAAAAAAAAAAACTATCCATGCAGAAATATATTGCAACAGGAGCATGAATTATCAATTATAAACCTGAAAAAATGTTAGTTCACAAAATGATGGACCCATATTTCTGTAACATATATTTCTATGACTGATTGTGATGTCCAAAAAAGCAGATGATGCATACAGAAAAACACTGCATGCAAAACTAATGAATTGAGAACTCACTGTATATGAAAACGAAAAAAAAAAGACTAACAGACTTATAGTATTTTGAATAAGGTTGATTTGAATTAATTTATATGAACTTATCATTAATATTACAGATTTCTTCAACTTTGTTAGTTCAAAAAAAATTTTCAGCTCAAAGTCTAAATAAGTGCCATGTTTGATTATGCTTAATGTTTTTTCTTTACTTCTGCTGACTCTTAGCATAGATTATTTTCATATTTTAGATTGTTATAAATAATAAACTTATACATTACCCTTGTTATCGTGACTGGTATTGTTACTATTATCATAAAAAATAACTTTATTTGCTATAGCTTTTTTATTGATATTAAAATAACAAAAGAAATTGTAGTTCTGAAAATGATGTGATATAGCAACCTTGAAATGCACTTAGGAGAGAGTTATTTAAAGATCCCTTTTTAATTTATGCCTTTGTGAGTTGTTCAAGTTTTTTTCTCCATTAAAAATGAATATGCCAGTCATGATTTAAAATGCAGAAATTGTTTGATTGTCAATAGATCAATATTTTCCAGCAGATCTTTTTCAGAAATGTTTATACATGACATATCTTTCTATTTCAACTTTCCAGGCATATATAATTGAATCTTTGTAGCAATATTTTTAACAAAGTTTGGACTTTAAAATAAAAAATAAAAATAACAATAATAAATAAATAAAATAAACAAAATATATTTTCAGCTCTGTTAGATAAAGAAAAGAAATGACATCTGTATATGATCATTATAAAAAGAATTGTTATGTGTGTATATATATATTGTTTGAATAAACAAATATAAAAATTGTAAAAGAATTCAAAGGTTTGTTTTTTTTTAAAATTTAAGTTATTTTTTTTTATATAAATAAAATTCAAGTGCTTTCTGAAAGTTAATTAATTAATGTATTTTTACTTTAATTAAAGAATTTCACAGTGAAAAGATCAGTAAAGAAGGGGAAAAAAAACAAAACAAAGCGGTATTGGACAAAATAATAGGAACATTTATCGCTAGTGATATATTTTTTATATTCTTAGTATAAAGTAGGACAATGTAACATTTTTTCTTTTACAAATAAAACCCTAAGGAGATGGCAAGTTGTTCTTTACTGGAAGTTAGCATCTGTTTCATGAATTTACAAAGAGAATTGACAGACTTTTGAGTTTTAAAAGAGTAAAATTATTGGTGCCTTAACTAGCTGAAGCATTTGTATCCAAAATAGTAAAAATTTTAATATGTCAAGATATAGACACATGGTATATATTAAGCCCGTGTATCAGTTATTAATATGTCAAGATTGAAACTCAAAAAAAAAAAATGAGGTAGTTATGCATTAGTCTGGGTGGTGAAATTTTAGTCTTCATTAAAATCATTATGATAATCTATATTGCTAAATATTTAATAGAACAGTGTGTGTATGTTTAAAAATTAAAAAATCAGATATATTAATCTTTAACTGAGGTTTAAAGTTTAAATCTGTGCTAAAGATAATCCCTAGTTTAGAAAATGATTAGTAATAATCATATGATTGGTAATAATTATCATTGTATTTATCTGAGGTGGATAGTGTCAAAGTTGTGAGAGGAGGAGTGAGTTTGACAATGGTAAATAAAAATGTAACAATTTGCTATAAGTAAATACTCTTCATATAATAGAGAGATATATGGGAGATAGTAACCTGGGCCAACTGATGAGTGCTAGTTCAGCACGAAATGCATTTTGGAGGTCATTCATCTTTTATTGTATCTTTATTTATATGAATTTAAAAAGAATGGGGAAGTATGGAGGTTGTTTAATATATCTATTGTACCAGTCAGAATTGTATGTTCGTCTAACAAGAATTAGCATCTAAGCAAAAGTACCTAGAGTTCAATCATATGCAAGATACACAGGTCAGGAATACTCATGAACTCTGCCCTATTGCCCATTTCCCAAGTCTATAACATTACAAACAACACTTCTGACAATAGCAGATGACATTCTAATAATCCCCGGCCCAGAGGGTCAGCAGAGAAACAAGAGATCTAATGATTAATTAAAGGATGATGCAATATAATAACAGATGTGCATGCATGAATTAATAAAATGTCCAAAGAATAGATTATTAACTATGAATTTATTGAAAATAACATTAATAATGCAATTGAATTAGTATATGAGCAAATGGATATAGATTTAAACACATCATAAATCTGATTACACATAATAAATACTCAATCTGGGTTTCACATAATGTTGACATGGGCATTCCATGCTGACCTTAGCAACATAATTTAAGGATTGATGGATATGCAAATACCAAATATACATATTAGTGAGAAATTAATTAATCAAAATGATGCGGCTTAATATGCTAATTTAAAATATATTTTACAGGGCTTCTATTACTCACGCCATGATATTTTAAATCACTAAGAATGTAACAGATTTCAATAACTATATGTGGGCTTTTATTATGAACATTATATTTTAAATCACAAAGAATGTAACGGATTTCAATAACTATACATGGGCTTTTATTATATACATTATGATAGTTTGAATAACAAATAATCTAGTGAAATTTTGATTATACATGGATTTCATGATAATTATATTGATGATAGATTAATTATCTTGGAAATTAGAAAATATATTCAACATTATGAGTTACGTATGGAATAAGAGAGAATATAATCACCTTGACATTCAGTCACATGACCTGACTTTTATAGGCTTTATTAGAAGTTAACTTTCAACGTATTTAAAATGGTTTAACGAGAGGGTGGATAGCGCTAATAAGCTATAACAAGTGATAGGGCAAACTAAATTTATATTATAAGAACTTGGGGTGGTTTAGGAAATCATATCATTACGACTTACAGATGAATAAAATATATGAGGAAGGATAAACGATAACATGTGGACCGAGCGATAACGTTTGGAAGGACGAGAAGCTTCATCAACTTGAGAATGAAAATATATGAGCTAATCTGCACTTGTGACAGATGGCATCTGAAGAGGTGGTTGGCAAGATACTATGGTTCTGTTTTTCTGAATGTTAACCCATAATAGAGTCTACACGACCAAACATAACCATTGGAGTCGAGGCCTTCACACTCTGCCGAGAAATGTGCTTTAAGGATTATGGTAATGAGAGAAAGTATGACAAAGCAACATTTGATTGATGAACGCTATCATCAGGACGCATCGCGAAGGCTTTCAGGTCTGTATTAACACTGATTTTTTTATGGCCTTAAAGAGTAAATAAACCTTGTGAAATGAAATGATAAAATATAAGCAATCCCAAAAGGGGCATACAATTTGCCTAAAAGATTATTTAGCATATCAATAATAAAATATGAGAATTAAGATTCCCTTCATTAAACGCATATCAATACGCCCGAGAAATTAGTTACTTAAATTATCGTTAGATGGCGGGCTAATTATATACTGAATCATCAACTAAAAGTAAGGATCTGAACTTCAATTTATTTAATACTAAATTTACTTAATATTAATCAATAGCGTGAAATAATAGTTAATAGTTTGCTTGAAATGATAACGGATAGCATAATATAAATTAATAAAAATAGTTTAGGAATATTTTTCAACCGGGCGAATTTTTATAATTTAGTAAGAAAACTTATGTTTACGATTTAAAATTCCTTAATGGCAGAATGGGAAAATAATATAAGGTTAATTCTCCAGATTGAATTATTAGCATATTAAAATGGGTATGATTTATATAATATCAAATTAAAATTTGCTGCATTTAAAAAATAATAAAACAGTAAGAGTGAAAACCCAGCAATCGAGTTTTAGAAAATCAAATAAAATTTATATATTAAAGCAAGAAGAAAAGTCATTGTTTAAGCAAAGTCATTGTTTAAGCAATTAATCGGTTTGGCATTACCGATGGAAAAAATAAGCAATTACATTTTAAAGAAAATAAAGACTACAAAAATGGAAACATTACAAAGATATACTTTAGGTGAAATAACTTTACATAGCTAGAGGTTGAATGTTACAGCTTACAATTAATAAAATTATTTAGATGAAAGTTTTAGAGTTCATTTTGCTGCAGGGAATTACCTTTCTGTTGGACGATTTGATGGCCATATACACACATGTTGATTTAATTTTTGAAGAAATATGATTTGGCATTATTTGGGCAAAATTGCGGTTAATGTCCTTTCCTGGTGTATTTTATAGTTCATTTTGGCCGCATATATGAGACGATGGCTTATGAGTACATTGGCATGGGTCTGATCTTGGAGAGATCGGGGAAGCAAATTTTTTTCTACTCATGACCCATTTCAAAATTCTAAGTGATGTAGATTACCTTGACAACAATGTTTAGAAATAAGATGCAGAGTCCTTTAGTTAGAAAGTTCGGTGGTATTTATACTCATTTTGCCTGCCTTTGGTAATCCCCGGATGACACTAACAGTCAACAATGACACAGCTAATTTGAAAGTATGAACGAGATCAAATTCGAGAGAGCTGGTCTTGGTCTATTTTGAACTGAAAATAGACCTGCAGGATAAATTTTAATGAACGTGAAATTTTTAAAATAAATGTTTTTTGAAATTAAAATAAGGCACGTTTTTGATTTGCTAATTTTGCATTACTCTCTCGAACTTGCTCTCAAATAAAAATACATGAATAAAAATATATACGTAATATAAACGCTTTTAATAAAATTATTGTTTATCTGTTACACACACACATACGCATGATTGTTTACCATGATAGAAATTTATGTTTTATATTTAAATTAATATTAAATGAGAATAAAGCTTAACAAAGAAAAATAAACAATCACGTGCATCTGTATACCTTCACTTCCTAGTGATTTATTATTACATGACTGAGTTCGAACCCATGTTTGAAGGTTTCAAACATCACCAGAAAGTGAAGCCAAATGTGTGCAACAGATTTGACTGCTTCATATTCCCCCTGATAAGGAAATGATAAAAAAACAATAAAAAAAGGATTCTACTTCGAATCAATGCATTATTTTAGGTGACAAGAAAATGCACGGATTAGTATCTCCATTTTAACAGGATTTACGTGATTTGAACTCTATCATTAAACTGCCATTAGTAAGATCAACTAACAATTAAACCACCTAAACCTCATTGTCAACCTCTTTTGTCAAACTAATCTATTAGCAACTGTATTTATAAAAAATAAAAAATAAAAATGTAACATTAGAATCTATCTTTAGGTTTCTTTACCTTTTCAACACAAAACATTTTAACCAATATGAGTCTCCTAGAATGCTCTGTTTTTTTTAATGTCATGTCCATCAGTCCTACTGAATCAGTCTGTCTGTTTTGGTGTGCCTAGATTATTATCTCCCGGGGTCAGGCGGTATGTATGGTTTAAGATGTGAATCATATGCTTCTGCATTATGGTGGCCTCCCAGTCCTTCTGTTTTCCTGGGTTTATCTGGTTCTGGAGCCAAGTTACCATAATCGAGGGATGTTAAAAATTGAGACATCTTATCTACCCCCACGATCTGGCTTCCAAGCATAAGTTTCTGCACCCAGGCAGGCATATTGTGATGAATGGTTCCAATGATCTGGGGGTCCGAGTATGCAAAAACTGTAAGAGATTGGAACTTGGCAACTCGGGGAAATACCTTGGATTAACTTTCCAACATTTTTTAAATTTGGTTCCTGTCTCTGGGGTTGGCAATTGCTGCTTCTTGTACCTTTGTTATAATCAATGCTGGGTTAACCGTTTGGATGAAACAGCTGTGGTCATTCACCTGATTCTTCTGGGTATCCTAAAATTTCACAGCTTCTTGCTCTGCATTCATAGCCGGACTGACGACAAAGAGCTTCTCTGTGCTTCCCGGATGTTCCTGTGGGTTATTTCCCGGTTCCCCTTGAAAAACCTGCACCTGTATAAACTTGACCGTATTGCCATTAGTTCCCTGACTGACTATTTTATCTAGCTCCTGAACCCTTTCTGTCACGATAAATTCTTTAACTACTGTTTTGTCCACATCTACTACATAGCAATGGCATTCCATCTCCCCCCGTTTATGTTAGAATCTGGGTGTGCTCCATCTTGGCTGCCTGATTCAGGTCTTTGCACCAGTTTTATTTGTCCCTCCTCCCAACACAGATTCTCACTGGTCTGTTTCATCACCTCTTGGGTCTCTTGGATGTCTTCCACATGTTCCCCTTGCATCCTGATGTGGCCTTTTATCTCATCCAGTGTCTCTTCAGACTCTTGGATATGGTGGCATAGTTGGTCAAATTTGTCTTTCACTTCCCTAACAGCTATATTTGTTTCATCTACTCTTTGTTTCATGTTTATTTTCATCTCTTGGAGTTCTTGGAAATATCTCTGGGACTCTTCCCTGACCTCTCTGGTTTCCTGGAGCATACTACGCATTAAGGCTAGCAGGCTTTTCTGGTCCTCTTCTATCCCTAATTCTCTACTTCCTTTCATGTTAATAATTTTTTCCATCTGATCGCTGAATTTTACTATTATTATTATTTATTGATAACTAATTTTCTTCCCCTTCCTTTACTCAACCATCACCTATGCCAAAACTCAACCTCCTCCCAACTGTTCTGTTTCTGCCATCTCTACTTTTATAATGCCCCCTATTACTGCCAAAATATTTACACTCAATTATCTCTGTCAAAACTAATACATATCAGCAGATAAAATAAAATATCAAAGATAAAAAAAATATTTTTACCGTGACTTTCTCTTGTCATATATTCTGTCTGCTTCCTTGCACCTGAAATGCACTAAAGAATCTTTTGATTTCCTTATTGTATAGGACATACAAAAACATGTGATACAATGACTCTCTTTTGCTCTCTCATATACCTGATTATGGTTTTCATGAGTGTTTACCGGTTGACAAAATATATGTGTGTAATACACGGGTGCCATGTCAATGCAGTAGGCTTTCCACTCATAACTATCTTTGGTTTGCATGCACATCGACAAATTTGATTGCTAACTTTATTACGGTTTACATACTCAATACATATAAGTAGTCATAATAATCTTAGTATTAGACTTTTGAAAAAAATAAAACATTAATAACTCAAAAGCAAAATACTTATTAAAGTTTAGCAATAGTATACATTATTATTTATAAGATTAGTATTATCAATACCAAATTTATTTTAAGGTCACATCTCATATAGTTCGGCTTATATTGCGTCTTTTAGGTCTGAAAAAAAAATTCTATACATATTTCACAATTCTTTAAAAATAGAAAATGTTTATTACAAAGTGAATACTCTCCAGGGTATTGCAGGGTGTGGACATATTATTGAGGCAGTACAATTTGGGTTCAAACCCAAAAAAATTTCATATATTTATTCATTAATATTTGAAACAGAGGGAAAAGAAACATTATACATAATATCCATTGCTCTATAGGGTATTGCAGGGTGTGGTAATTTTGAAATGCCCCACAGATGGGCATACAAACCCGGGGAAAAAAATACTCTGTACCAGTCAGAATTGTATGTTCGTCTAACAAGAATTAGCATCTAAGCAAAAGTACCTAGAGTTCAATCATATGCGAGATACACAGGTCAAGAATACTCATGAACTTTGCCCTATTGCCCATTTCCCAAGTCTATAACATTACAAACAACACTTCTGATGATAGCAGATGACATTCTAACAATCCCCGGCCCAGAGGGTCAGCAGAGACACAAGAGATCTAATGATTAATTAAAGGATGATGCAATATAATAACAGATGTGCATGCATGAATTAATAAAATGTCCAAAGAATAGATTATTAACTATGAATTTATTGAAAATAACATTAATAATGCAATTAAATTAGTATATGAGCAAATGGATATAGAGACTTAAACACATCATAAATCTGATTACACATAATAAATACTCGATCTGGGTTTCACATAATGTTGATGTGGGCATTCCATACTGACCTTAGCAACATAATTTAAGCATTGATGGATATGAAAATACCAAATATACATATTAGTAAGAAATTAATTAATCGAAACGATGCAGCTTAATATGCTAATTTAAAATATATTTTACAGGGCTTTTATTACTCATGCTATGATATTTTAAATCACTAAGAATATAACAGATTTTAATAACTATACATGGGCTTTTATTATGAACATTATAATATTTTAAATCACAAAGAATGTAACGGATTTCAATAACTATATGTGGGCTTTTATTATATACATTATGATAGTTTGAATAACATATAATCTAGTGAATTTTGATTATACATGGATTTCATCATGATTATATTGATGATAGATTAATTATCTTGGAAATTAGAAAATATATTCAACATTATGAGTTACATATGGAATAAGAGAGAACATAATCACCTCAACATTCAGTCACATGACCTGACTTTTATGGGCTTTATTAGAAGTTAACTTTCAACATAATTAAAACGGTTTAACAAGAGGGTGGATAGCGCTAATAAGCTATAACATGTGATAGGGCAAACTAAATTTATATTATAATATAAGAACTTGGGGTGGCTTAGGAAATCATATCATTATGACTTAAAGATGAATAAAATGTATGAGGAAGGATAAATGATAGCGTGCGGACTGAATGATAATGTTTGGAAGGACGAGAAGCTTCATCAATTGAGAACGAAAATATATAAGCTCATCTGCGCTTGTGACAGATGGCAAAGAGGTGGTAGGCAAGATACTATGGTTCTGTTTTTCCGAATGTTAACCCATAATAGAGGCTACACAACCAAACACAACCATTGGAGTCAGGGCCTCCACACTCTGCTGAGAAATGTGCTTTAAGGATTATGGTAATGAGAGAAAGTATGACAAAGCAACATTTGATTGATGAACGCTATCCTCGGGACGCATCATGAAGGCTTTCAGGTCTGTATTAACACTGATTTTTTATGGCCTTAAAGAGAAAATAAACCTTGTGTAATGAAATGATAAAATATAAGCAATCCCAAAAGGGGCATACAATTTGCCTAAAAGATTATTTAGCATATCAGTAATAAAATATGAAAATTAAGATTTCCTTCGTTAAACGCATATCAATATGCCCGAGAAATTAGTTACTTAAATTATCGTTAGATGGCGGGCTAATTATATACTGAATCATCAACTAAAAGTAAGGATCTGAACTTCAATTTATTTAATACTAAATTTACTTAATATTAATCAATGGCATGAAATAATAGTTAATAGTTTATTTGAAATGATAACGGATAGCATAATATAAATTAATAAAAATAGTTTAGGAATATTTTTCAACCGGGCAAATTTTTATAATTTAGTAAGAAAACTTACGTTTACGATTTAAAATTCCTTAATGGCGGAATGGGAAAATAATATAAGGTTAATTCTCCAGATTGAATTATTAGCATATTAAAATGGGTATGATTTATATAATATCAAATTAAAATTTGCCGCATTTAAAAAATAATAAAACAGTAAGAGTGAAAACCCAGCAATCAAGTTTTAGAAAATCAAATAAAATTTATATATTAAAGCAAAAAGAAAAGTCATTGTTTAAGCAATTAATCGGTTTGGCATTACCGATGGAAAATAAGCAATTACATTTTAAAGAAAATAAAGACTACAAAAATGGAAATATTACAAAGATATACTTTAGGTGAAATAACTTTACATAGCTAGAGGTTAAATGTTACAGCTTACAATTAATAAAATTATTTAGATGAAAGTTTTAGAGTTCATTTTGCAGCAGGGAATTACCTTTCTGTTGTTCGATTTGATGGTCGTATACACACTTGTTGATTTCATTTTTGAAGAAATATGATTAATTTGGCATTATTTTGGCAAAATCGTGGTTAATGTCCTTTCCTGGTGTAATTTTTAGTTCATTTTGGCAGCATATATGAGATGATGGCTTATGAGTACATTGGCACGGGTCTGATCTTGGAGAGATCGGGGAAGCAAATTTACTTTCTACTCACGACCCATTTTAAAATTCTAAGTGATGTAGATTACCTTGACAACAATGTTTAGAAATAAGATGCAGAGTCCTTTAGTTAGAAAGTGCGGTGGTATTTATACTCATTTTGGCTGCCTTTGGTAATCTCCGGATGTCTACTAGTGGGTCTTGGTTTATTTTGAACTGAAAATAGACCCGCAGGATAAATTTTAATGAACGTGAAATTTTTAAAATAAACCTATGTTAAAATAAACAAATATTTTCTGAAATTAAAATAAGGCACGTCTTTGGTTTGCTAATTTTGCGTTACTCTCTCAAACTTCCTCTCAAATAAAAATACATGAATAAAAATATATACGTAATATAAACGCTTTTAATAAAATTATTGTTTATCTGTTACACACACACATACACATGATTGTTTACCATGATAGAAATTTATGTTTTATATTTAAATTAATATTAAACGAGAATAAAGCTTAACAAAGAAAAATAAACAATCACGTGCATCTGTATACCTTCACTCCTTAGTGATTTATTATTATATGACTGAGTTTGAACCCATGTTTGAAGGTTTCAAACATCACCAGAAAGTGAAGCCAAATGTGTGCAACAGATTTGACTGCTTCACTATAAAGATATTGCACATGGGAAAGAGAAAGGTGAATAACTTCTTGTGTGTGTATATTTAAAAATTTATTTAATTAAGTAAGTAAATTTAACTTTCAAAGATAGGTTGTTGAAGATTTCTAGAGTATTTTTATATCTACTATATATTCTTTATTAACTTTTGGCTACCACTGACATACTTATGCTTTAAAGATTGTCATCTTTTGCCACATAAATAAATTGACATTAATAGAGAAAGTGAATATGTTTTTTTTTACAATTTAGTTAAAAATGATTCTTTAAAGCTTTGAAAGCTAAATTTACTTACTTGAGATAGTAATCTAGACCAACTGATGATTCCTGGTTTAGCATGAAATACGTATATTGGTGATTATTTATCCTTTCAACATGTGTGTGATCAGGTGGGTCAGCAATATGAGATGGCACTGAGATTAGTGGGTCGTGTGAAAGTCTGAGTTCGAATCCTGCATATATTACATCTATAAATGCAGGTTTAAGCCTGTACAATATATTACTTAATTAAATAAAATGGATTTTCAAATATTTAGCAATCATAAAGAATCATAAATAATGAAGTCTAAAATTTCATCTTCCAGAGTAAAACATATATATATATATATATAATCAAAACTACCCCAAATCTAAAATTAAACCAGACCAGAATAACAATAATATTAAAACACAACCTAAGGTTTCACTGCTACAAGCAGACTTCTCAAGCACACTTGAGAAGTCTGCTTGTAGCAGTGAAACCTTAGGTTGTGTTTTAATATTATTTTTATTCTGGTCTGGTTTAATTTTAGATTTGGGGTAGTTTTGATTTTATATTGACTAGTTTAGCTTTATGCTTGTAATGTTTATATATATATATATATAGATATATATTATATATATATATTATTGTTATATATAGTTATATATATATATATAAGATAACTATATTAACAATAATAGAAAATCAAAAATTGTTTGGATTAAATGTGGTCAACAGTCTCTGCTTACTGAGATAGATACGTAAAATATGAAGATTGTGTCCAAAACTCAAAACCATAATGGAATAATTTATTTCAGAACTCACGGCATATTGTTTATCAAAATTCATTGTAGCCGAAAATTTATGGCTAACCTGCTTCTTCAAAGTTATCAGTTTCAGACAAGAAATGTTTGATATTGACATAGTTGTATTATAAGAATTGTCATCATCAGTTTTGACCACTATTAATTATTTGTAGAATGATGGTCTTCTCTAATCTCTAACATCTCTTTTCCACATTAATCCAACACACTTTCTTATTTCATCCATCCATCTCATATGTGGTCTCTTTCTAGGTCTTTTACAATCTTTTGGAATCCGGTTCAAGATTTCAACTGCCTATCTATTATCATCTTATCTAACAGTGTAAAAATAAATACAAATAAATAACGAAGAATTATTATAATTCAAATAAATAATTGCTTATATACTTTTCCCAACCATTTAAAAAGCAACTATCACATAAACCTTTCATTATCCGGTTTTTACACTTGATAGCAGAATATTTATGATCAAAATAATCATGTCATGATATTCTCTTGATCCAGTTATTATTCTCCATTGATAATTTACATTTATAGATTAATAATAATGTGAAAGGCTAAAACCTTTGACTGATGTGCTTTAAAAATGCTTATGTGACAGCCAATCAGATGTAACAATGACTGCATGTGGAACTCAATTCTAAAACACAAGCCAATCATTATTACATTTGATTGGATGTAACATAAGCATTTTTAAAGCTCATCTGCCAAAGGTTTTAGTTTTTCATGTTATTACTATGTCAACTGCTTGCGCTTAATAAATTTAATATTTATAGATTACTAAAATATTTTTGAGAGACAAAGTTATCACTCTATATAAACACTGTTTTCTACCAACACAATCATCTTAAGATAATAGTACTTCAATTTATATACCCCATACAATATGAGGATGGCATTATACACCTTTTGATTTTTTTGACATTATTTAAATATTTAAAACAATTTATATACCCCCCCCTCTTTTAAAACTTGATTTATTTTTAAGAACCATTGTGTTCATTTATTTGTCATGTGTCATGTGTTTCAATGGGTGAGTTAATATCCTGAAATGAACAATGGTTCATAAAAAATACAAGATTTAAAAAGAAAAAAAATCTGTGGGGAATTGCCATATTTGGAAAGAAAATGGTGGAATACATATTGATAATAGAATCATTAATTAATGCTGTATTAATTTATCAAGTATTGCTTTGTGGTCTATTCTTGAATAACAAGTGAGAAATTGGTACACTCCACCAACATCTCTCAAATTTGAGTTTTTGTTTTTTCCTTAAGTAGAAATTTAATACTATTTATATGACTCATAAAATGTAAATAGGGGCCATACTCAAGTCAGTTTTAACCATTTAAAATTTATGAGTAAAGTCAAATAATAATAAAAATGATAATTCTAATATTTCCATATATATGTATGTATAAAACTTTGAAATAATAAACTTTTCAAGCGCTATGTTATTATCAGTATTTTGCTCTTTTCTGTCATCTCTGCTTTGTGATGAAAATGAATAGAAGGCAGTGCAATTTTATAAATTTTGCTCAGGAAAGTTATGATTCCTGAAATTATATATTATATTAGTGCTTTATTAATTGGTATTTATATAGAATATGGCTATTTCTCTCTGCTTATATTTTGTATGGAAAGATTTTTTTTAATCAAAACCGCTAGAAGAACGAATGTGAATTCAGCCAAAATGTTTAAAACAAATATAAATATATCTTCCATTCTTTTATAACTTCATATAGAATCCAAAATTAAATATCTCTGCTCTGACAAAAACCATTGGAATTTTATGTATATTATGAATGATTAGCATTTATGATATTTCATAAAAATAAGTTAGACCATAGATATTTATTACACATTATTTGAAAATATTTCCTATTCATATATATATAAATTACATTTATCCTACATATCTAGCAATAAAAGTACTATTTATGTCAAAATTAATCAAATACATTACAACCACAAACTATGCTGTATCTAATTATATGACTTCAATTATGCACTATCCAAAGAAAAATATAAACAAAACTATAAATAAAAATTTCATTAAAGTTTGCATATTTTATGATATTCAAAAAACCTTTTCCCCCTCCAAGCACCATATGACATCACTTTAAAAAAAAAAAAAGAAGTAACATTTGTAAATATGCCAGCAACTATTTTACTGTCTCAGAGCACTGTACATTATTTATATATTAAAAATTACTTCAGTTATGTTGAAAACACTTATATTTTATTCTTCCTTTATTATCTTTTCTGAATTTGATGTGCATAATTTTGCACAACAAAATATTTTCTGAGTGCAATGCTAAAAATTGTACAAAGATTAGAACCTACTAAAAGTTGATAAAGACTAAAAAATGTAAAAATAATTAGAGAGATCCTAATTTCTTGATAGTAAAACCAGTATTATGTTTCTATAAAAAAAAAAAGTTATTGAAAAAAAAAAAAAAAGAATATCACCCAGAGTATATATAATAGCAACAAAACTCGAGATTTCACTATTTTATTTTTAAAATAAAAATATGATAGTTTTTTTTTATTGCTTCAGAGAACACGCACTCAGTAAAATATGTGTCCCCTCTCAATTTATTAATAATTATATATTTTTTTGAAATTATTTTTTTATATTATAGATGTATATTATACAAATAAAAAGTGCCTGTGTTGTTGAAAAATACTTTACACTTATTCTATAAACAACATGTAATGTGAGCTAATGTATATTACACATGCTTGTACATGAAGGGATCTTGGAATAAAACATAGCATAGTTCATGACTCCAATGTATACTTGGACTCCTGAATTTTATACATAATATTTCATTCCCAACAATATAAATTACAGAAAATAAACTATTGTGGTAAAGAAAAGATTATGTAAGATATGTAGTTCTGCAACAATATTTTTTATTTCAATATTTGTATAAGAAAATAAATTTTCAAACTGTTTCCAGATATTTGCAACCTTGCAGATTTAATTAAGTTAGAAATGTAATTACAGTCTTGTATATAGTGGAAAATTATTTTATTTTTAAGAGTTTAACAATATTTCACTTTTTTTTTTTTTTAATTGTTTCTGCATTCAAAAACAGTACAATCTTGATAATTGTAATTTTTTTGTCTGTTTATTTATGTATCCGTGAGCTAAATGTATAGCATTTGAAAATAATATTTTTTGCAATTCCCACATGAATCAATGTTTTTTCAAAATTATTTGGAAAAACATTTACATGTTTCTTTTATAAATAGATAGATGATGCCATTTTATGAAGCACTTTATGAACATTGATAATTTTACCTGTAATTATAAACTGTTATCAGAAATTACCTATATAAAATTAAGCTACACTCTATAGATTTAATATCCTGATCACCCCAATTTAAAAATAGAATTAGATTTAATTATATCATTGTATTCATTTCATATATTAAGATGTGAACACTGATCCATTCTGAGAGAATTTACTTAAATTGTCATTTCATGTTATTTCAGAAAAACAGTTTAATTCATTGTTAGCTGGCTTTGTAGCCATGACAGACACTAATTATCATAGTAAATATATTACTTTATTTTTTACATTGTATGATATCATTATTTTAGGGATCAAAATTTTATTACAAAAAATATTAAGTATATATCCACTCAACCAAGCTTTCAATTTAGTTAGTCATTTTTATATGCTATTTTACTCATAAATTATTTTTAAATAAATAATAATAAAAGCTGTAAATACTATTATATATTGTAACCAAAATAAATGAGTTCAAATAGAAATAACTAAGTAAAGGTTCAAAATATAACACTATCAAGAATTATAAGCAAATTATGAGCAATGTATTAATAACCAGTATTATATGAAATCACGTATAGGGAAATCACGTGAAGTGAGTACACTAGTAATTCAATAAAATATAACTCAGGTATACAGGCAGTAGGTTTTATCCACTTTCATTTCTTGGTTTGATGTTAAGTGCATGTTTAAACAAATACTAATAAATGAATCAAAAAAAAGATATTACCATACCTGAGTAAAGGAGTTCAAATATCAAAAATTAAGTAAATTATGAGCAAATTATTATAGCAATGTATTATAACTCAGGTATATGGCAAAATATCAAAAATTAAATGATGATCAAATTATTAATAACCAGTATTATATGAAATCACGTATATGAAAATCACGTGAAGTGAGTACACTAATAATTCAATAAAATATAACTCAGGTATACAGGCAGTAGATCTTATCCACTTTCATTTCTTGGTTTGATGTTAAGTGCATGTTTAAACAAATACTAAGTGAATATGGTCTAGCAGGGCGCCACTAGATTATCTGAATCTAGACACGGTTATATCTGATAACCTTTCACATGTACCGGGTTTGAATCCCTTTTTGGTACTTTATTTCTAATAAAAATGAGAGATTTTGCTTTTTGAGCCATATCACTATAAGCACTAATAGTTAGGTAAAAGTAAAACATCTTTAAACCAAAGTGGAGTATATTAGACATAAATCATTTCTCAGATCTTAACATAACAAATGTGTTTCAATATTTTTATAAGTTCACTAGCTCAGATTATATATAACTAATTTAGGATGGCAATTCACTCATCCTTGCATGAAATAGATGATGGGATGTGGTTATAATAATACTAAGAGATCACTAAATATTATAAAATCAATATTTATTTATGGCCTTTAAACAGTTAAACAGCTCATTAATTAAAACGTTGATGACGATGATGATGATGATAATAATAACGATAATGACAAGGGTTTCAACTACAGCTCTAGGACTAAGCCTAAACATAAAACTAAATTTTATAAAGAAATTCATAATTATTGCTTAATTTTAGCATATTTACTTATATCTTAAATAACTAATATTCAACCATTGATGATGATGAATAATCACACTTAACAAAGACTACACTTAATGAAATATATACGCCTCGTTTAATAAAACAAACTAATATTTATTACTACATTTCTAACATATACATAAAAATTTCTAGATAAATATGAAAATTGACATGAATAATAATAATAATTGATTATATAACAATCCTCAGATTAATTTTAAGTTCTTCCCCCTTTCCCTTCAAATGTATTTTGTATTAAGTTGGACGTCACATTGACCATGATTTTCACTCCATGAGAAAAGTATTTAAAAAAAAATATTATCTGCTCATTGGCACACATACTTTAAAATCCAACATGTAAATAGAATAAAAAAAGAAATGTTAGTAAAATTGAAAGAGCAAGTTTTAGAAACAAGTTTTAAATTATTTTCTCCCCCCTCCCTTCCAAGCGCTGAAATCTATACTTAACTTGAAACAAAATAATCTAATATTCTAACACTACTTGTTACTCCACATTCACTCGCAATTATACACATATAAAAATATCATTATGTATGTGCGTGTTTTATCCCATAATAACAAAATATTATTTAAAACCAAAATAATAATAATATATTAGTTAAAACTAAAATCATAATACCATAAAAAAAAAATTGTTTTACATATTCATATTTCATAACTGTAAAATTAATAAACATATAATTTTGATACATTCAAGATAATTTATGAAGCTCAAAGTTATTATTAGTAAGACATTCTTGTTTTTAATTGATCTGAATAGTCTTTAAAAGTTCTTTAAATAAAATATACCACTTTATTGCTAAAATGTTTATTAAGACTGATATCATAAAGAAAATAGATATAAAAAGTCATATTACCGATCTTTTGTTTGTGACGAATTTCCAAGGGTTCAAACTTGTCTTGTATAATGTTTATATTTCTGCAGCTACCATTTCCGTTTTACTGGGAACAATCTCTTTCTTGAGGTGTATAACTATTTGATGATGGTGACTCTATTGAGGTTATTTGCTTTAGTGGATAATTTGGAAATCATTATATTAATTTTTCTTCTCTTCCTGTCAAGCATGTGGATGAAATACAGCAGTTGTTTTCCCATTTGTAAATTTTCTTGAGTTTAAAATCAGTTGTTGTAACAATTAATTGGACTTGATGATTAATATTTATCAGTAGATTAATTCATCTTCTTTGAATGCAGGTGAATGCTTTCTTCCTTCTATTAAAAACATCTTATTTATCTGGTCAGTTGAAAGGTGTAGAATATTATTTTAGACACATCTTTTCTTTCCTATGTGATGTGCAGCTTCCCCAGATGGTCCGGCAAATGGAATATACATATAATTTTTCTAGCCCGCCATTTCTTATATTTTCAACATTCAATATTATAGTTTAATAATCTGAATCAATCACAATAATAATAATTCAAGACAGCTTTTTATATCCAATTTTTAGCTACCTTAACCAATCAGAGATAGCATCACTTGCTATTTTTGGACAAATTTGTTTTAATTAGATCTCTAATTTATTTTCAACTATATTATTTTTCAACTGAAAAGTTTAATCCTTTTTCCAGACACTTTTGTTTAAAAAAAAAATAGACTCAATTCTTATTTCCTTTCTTTTGTTTTTTCTTTCTTTTTAACATCCAGGTAACACTTCAAATCTTTGAGCTTCCTTCTTTAGATCTTGATAAGACAATTTCAAAATTATAGCTCCAAAGTGACAATCATTTACAAAAAAAATTCACTACAAAGATCGATATCTGATTAAACAGATTTCCTGTTTTAACAAAAAAAAATTGTACAAAAAAAAATAATTTAACAGATTTAATACTTCCTTTTCTTTCAATATTTAGGAAATGTAAAATTTTGTATGTAATGTACACACATCCTGCATTCTTTCAAATCATTCATAAACTAACCTTAAATACTATAATTGCTAGCTTAGTAATTATAACCCAATTATTTAATTAAATCTGTAACTTTTAAATCCCACTTATAATTAAAGAAAAGCAAAATAAAAGTATAGAAAAAAATGTTAGAATTGATCAAGCATAGGTTAGTTTTAAAGAAAGTTAAAATGTTTAATATTTGAAATATAAAACAATTAAATAATTTACACATACATTGCCTATATGTATGCATTATAACTTTGCTTTTTAACAGAAAATTTAAATATTAAATAGTTTAAATGTGTGTATTACCTTTCTATCAACACACAAACAAGTAAAGCATGTAATTGTTGACCCATTCTTTCTCTGTTTAAAGCTTTTAGAACTGGACCTTGTAGGGTTTAAACTTGGATGCCCTACAACTTCCTTTATGGTTATATAAAATTGTGATGATGATTTTGTTTTACCTTTTCTACATGCACATTACTATAAATTTGTCTAGTGACCAAATTGTAATGGCACAATATATATATTGTGCCCTTTTATATGGGTCACCATTTAAGTTTTGTGCTAATCTAGTGGAAAATTTTAAATTTAAGAAGTATTTTAAAGATGTGATGTTGACTTTGCTTGTGGTAATGTTACCATAAGTTTAATTAAAGCAATCTATGAGTGTTTGATATGTGAATTGTGTTGGTATTGAGAAGATATTTAAATGATGATGATTATGATGTAATACTGCATTAATAAATTTAATAACAAATGTTTAAAGCTAAAGTATTTAAAAGACAAGTTAAAATTAGACAAAAATATTTATTTAATTTAAAATATATGTTAAAAGTGAATAAAAATATTTTAAATTATAAGTATTTAAATTGAGATTAATATTTGATTTTAATCATATCAAATAATTATTTTAAAATCTAATATAACATCTTATTTATTTTAAAAATAAATATTTATTTTAAAAAATCAATTGTTAAGTTTATTTTTAGACAAGCGTTCTTGTGTTATAAAGAACAGATGTTATACACACACGCGTGGAAGTTGTCTAATAAAGTTGCATAATTATTTTACAAAATCATGTTGTAAAATTTATAAATAATACGTGAGTTATCACGAGATAAAAATAAAGATATTAATGTAAAATATTAAATTTGATTTTAAAAATATTGTCTTAAAAATATAACGTATTTAAAAAGATTTAGTTTATTTTAAATGATCTTATAAAAGTTAAGATTTAAATTAAGTGAGAAATAATATTTCAAAAGAATGTTTAATAGATTTAAATAAACGATAAATATTGTTTTGAAAGAATTTGATAAAATATCAAAATATTAAATAAGTCATTATTTATTTTTAATATTGTGTTGGTAAATATGTAAATAAGAAATTTTGATTGTTTAAACCTACCAATCAGATAAGGAGTTTCTGGCAGTATATAAGCTGGATTCAATTGTTGAGGGGGTCTCTCTACAATAAAACTTCTAAGTCGTTTGTGCTATTAAAAAAATAGCTGAGTAAATTTATAAACGCTCTTAAGAATCAGTTTTAAAATTATAAGAGTGTTATTGAATAATTTATAATATTTTTAAAGTAATGAATATGCAGTAGAAACTTAATTTTCCCTATCATCTTCTCAATATCGAAACTCAATTTACGTACAAATAATCAATGGAAACATCACGTATCGGAGAAATTTATCAGAAACTTTATGCTGGAAAAGTAACAGACGCTGGATTAGAACATAAAACTACAAGATGGAGAAAAGTAGTATTTTGGACTAAAAATAGTTTTCAAAAGTTAAATTACTATTGTCTATTACTAATAGATATTTTAAAAAAAATATAAATATTTCTGTAAAAGAAAGTATTTTGACAAATTATAGAAGTAAAATGTATATCTTAAGGAAAGATATAAGATGCAGTAGTAATTTTAAATAAATACTTGCCTTGTTAAGTCTTTATGCTAAAAGACTAAATATTGACGTTTTAAAAAGGCAAATAGACTATAAATATGATTATTTAAAAACGCAATATAATAAAATTGCTATATCGAAGTAATCTAAACGCTGGACGTTATAGATGAAGAAATTAATTCTTACCTGAATGTTATTTATAAATGCGCAAGTAATACATGGATGTCCAAATCAAGTTAAACTAAGCCAAGCCAAACTAAGTTGATTTAAAATAATTGAAGGATAATTTTATAAATTATAACTTAGTTTTGAAATAATAACTTTTTGAATAATATTCTATGAAGAACTGGATCCAGAAAAGAATTTATAAACTATTTTAATTTTATTTGTTTTCTTATTGGAACTTATTTTTTTTTAAAAAAAGAACGTTATCATTTTTATTATAAACTTTCAAGAAACACGTGATTCAACGGAACAGGAAATAGTGTTCTATTGACTTTATACGGAGGATATTTGTTAGAACTTTTATGGTAGAACAAAAGTCATCGCTGGAATCCGTAATATAAATCTTATTTTATTTATTTAACATAAAATTTAAAATATTATTAAACTATTAAAAAGTAGGTTAGGTACATTTATTAAATAGTAACTTAAAAATAATATAATAATTAATTACATAAATTTATTTTTATAATTAATATAACACGGAATATTCTAATGAATGTTTATGAGTGAAAATGTGAATGATTTTTATTTTCTGAAGCTGCAAATTCCGAAGAATACTGGATAGCAGACTGGACAATATTATTATTATGGTAAAAAATATTGTATAATGATTTTTAATGAATTTAATATGTTTTTCTTTAGATCAACTGAATATTATGTTGTTGTAGAATGAATGGATAAATATATTATGAAAACACATACATTATATTGAAACTTTATTAAAATATGCATAATTTTTAATTTATAATATAAACATGATACAACATTACGTAAAAGCTTAGAAATAATTATATGATTCTTTCGTAAATAATTTTGATATTTTTATTTATGCTTAGTATTAAAATGATGTTTATTATTTATCTAAATAATTATTTTATTTTTGCAATTTAGAAAAGGATTTTAAAAGTCTATATTTTTGTGTATTTTGTTTATTGAATAAGTTAAGTTACGTTATGAGTAGAAGCCTATATTTAGATTGAAAAGTTTACTAAGTATAGACAATATAGTATGAGTAATTTGGATAATGAATATTTTATTTGAAGTTGATATTTGTTTTCCGGAAAATGTTTTAAATGAGTTTAGAATATGTTTTATAGATAGAAATTTATTAGAAAGGTTAGTAAAGCACATAGGGTAAAATAATGATTTTACACAGAAAGGAATCATAAAATTTATCTAATGTAATGTTTTATGAATTTAAAATTGATAAATGATTTAAATATTAGTGTTTGAATAATACAAATGTAGAATGCATATTTTATAAAACATATAACAGAAATTACATTAGGTGGAATATAATTATAGCCAATCATTTGTTTTACATTATAAAGAGATATTGATTTTATATACAGATATTAAGCAATGCTAGTAATAAAGTGAATACATTATAATATATTATAAATGATATTTAATTAATGTAGTTATTTAATAGGTAAAGCTACATTATGTACACATGCTACATAAATAGTCTTAACATATTGTTATTTGTAGTAATTAAAGTACAACTATTTATTTAAAATCTAAGTTTAAGAAAAATACACTGTAATATTATTAATATAGCATTTGAAGGAATGTGTAATTCCTTATTAAGTACATAAGTTAATAACAGTGTAAGCCTCTTATATTTGTATTCCTATTTTTATTTTATTTGTTGTCATAAGTTATAAACTGTAAATAGTGTAAATAAATTTTATTTGAAGTTATTGTAAATAAATTTGTTAATTTGTTTTAAAAGTGTGTCGAGTTTCATTATTTTTCACCTCAGCATTTTGACATCAGATGATTTGAAATAAACATAATATTTGCACAAAATTGAATTTGTTATTATTACTTAGAATTGAATACCATATTTGCTTAACATTATTTTATAAGAATTGATTGACATGAACATAAAATATTGCAATGGTCATAAGATGATTATAATACACATTATAAGAATACAATATTGTTTATTGCCACAGATTATTAAGTATAAGATTTTGATCTATTTTAAAATGAAGATACCATATGAAATAAAAGATATACATATGATTGTTTATTCATTTAATGATTGATTATATCATAGAAATAGATGAGATTAAATTACACTTTAAGATTATTATTATTATTATTATTAAATAAGTTAGGTGTATTTAAGTTTGATATAAAATCCCACATCATACTTATTTACATGAATTATTATTATTTTAAAACAGCTTAGAAGAACCTGAGATTATTTAATTATATTTTAAGTTAAAAGTTAGGAATTATTTTAGTATTATTAAAGATAATTTATTTCATTTAAAAGCCATAAGAATGCTATAGATGTAGTGGTAAAGTGATAGGGTAGTGATAGTATTCTTATGCCATTGAGACAGTATCTTGGGAGATATTGACTCAGTGTAAATCTGCTTATTACTTTGTAACTTTACTTCGCAGTCTCATAATTTTATAAATACTTATTTAATTAATATAATCTAGAACTATATTGATTTTGATGATTGATAATAAATTTAATTAAGATATGATAATATAAAAGTATATTAAAGATAGATATGCAAATTTTAATTAAGCATAATAATGTAACTGAGCTAGTTGTATTTTAAACTATTTTATATATCCAGAAGTAAGGGTACAAAGGGTAAGAAGATTTTGGCGCTCAACGTTATTGGCATGAGATGTTTAGGTAGGATTTAGATGTTCAAACGTTATCGGTTTGATATGTTAAAGTTACAATTTTATCAGCCCGATAGATGGTCAAGAAAGTTTTTGGCCACAACGTTTTAGGCTAAATATTTAATTAAGGATTAAGATATATAATTTTAGGATTAGTATATGTTAGGAGAATAAAGTGATAAGTATAATTAGTATTTTATAATAATATTTATAATTGATTAGATGTTGATTATAAAATTAAAATAAAATTAAAATAAAAATTTTATTAGTAGAGTATTATATTTTCATGTGGTATCTGTAATATGATTATTCTTTGAAGTTAAATACTATGTTGATTTTAAGTTAATAAAACAATAAATAAGTAAACTATGGAAATGTGGCAAATAATTATATTATAATATGACCATATCAATTCTTGAAATATTTTAAATGGATATTTAATATTATATATTATGTGCAAATTGTCTGTGGGTCATAGGTGTAAAAATAAATGATATGACACAATTTTGTTATTGAAATTTATATAATTATTTAATAGTAAGTAATGTAGAGTTTTTGAGGATACTATTATATGATTAGTTGTAAAAGTGAGTTGAGTGGAGAT
The DNA here is from genome assembly GCA_028023455.1 of Epiperipatus broadwayi. NCBI lineage: Eukaryota > Metazoa > Onychophora > Udeonychophora > Euonychophora > Peripatidae > Epiperipatus > Epiperipatus broadwayi. Next base: position 326,652 of record JAQFVV010006250.1, on the reverse strand, counting down.
GGGAAGGTTGATGGGGAATTGTATTTTAAAAAAGTATAAAATAATAAGTACTGCATATTGTTAGGATTGAATTTTAAAAATATAAAAATGGATAATTGGGATAAAGATTTAGAAGTTGAAATGTCAAATTTTGTTGTAGAAGATAATAGTTGTGGGGAGAGCAGAGAAATAGAAAAATCAGCAAATTCAGAAATAGTATTAGAAAATACTCAAAATATGGATAGTGAAATAGAGGAGGAGGAGATAATTTTTAAAACTGTAGAAAAAGAAGCAGTGAAAACTGAGAAAGATGTAGAGAACTTATCAAAGTCTGATTTTAAGAAATATTTTGAAATATTGATTCAAAGTATAAATTCAATAAAAGAGGAGAATAAGTCTTTAAAAGAAGAAATGAAAGAGGAGAATAAGTCTTTAAAAGAAGAAATGAAAGAGGATAATAAGTCTTTAAAAGAAGATATGAAAGAAATGAAAGAGGAGAGTAAATCTTTAAAAGAAGAAATGAAAGAGGAGGAGAATAAGTCTTTAAAAGAAGAAATGAAAGAGGAGAGTAAGTCTTTAAAAGAAGATATGAAAGAAATGAAAGAGGAGAGTTATAAAAATAGTCTTAAATTAGATTCTTTAAAAGAAGATAATAATTCTATTAGGAACGAGATAAAAAATATAAATATAAAAATGGATAATATAGATATAAGATTTGATAAGAATGAAGAAGTAATTGAGTCTTTAAAATTAGAAATACTAAAAGTTGATGATAGAAATCAAGAAAGGCTAGAAAGTAAATTTCATGAGTTTTCAGAAAACACAATTAAAGGACTAAGAGATCAAATAGCTGAATCTATTGATCAATGTAAAATCAATAATAACAATTTAACTTGTAAAATTGATGATTATAAATATAAAGTTAATGTTGAAATTGGTGATGTTAAAAACCAAGTGAGTAATCTTAATAAAGATATCAAAGATGTTAAGAGTGCTATAATTCAGACAAAAAGGGACATAAAAAATGAAATAGAGCAGGAATTAGTAGAGAAATTTAAGAGTATAGATGTTAAAAAGGTCGATGAAAATAAATATCGATCGAAAGTTGGAGAAAATATAAAACGTATTCAGAAGGATATAAAGGATCATGCAGGAATGATAGAACAAAGTAATAACAGTTATAAAGAAATTTTAGACAAGAATCTAGATGAGTTCAGAAAAGAGCAAAAAGGGTATGTGAAGCAAGTGCTTGAACAGATGGACTTAGAAGGAAAATTTCAGCAAGTCTATGATCAAATGGAAATGAAAAGTATATGTAATGCCAAGGCAGAAATGTTTACCGGAAAAATAAGTAGTAAAGCATATGTTGACTATGTTGATTCTTCACAAATGAATAATATAGAGTTAATTAAGCCAAGTAGTAATAATAATAATCAGTCAGACAATACTCTTGTGAAGGAAATTGACAATAGACCAACTAGAGAAGTAATTAGTCATGAGGGTAGTTCAAATAATTCTATGGCCTTAAGGTTTATGAAAGTTAAACCATTTAAAGGGGAATACATGGAAAACCCCTCGGAGTTTCTAAACAATCTAGATGAATTGTTTTCGATATGTTCTTTGTCTGAAAAGGAGAAAGTAGCCGTGTGTAGCAATCATTTATACGGAGTAGCTAAAGATTGGTGGCAATCTCTGTTCGAGAAACCCATGACGTATGGTGATTTCAAATGTTTTATTGTCGGGAGCTTTTGGAACTCCGACAAACAGGATTGCATTCGGTATCAAATTACCCAAGATAAGTACCAAGTTAGCAAAGGCAGCTACACCAGTTTTTTCCGAAGTCAAGCCGTTCGTTTGAAGACTTTGACTGCTTGTCCATTATCGGAGGGACAAATTGTCAGAATAGTTAGACACAACTTACCAAAGCATGTGGAACAGTTGTTAATAGCTGCTGACCGTGGGACAATTGAGGAAGTCTCCGAAATATTAGATGCTCTGGAAGTAGCAGAGTTATCTATTGATAATAAGTTTAGGGTAAATAGGGATAAAAATAATTACCCATTAGCAAGTCTTAGTATTAATACTGGATTAAAATCTCCTGGAGGCTTTAAGAGAAGTTTTAGTTATAAAGGTAGAAATAGAATGTCTCCATATGTTAAGAAAACTGTACAGTATAATACAAATAGAGATAGAAGTGATGATTTGCAAAATCAGCCTTCTACAAGTGGTATAACTACCATATTGAAGAGACCAGCTAATAAAACTAATAGTAAGAAGTTAAATTAGAAAGGTCTTTGTACGTTAGTTCCTCTTTGCAAGGACCTGTTGCTAACAAAATGGGGAACGATCAGATGTGGATGCTGAATACTTTAGATCTTGATATTGATTATCTAGAGCCCTTTACTATAGGCGAACCACCAATAACCTATCAGTGTCCCATTGTAATTTTGTATATAAATAGTATTAGAGTTGAAGCCCTAATTGACTCCGGAAGTCAAGCTTCCATATTGTCAGAGTCAATGTATCAAAATCTGGTGAGTGTAGAAAGGGATATACCTTCATTGCCAGTAAAACAAATTCAAGTAACTTTAGCAAATGGAAAGAGGACAAAGTTATCAAATAAACAAGTCTGGATTACCTTCAAAATAAATAATACAGAATTTGGGCATGTTTTTCTTATTATGCCTGGATTAATACATGAAGCCATAATAGGAGCTGACTTCATGATTTTGAATAAATGTCAGATAGATTTTCATAATAGGATTTTTATTTGTAAAGAAGAAAGGCTTAATTTTGAATATGGTATGCATAACCTTTCTAGTCAATTATTATGCATACAGAACACATTAATTGATGCCAGCATAAAGGCTAAAATTGAACATGTTTATGCAATAAATTCTGAATTGGGTGAAAATTTATATCAATTAATGTATAATTTTAAGAATATTTTCTCTAAAATTCCTGGTATAATAAAGGGATATACCCATAGAATAAAATTGAAGAGTAATGATCCTTTCCATCAAAAGATGTACCCAATTCCTTACCAATATAAGGATGAGGTACAGAGTCAAATTGACAAAATGCTAGAGTGGGATATAATTAAGAAATGCCCTTCTCCTTACGTAAACCCATTGGTTATTGTGAAGAAGAAGGATGGCAGTATTAGAGTATGCTTGGATGCTCGTATGTTAAATAATGTAACTGTACCAGAACGTGACATTCCTCCACCTGTACATGAGCTCTTAACTAAATTTCACAAGAGGTCAATTTTCTCTACATTTGATCTGACAGCTAGTTATTGGCAAATACCACTGCATGAGAGTGATCAGCAATATACTGCATTTAGATTTCAAGGCCAGTCGTATGTTTTCAGACGGATGCCTTTTGGTCTCATTAATAGTGGTGCTGGCTTGATCAGATGTTTAGACATGATTTTTTCGAAACAATTGAAAGAGAAAATCATCATGTATGTGGATGATATAGTTATTGCTTCTGATAGTTTACATGAGCATATCCAACATTTAAAATTATTTTTTACTGAGTGTCAGATGCAAAATGTTAAAATAAATATGGAAAAATGTTCAATAGCAGCTAAAGAAATTACTTTTCTAGGTCATTTAATAAATGAGCATGGAATCCAGCCCCATCCTGAAAAGATTGCAGCTATTCAACGTTTTCCCATCCCAAAAACAGTAAAACAGTTAAAATCATTTTTCGGATTGTGTAATTATTATAATAGGTTTTACAAAAATTTCGCGGAAGATACTATAAACTTATCTAAATTATTAAAGAAATCTGAAAAATGGAAATGGACTGTTGAACATGACCATGAATTTAATATGATTAAAAGTAAATTTCTAAAACACGTAATTTTAATGTATCCTGACTTTAGTAAAACATTTTATGTGCAGACAGATAGTAGTTACTATGGTCTGGGAGTAGTGTTGTATCAGCTCGATGAGGATCAGGTACCTCATGTGTTGTACTTCTTAAGCCGTCATTTAAGAGGTGCTGAGTTGAATTACACTATTACTGAAAAGGAAACCCTAGCTGTTGTTTGGGCTTTTCAGAAATTACGCCAATTTTTATTGGGATCAGAAGTAATTGTGTTGACCGACCATAGAAGCTTGGAGTTTTTGAACAAAAGCTACCTCAGTAATGAGAGACTTGTTAGGTGGAGCTTGTATCTCCAGCAGTTCAACTATAGAGTTATCTATATTGAAGGGAGACAGAATATCCCTGCTGATATTCTTAGCCGCCACCCTATTTGTCTGTTGTCCCAACATCCTAATGCTCAAAATATAATTATTAGTAGTGTGGATGTAGACAGGGATGAATCTATAGTAGATGATTATAATAATCTTACTATGATTCAAGGTCAGGATCATAAATTAAATAGAATCATGACTATCTTAAATAATCATGATAATAAAAATAGTAAGAATAAAAGTATAAGAAGGATTTTTAGCAAGTATAAGATGTATCAAAATTTACTTATGTACAATTTAAGTTCAAATCAGGGGGAATCATGGAGGATAGTTGTTCCTGACTCCATGATTGACAAAGTAATTATGTATGTACATTGTAGTTATGGTCACTACGGTGCACCAAAGATTATGTACGTATTAAAATCTATTTTTTATTGGGATAAAATGTATAAGCGTGTCATAAGGAAAATTAAAACATGTTCTACTTGCTTGAAATCTAAATATTGTAACAAATCATATGTTGGGGTGATGCAGCCAATTATTCCAAATCAAGTTAATGAATTGTTGGCTATTGATTTTTATGGGCCTTTACCACCATTTAAACAACAGAAATTTATTTTAGTAGCCTATGATGTATTCAGTAAGTTTGTAGCAGCATATCCTGTGCCTAAAACTAGTGCACATTTTGTTATAAAATGCATGATGAATTATCAGTTTCCATTAGTAGGAAAACCAAAAATTATATTAACAGATCATGCTACTGCTTTTATATCGAATAGATGGAATGAGTGGATTCAAGGGCAAGACCTCAAACATGTTATGAGCTCCATAAGAAACCCTCAATCTAATCCATGCGAACGTGTTATGCGGGAGCTTAGTCGATTGTTTAGGGTGTATGTAGCTGATAATCATAAGAAGTGGGTGCAAAAACTCCCTGAGGTTATTAACTATATTAATAGTACGTATAATGAGTCCACTGGTTTCACTCCTATTCGTTTGCATTATGGGAAACATGAGCCCTTACTAATTAGAACGCCTATCCCGATTGTAAGAGAACCAATTGATAGGGATGAGGATAATAATCAAGCTAAAGTAAAGCTTCATATTATGGGTGCTAAAAGAGTAAAGAAAGCCCATAATAAACCACATCCATTTAAAATTAATGATTTAGTTCTGGTTAGAACACCCCATGTTAGCAACCTACAAAGAAATCAATTTAAAAAATTTCTTAGTCTATATGAAGGTCCATATAGAATATCCTGCAAAGTAGGAGAGAATGCGTTTATGTTAACCACACCAGATGGGGAAAAGGGAACTTATAATGCAAGGAGCCTAATTCCATTTCCATCTGAGATGTGAGTTGTAATTTCAAAATAATATGTATAAATATTTTAATGTCATGTTTAAATATAATGCTTGACATAAAGAAAATAATTTATTATATGATAAATTAGCATAGTGAATAAAGTTTTAGTTGAAGAAATTTACAAAATATGTAAATGATATTTTAAGAAGAAATAAGTTTTGTCATAATGACTAAGTAGAAATGGAATTAGCTATTGAAGTAAATATATTTTAAACAAGAAGTTAAATAATAGAGTTAAAGAGTATAAAACTCATATGTTTAAAGTATATATAATTAAATCTTATAAAAGATTAATTTGTATTAAGGTAGTGATCATGAAAGTGATCAATCTTAAAAGATGAAGTTAATCATTTTAAAAGAGAAATATATAGATTTGCTGAATAATAATCTATAAGATTGCTAATGAAGTTAGCAATAAGTTATAAATAAAATACATAGAGTAATTTAAAATATAGTATTAACTATAATAATATGTATTTTTAGTAGCTTATGTAAAGGTGTATTTAAAAGAATTTAAATACTTGATATTTGTAGAAATATTAGGGAAATGAAAGTAACCTAATTAAAAGATAAGGAAGGAGAAGTGAAACTTAATCCATAAAGTAAAAGAAAGTCATTGTAGTTTATTTAAAAGTGTTTCTTAGTGAAATTTGAGATGATATTTCAATGCTTTATGAAACTTTGTGATAAAGTAATGTGTTATGATATTTAAATGATAAGAAAGATAAAATTGATAAATGTGGATTGAAGATAATAAAGAATGGATGTTAAATTTAAAATTTTATCCGAAGGAGGGGAATATGTGCCCTTTTATATGGGTCACCATTTAAGTTTTGTGCTAATCTAGTGGAAAATTTTAAATTTAAGAAGTATTTTAAAGATGTGATGTTGACTTTGCTTGTGGTAATGTTACCATAAGTTTAATTAAAGCAATCTATGAGTGTTTGATATGTGAATTGTGTTGATCTTGAGAAGATATTTAAATGATGATGATTATGATGTAATACTGCATTAATAAATTTAATAACAAATGTTTAAAGCTAAAATATTTAAAAGACAAGTTAAAATTAGACAAAGATATTTATTTAATTTAAAATATATGTTAAAAGTGAATAAAAATATTTTAAATTATAAGTATTTAAATTGAGATTAATATTTGATTTTAATCATATCAAATAATTATTTTAAAATCTATTATAATATCTTAAATATTTAAAAAAATAAATATTTATTTTAAAAAAAAGCAATTGTTAAGTTTATTTTTAGACAAGCGTTCTTGTGTTATAAAGAACAGATGTTATACACACACGCGTGGAAGTTGTCTAATAAAGTTGCATAATTATTTTACAAAATCATGTTGTAAAATTTATAAATAATACGTGAGTTATCACGAGATAAAAAATAAAGATATTAATGTAAAATATTAAATTTGATTTTAAAAATATTGTCTTAAAAATGTAACGTATTTAAAAAGATTTAATTTATTTTAAATGATCTTATAAAAGTTAAGATTTAAATTAAGTGAGAAATAATATTTCAAAAGAATGTTTAATAGATTTAAATAAACGATAAATATTGTTTTGAAAGAATTTGATAAAATATCAAAATATTAAATAAGTCATTATTTATTTTTAATATTGTGTTGGTAAATATGTAAATAAGAAATTTTGATTGTTTAAACCTACCAATCAGATAAGGAGTTTCTGGCAGTATATAAGCTGGATTCAATTGTTGAGGGGGTCTCTCTACAATAAAACTTCTAAGTCGTTTGTGCTATTAAAAAATAGCTGAGTAAATTTATAAACGCTCTTAAGAATCAGTTTTAAAATTATAAGAGTGTTATTGAATAATTTATAATATTTTTAAAGTAATGAATATGCAGTAGAAACTTAATTTTCCCTATCATCTTCTCAATATCGAAGCTCAATTTACGTACAAATAATCAATGGAAACATCACGTATCGGAGAAATTTATCAGAAACTTTATGCTGGAAAAGTAACAGACGCTAGATTAGAACATAAAACTACAAGATGGAGAAAAGTAGTATTTTGGACTAAAAATAGTTTTCAAAAGTTAAATTACTATTGTCTATTACTAATAGATATTTTAAAAAAATATAAATATTTCTGTAAAAGAAAGTATTTTGACAAATTATAGAAGTAAAATGTATATCTTATGGAAAGATATAAGATGCAGTAGTATTTTAAATAAATACTTGCCTTGTTAAGTCTTTATGCTAAAAGACTAAATATTGACGTTTTAAAAAGGCAAATAGACTATAAATATGATTATTTAAAAACGCAATATAATAAAATTGCTATATCGAAGTAATCTAAACGCTGGACGTTATAGATGAAGAAATTAATTCTTACCTGAATGTTATTTATAAATGTGCAAGTAATACATGGATGTCCAAGTCAAGTTAAACTAAGCCAAGCCAAACTAAGTTGATTTAAAATAATTGAAGGATAATTTTATAAATTATAACTTAGTTTTTGAAATAATAACTTTTTGAACAATATTTTATGAAGATCTGGATTCAGAAAAGAACTTATAAACTATTTTTTAATTTTTATTTTGTTTTCTTGGGGAACTTATTTTATTTTTAAAAAAAAGAACGTTATCACTTTATTATAAACTTTCAAGAAACACGTGATTCAACGGAACAGGAAATAGTGTTCTATTGACTTTATACGGAGGATATTTGTTAGAACTTTTATGGTAGAACAAAAGTCATCGCTGGAATCCGTAATATAAATCTTATTTTATTTATTTAACATAAAATTTAAAATATTATTAAACTATTAAAAAGTAGGTTAGGTACATTTATTAAATAGTAACTTAAAAATAATATAATAATTAATTACATAAATTTATTTTTATAATTAATATAACACGGAATATTTTAATGAATGTTTATGAGTGAAAATGTGAATGATTTTTATTTTCTGAAGCTGCAAATTCCGAAGAATACTGGATAGCAGACTGGACAATATTATTATTATGGTAAAAAATATTGTATAATGATTTTTAATGAATTTAATATGTTTTTCTTTAGATCAACTGAATATTATGTTGTTGTAGAATGAATGGATAAATATATTATGAAAACACATACATTATATTGACAACTTTATTAAAATATGCATAATATTTTAATTTATAATATAAACATGATACAACATTACGTAAAAGCTTAGAAATAATTATATGATTCTTTCGTAAATAATTTTGATATTTTTATTTATGCTTAGTATTAAAATGATGTTTATTATTTATCTAAGTAATTATTTTATTTTTGCAATTTAGAAAAGGATTTTAAAAGTCTATATTTTTGTGTATTTTGTTTATTGAATAAGTTAAGTTACGTTATGAGTAGAAGCCTATATTTAGATTGAAAAGTTTACTAAGTATAGACAATATAGTATGAGTAATTTGGATAATGAATATTTTATTTGAAGTTGATATTTGTTTTCCGGAAAATGTTTTAAATGAAGTTAGAATATGTTTTATAGATAGAAATTTATTAGAAAGGTTAGTAAAGCACATAGGGTAAAATAATGATTTTACACAGAAAGGAATCATAAAATTTATCTAATGTAATGTTTTATGAATTTAAAATTGATAAATGATTTAAATATTATTATTTGAATAATACAAAAGTAGAATGCATATTTTATAAAACATATAACAGAAATTACATTAGGTGGAATATAATTATAGCCAATCATTTGTTTTACATTATAAAGAGATATTGATTTTATATACAGATATTAAGCAATGCTAGTAATAAAGTGAATACATTATAATATATTATAAATGATATTTAATTAATGTAGTTATTTAATAGGTAAAGCTACATTATGTACACATGCTACATAAATAGTCTTGACATATTGTTATTTGTAGTAATTAAAGTACAACTATTTATTTAAAATCTAAGTTTAAGAAAAATACACTGTAATATTATTAATATAGCATTTGAAGGAATGTGTAATTCCTTATTAAGTACATAAGTTAATAACAGTGTAAGCCTCTTATATTTGTATTCCTATTTTTATTTTATTTGTTGTCATAAGTTATAAACTGTAAATAGTGTAAATAAATTTTATTTGAAGTTATTGTAAATAAATTTGTTAATTTGTTTTAAAAGTGTGTCGAGTTTCATTATTTTTCACCTCAGCATTTTGACATCAGATGATTTGAAATAAACATAATATTTGCACAAAATTGAATTTGTTATTATTACTTAGAATTGAATACCATATTTGCTTAACATTATTTTATAAGAATTGATTGACATGAACATAAAATATTGCAATGGTCATAAGATGATTATAATACACATTATAAGAATACAATATTGTTTATTGCCACAGATTATTAAGTATAAGATTTTGATCTATTTTAAAATGAAGATACCATATGAAATAAAAGATATACATATGATTGTTTATTCATTTAATGATTAATTATATCATAGAAATAGATGAGATTAAATTACACTTTAAGATTATTATTTATTATTATTATTAAAATAAGTTAGGTGTATTTAAGTTTGATATAAAATCCCACATCATACTTATTTACATGAATTATTATTATTTTAAAACAGCTTAGAAGAACCTGAGATTATTTAATTATATTTTAAGTTAAAAGTTAGGAATTATTTTAGTATTATTAAAGATAATTTATTTCATTTAAAAGCCATAAGAATGCTATAGATGTAGTGGTAAAGTGATAGGGTAGTGATAGTATTCTTATGCCATTGAGACAGTATCTTGGGAGATATTGACTCAGTGTAAATCTGCTTATTACTTTGTAACTTTACTTCGCAGTCTCATAATTTTATAAATACTTATTTAATTAATATAATCTAGAACTATATTGATTTTGATGATTGATAATAAATTTAATTAAGATATGATAATATAAAAGTATATTAAAGATAGATATGCAAATTTTAATTAAGCATAATAATGTAACTGAGCTAGTTGTATTTTAAACTATTTTATATATCCAGAAGTAAGGGTACAATATATATATATATATATATATATAACTATTCAAAACAATACAATAATTAATACAGTAACAATATTTTAAACAAATATATACCAATTTAATAGAAGTACTTTCAACTATCTATGTAGTCGTTGTCAACTAGACTCAAATTGTATTAGAAAAAACCGTTACAAATGTAAACAAAAGCAATACGTCATACATCAATTTTCCCACAATTCATTAATTTTTATATTGGCTGTCTGTCTATTTATCAACTGTTGCTTTTCACTTTTTATTAACATAGCTTCTTTAATTTTGCGTTTATTATTATTTCTTTCAATACACAGAATTTTAACTTTATTAAAATCAAAATCAAAACCATAATTACATGTTACATTATGATCAAAAAATACTGATGGTGATATATCATCATTTCTAACATTCTCTTGTCTTGATTTTTGCACTCGTTTATATAATAACAAATGCTCCCTTGATCTTTTCTCCAATGCACATCGAGATTCCCCAATATAAGCCTTTCCACAAAAACATAGCCATTTATATATTGCACAACTTTGATTTAAAATACCACACCTATTTTTTGAATTATTTATTAATCTATTTAAATTAGGAGTAGTATAAAATGCAACTCGACATATATTTTTATATATCTGTTTTATAAATTTAACCTGTTCATTACAAATAAATGGTATTGATATCCAAGTATATTTTATTTTATCAATATCTATAGCATCTAAAATATTTCTATTATTATTAAATTTAATAATAATAGAAATATTTTAGATGCTATAGATATTGATAAAATAAAATATACTTGGATATCAATACCATTTATTTGTAATGAACAGGTTAAATTTATAAAACAGATATATAAAAATATATGTCGAGTTGCATTTTATACTACTCCTAATTTAAATAGATTAATAAATAATTCAAAAAAATAGGTGTGGTATTTTAAATCAAAGTTGTGCAATATATAAATGGCTATGTTTTTGTGGAAAGGCTTATATTGGGGAATCTCGATGTACATTGGAGAAAAGATCAAGGGAGCATTTGTTATTATATAAACGAGTGCAAAAATCAAGACAAGAGAATGTTAGAAATGATGATATATCACCATCAGTATTTTTTGATCATAATGTAACATGTAATTATGGTTTTGATTTTGATTTTAATAAAGTTAAAATTCTGTGTATTGAAAGAAATAATAATAAACGCAAAATTAAAGAAGCTATGTTAATAAAAAGTGAAAAGCAACAGTTGATAAATAGACAGACAGCCAATATAAAAATTAATGAATTGTGGGAAAATTGATGTATGACGTATTGCTTTTGTTTACATTTGTAACGGTTTTTTCTAATACAATTTGAGTCTAGTTGACAACGACTACATAGATAGTTGAAAGTACTTCTATTAAATTGGTATATATTTGTTTAAAATATTGTTACTGTATTAATTATTGTATTGTTTTGAATAGTTATATATATTTTATTATAATTGGAATACAGACATTGATTAATAATTTACATATATATATATATATATATATATATTGTAACCTTCTGTCATACACTTGCACTCATCAAATAATCAGCATTTTAGGGGCACCTGATCCACCTTTGTAACCTTTTGTCCTCTGCTAGCAATTGTAACTAATCAAGCTCCATGTTTTAGGTGCCAAATCTGCCTTTATAACCTTCTCTCATATTTGCTAGCAATCGTACGAATCAGGTATGACATTTTAGGGGCACCAAATCTGCCTTTGTATAACCTCTTCACCTACACTAACACTTACACTTTTACTTAACTCATCAATTATGAACACATATAACCTTCCTTCATATGCTTACACTTATCATGCCTACACGTTTGGGTGCTAACTCTCATTGTAACCTTTCCTCATACACTTTTCCATCTAAATTCCTTTGTAACCTTTCTGATCCAACCTACAATTCCCTCACATACAAATTATGTACTCAAAAATTATAATGTAAAGACACAAAGATATTATTTTCTGATTATTGAACTGATTAGCATGAAACTATAAATCTAAAGAAGATTAAAATGTGATTATAAAGATAATAACTTCTGGTCAAACTAGCTTCAAAATCCCCAAACAAAATATTATAATATAAATTTACTATTTGTCAAACCAATAAATAATTAATCCAGTCTATGAAAAGAATATGAGATTGGAATTATAAATTAAGTAGTAAATAAATTAAAAAATAAATTATTAACTGGATGATGAAGATAAATAAGAATTGAATAATAAAATGAACTGAGTCTAAGAGCAACGAGAAGAGAAAGATGTGTTAGAATACTGAAGGATTAAGATAGCAATAGAATAAGAACTAATGACTGATTAAGATGGTAATGGAATAAGAGCTAGTGAATGGTGAATTAATTATGATAATGAATTAGGATGAAATAAGGATGAAGAAATAAAGAAAGATCGAGATGACTGCTGAGAATAATGATGATGATGGAATATGGTCTCCAAAACTATAAACTAATATTGAATTAAAGGATAGTAAGATAAACTAAAGAAAAATATGGATTCCAAGCTTAACCAAACCAGAATATTTACCATCAAATTAAAACAAAATATAAACTCAAAAGTAAGGAAGAAGAACTTTACATGTTAAGTTATGCTGGCTATAAAACAACTGTGAAAATAAGCATAACTGAAATCAAAGTACAGTAAACAATTCTAAATATAAAAACTTAACCATAAATTTAATATCATAATATGAACTACTAACTTATTCTTCTCAGGATTCAAATAAATTAACTAGTATTCATTTTCCAGATATACTTGGGTCAGTGAGAGGGATTTTGCCACTACCCAACTATATCAGACAAAGCTGCTGATGAACACTTAGAATTACTCGAATGTCTAGCAATCTGAATATTAACTGAATATGAAATGTAACTCTATAAAATACACACAAACTCTTAATCGAGCCACATCACTTACAAATTCTCTGTTATTCAATAATTAGGGTCTATGTGATCATAGATCGGTGAATGATGTATTTGATGGTTCAAATCAATAAGCTATATTAAAATTATTTATTCCATCTTTATTATATTATTTAAAATAATATATGCATTTCAGGTGAACAATATTTAAATCACCAGGTGATGATGCTTTAAATATCATATTAAAAGATATAAAAGTATATTAGAGTATTAAGGTATAGTAAATTATACTACATTGATTAATGATGAATTCGAAATAACAAGGTAATGTGCGGATAGCAATAATGATAATAATAATGTGGGTGATGGCTAGCAATAATACCATATTGCCTTAATAAATATTACATAGACAACTAACTAACAATTTCAAAATAACAAGATTTATTTACATTAATTACAAAGTTTATTAATATTACAAACAGTTAAATGTTTATTTCTAGAAAACATATATGAAACAAAGTATTTTCTTTAATGTCATGTATGGGGAATAATTAATCAAATACTATAATACCCTTATTGTCCTCATAATTGTTAGTTAGGTTTACACTATTGGGTATGGTAAGACAGGTATACAACACTGCCTGGCATAAATAAACATTACAATCCAAGACAAGCATGTTTTCTAAATTATAAAGGTAATTGACAAACTTAATATTTAAACTTAATGCTGGAAGCAGCATTTTTCACTATAGCTTTCTTAGCTGTATATAAGAATATACTAATGGTAATTATCATACTAAGCCCACATTGACTTAATAACCATCCTGACTATCTACAGACTAAATGGATAAGACTTATTGCTCTATCTAGTTTTAGATATACATACTATGACAATTATCATATTATAAATGTAATTCATTTGTTATAATTAATGTATTAGTAAAAATTTTGTTTTGTTATTCGGAATAAATAATTCACATTCTAGTTAAAGTGATCTATTCTATCATATGTTAACTTCATCAAGAATAGACTTCAAAATAAAGGATAATATATATATAACTTATTGTAACGGACACATACGCCATTACATTATTTTTTTATTAAACATGAAATTAAAATAAAAAGTTCGCATTTAAAAACTTCTTTTTTTTTAAGACATAAAAAAAAAAGAAAATTAATCCTATCTTAAACTCATATATATATAAAATCGCACAGATGAGATATTAAAAAAAAGAAACTTTATTTAAAAAAAAGAAAAAGTATTTTAAAACTAAATTGTCAGTAAAGATTTAAAGATAAAAATATATCTAAGTTTGTGCAAAACAAATTAATTAATGTTATTGAAAAAATGGAAATGATTATTTTAATTAGTCCAAGTGAACTAGCCCTTGGGCATTTAAATGTATAAGCAATGGTCAGATAGGAAAACAATAGAAACTAATGGCCAATGAAAGAAATCCATCGGGAAATTGGACCTCAATGGAAGGAGCATCATCATTGATGATGTAATGTCCATTGGATCTGAAAGTTACATATAAAAGAAAAAAGTTTGGAAGTAAATTTTTAGTGAGTGAAGAAATTTTAAGAAAAGACTGAGATGTGTTAAGTTGGAGAGTTGGAGGCAAAGGGATTGAAAGATGCACTTTCAATTACTTCAATGGTTATAAAAAAAAGAAGAAAAGAAATGAAACATCATTTTTTTATATTGAGGACCACAGGATCATCGGAGGATTTAATGCTGGATTCCAAATGGCAAGCAACCGATAAAAAGGAACATTTTAAAATCATAAGAACTTTATGAACTCTAAGCTTTAAATCTATTTCTAAAACTCCAGTATACTAAACAATAAGAACTTTAATTCTAAAACTTGTTCCGTATTTAAAATAATTGAAATAGAATCCTATCTGACCAACTTAATTTATTAATAAGTAATTTTATTTGGTGTATTTCTTTTGTAAAATCATTTCCATTTATTTATTTTTATTTGTTCTTTTAAGTTTTTATTATGATTTTTGTTTTTTGTTAAATTAATATTATATAAATGTTAAACTTAAGTCGGGCATGAATGGCTATATAGATTTGTAAAGTTTTATTAGGGGAGGGTAATCTTATGTTATTCATTTTGTAGTTGAATTAGGTCAATGGATTGGATATATTGGTGTAATTAGTAGATGTAGTACGAGGTTCACTACGTGCAGAATCGAATTATACACTGTACAATCCCTTTTGCCTATGGAATGCGATCGTAAGTCGGCAAAAATGACCGCAGTCTTTTCCTATAGAGTTTTTTTTTATTGCTCTTCTCGTCAGATAGATGTAGTATTCCTATCTGGACGAGAGTCAATTTCTTCTCTTAATCCTCCTGCTCAGATGTACATTCCTGACAGTATGGTATTCGTGTTGTTGTATTCGTATTATATTGAATGCATCGATATATCAGATGGATAGAGGTTGTTTTAGCTGCGAGCTGTTGGCCTAAGGTAAATAAGGGATAAAATATTTTCTTTTCAAATGCAATCTATGTAGTCTATTCATACTTGACACTCTAAATGCAGTAAATTTAAGTTGGGTATAGGCGCTTGCATGGATTCGTTATCGGTTAATTATGTTTTTGGTTTTCATATTTGATCAAAATATATAGACATTCGGTAAATAATGATACCTTATGGTGAGTATCTAAAATGTATTTATTCAGATGTCTTTTAAGTTATTGGTGTCTACGTGGCATCTTATGATGAATGCCATTGGGTTTCTTATAAATTTCCCTCTGCATTTCCATCAGTGACTTTATATTTTGATCGTTTATGTTTATTTTGGAATGTTTTTAACCATGTAATCTATGTAACTGATCTATACTCAATATTATAAGACAAACTTTTATAAATCCATCTGTGCGAACTTATAAAAATTAAAATGTAAATTAAAATCTAAAATAAAAGTTAAAAATGTAGTTAAATGCTAAAGTAAACATACTAAAATGATAATGCTAAATTTTATATATATGTGCATAAATAAATGTTTGTGTGTTAATTATTGGCAGTGGCTTATTTTATTCTTTTTTTAAAAAAATATTCTTAGATAAAAATGTATAAAATATAAGTCTCTACTTTGCTGAGCTAGTGACAATGGGCTAACGGTCAAATTCAAAATATATAAAATAATTTTTTTTAACTTACGTATCTGCCTACTATATAAATTTTCTAGGTTCTAAGTAGCCTAGTGGCGCCCTCGTAGTGCAGATATGTTAAGACACCATGTCCGGACCATTATATTATATTGTAATGGTTAGAATCATATGTTCAGCCAACAAGTTTCAGAGACCTAGTAAAAGTACATCAAACCCAGCATGTTCATGATATGGTAGTCACAGAACAGTACTAAGCTTTAACCTATTTGCCAGTGCTCCAAAATCTTCACTATCCAACCAACACCTCTGATGCTACTAATAGTAATCATTTTCTTTTGGTCCCAGTGATCAGGGTGAAACAAAGACTCTACAGATTCCAACTCAGCCTCAGTCATGAATTAATTACTAAATTAATTGATCAGATATTCACCATCTCCCATATGAACCTAATACTTTGACAATGCTTAGAATACTATTTTTATATATATTTCAGGGCTTCTGGAGTAGTCTCATAGATCATTTAATTAAGTGTGGATATAGTTGGGTGAATGTGGTGAACCAGGGAAAGACATGACCAATGTATAAACATCAACATACATAATTTATTAAGAACAAATTCAATAAGATATAGGATAACAATGATATTATTTGGATCTCATTATGATCCATGTATGAACATTACAAATGAACTAGAGATTAATAATCACAACAATATTTAAATATCAGTATGACACATGAATGAGCATTACAAAGAAACTGTGTTAATAATAATAACAATATTTGGGTATCAGTATGATATGCATATGAGTATAACAAATGAACTATAAATTAATGATGATCACAATATTTAGGTATCAATATGATACATGTATGAGCATTACAAAGAAACTATATGTTAATAATGATAACAACATTTGTGTATCAGTATGATCCATGTATGAACATTTCAAATGAACTAGAAAATAATAACAATTTTTAAATATCAGTGTGATACACGTATGAGCATTACAAAAAACTGTGTTTTAATAATAATAACAATACTTGGATATCGGTATGATATGTGTATGAGCATTACAAAGGAACTGTTTCAATAATGGTAATATTTGTATATCAGTGTGATACGTATGAGCATTACAAATGAAATATATGCTAATTTGATCAAGAAATATGCCACTATAAAATTAATATGCCAATTGTCAAGAGTTGACTCAATACCTGGATATATATTATTAAGTTAGAGACCAGAAATATATATTTATAACAAATTGATGTGCATGTTTACATACATAGGGGAAGTTAAGTATTTTTTATTATTATATTTATTTTATTAATCCCAGTAGGAGTTATGGAACAAAGCATAATTCTAGCTCGCATTATTATTATCAATTACATTATAGATGTGGTTTATCTATCCCACACAACACTACTAAGAGTATCTGGGTTTGAATTCTGTGCTGACTACATTATTATAGGCATTGGCTGGATAGGCCAATCTCCATTATTGAGTAATAATATATATATACAGCATGGCATGTGCAGGAAACTGGAACATGCATTATGAATCACTATCATCATAGAGTATCCATTTATTGGCTCAAAAACACAGCTATCTCCAGTACCATTAAAATATCCATCTGGCAGCTCACATAGTATTACTCGACATCTATTCATTTATTGGAAATAAGTATGTAGGCACAGATATATTCTACAAAGTAACACTGATATACTGGCCAAAAAACACTAACTCCTACTTGGATAGATATTTAAGCCTGTATTTGAAATTTAATAAAACAAGCAATGATGTGGAAATCAGGATAACCATATTATATGGGCTATAAAATGCCCATGAGCTTAAGTATAAAGCTTAATTACGAATAATCATAGTAAATTGCTAAGGAGACAGTAAGATATGCCTACTGAGACAGAGTACTTGAATTTTGTAAAAAAAAATTGTATATTTATTTTTGGATGTTACAAATTAAATCACTTTTAAAAATATAATCTATTTAATGCAATGTACTGGTCTAAACCAGTTTGTTACTTTTCAAAGTAGTCCAAAAACACTTGCAAAGTGATGTATTTTAACACTTCTGCCATTTTTCCCTTTCCAATTCGAAGTCCACAAAAAAAAAATTGAGTCATTTTTTCATTCAAGACATTTAAAAAATCACATGATGTGAAATCAAGCAAATATGGCTGATAGATAAGCTGGGTCTTGCTGAATTTAATTAAAAAGTGTTTTACATTCAAGGCTTTGAGAGATGGCACTGTTGGGGTGAAGTTTGCACTCTTTTCTTTGCACAAAATGGGATGTTTTCATTTTACCACATCATGTAAATGTTTCAGACCTCACAAATAAAGTGTCTGACCATTATGAACTAAATCTAAGAGAAGAATATCATTTGCTTTAAAAAAATCATCACTAATTCCAACATTTTAACTATTATAAAAAAAATTGAGAAATACATGAAATAGACTTTAGAAAAAAAAGTGCAATGTGTCTCCATGATTTCTCATGGTGAAATCATTTGACAGATTGATATAGAAGGGTTTCTGCAAGCTGTATGTAACAGAAAGTATATACTACAACCGATGTGCATACCAGAGAATGATTCTGGTTATTTTTGGGCCACCCTCATATGCTTAAATACAATATTTAGCTTTTATAATTAATATGACATGTGTGAGTCACAAATCTATGGATGTTACTGGTTAGAAAATGACTGGTTTTGAGTACTTTTTAGCTGGATCCTTAGAATTTGTAGATATGATTTGGACAGAAACAACAATTTGAATTAATAGGTACAGGAGTTACAAGATATGGGTTATAATAGGGATGCCATTTATAAATATATTGTCAATCTATGTTAATAGATGTGATCAATGAATTAGTTTTCATAATTTCACAACAAAAAATTCGTATCTTTGCCTTATATTCCTAAGTCCACTGAAGCAATAATAGTTTAAATACTCTGCTTAATATCAAGTTACTTACCCTTATGAGTACATTAGAGAAACAGGACTAACTTTGGCAGAAGTTTAATACAACATAGGCAACTATATAATAGGGTGAAGACTGATCTTTAGCCTAACTTGATTTTCTTGGATTGTGAAATGTAAATACTGACAAAACATTCTCTACTAATAATATCAGGATAATATATGAAAAAATGGAGGATGTTAAGAGAATAACCAAAATAGATTTATTTATTTCAAAATTTAACATAAACCAAGGGCAAAACTATTTAAATATGCAAATTTGATGTATCAGTTAGAAACACTATTTAATTATTAAATTAGATCTTGTCTCACATATTCCATTGCTTACAGTTTTGACAATGATCTAAATATATTGAAATGACTTTCATTGGATTTGTATACAATCAAAAATATGTTGAGATTTTTAATTATATATAGTTTCACACAAAACTCGACTATTTCTATATTTATTTTCATTTGCTGTTAATAACTTTCTTTTCATTTTACATATATATATAATGTGTAAATTAATATCAAAATCCATTTATTTTATTCTAAATATCAGGATGACACTCCTTTTCCGTATATATATTTAAAATGTAAATTCCCTTATTATATTATTTTTATTATTATATATTAGTATTATTATTGTCATTAATGTCACTCATCAAATGTTAACTGCATCATAATGCAATATTCTGCTGAATCTCTGCTACGTAATTATATTGAATTACATAATTTCACTGAAAAGACTTCTGTTTAGAGTTGAAGATTGCACTGAGGTTAAATTATACAATTAAGTCTTAAAACAAAAGATTGAAAGATTTTGATTGTGACAATTTAACAGGATTCTGTTCATTGTTATGATACAGACATATTTAACATTTTTGATTAAAACTGGCAAAAATAATAAGGAATAAGACAAGAAAAAACTGCCAATTTCCTATTTCCTGCTTTTAAGTGAAGAAGATGTCACTTTATTAAGGATTTCTGCTTTATTTCACAGCTAGCAACATTTTGTCCACAGTGAACATTATTAGGCTTCAGTTCAGCAGGGCTTCTAACAAATAATAAGTTAAATAAAAATAAATGTTTAAAAAAAAAAAGCATTTCCTATCATTATTTTAGTAATAAATGTGACTTAATACTATATATTAAAATCTTTAAACTGTTTGAGATTGTTTACAGTCTTATACAGCTTTCTACAATAATGTTCTAAAAACATGCATTGCATATAATCAACTCTAATGATAAGGGAGGGAGGGGGGTCTTTATTACAGTTTTTAATTATAAATGAAAAAGAAAAGAGGCAAATATTTAAAGTATGGGGGGAAGGGTGGAGTTTTCTAATATACATTAAACAAAATTACCTTATTTTAAAAATAAATTCTATATTTAATTGGATTATTTTGAAATGTATTGTTTAAAGTTTTAATGCTTTTAAAAACACAGTATGATGATTTTTTTTTAAATTTTTTTTACAGCGCATTATTGAAATGTACAAACCTATGAATAGATTTGTTTGGAAGAGCAAGAGATATACTAGTAAATATACCCCCCCCCCCTTATCATATACAAAAACCTGAGGTACTGAAAATAATTTAGTGACCTTGAAAAATATATATTTCTTATGTTCTCATGCAAGAAAAGGTTTAGTGAAACTGTATATAAATGTAATGATTTTTGAGTTTTAATATAAAAATATATTATTAGAATTTGTATTTTTAGTTTTAAAAAGAATTATTAGAATAAACTGTATTGAATAATGATGTGATTATTATTTTTAGAATAATAATTATTTAAAGAAAAGTTAATATAATGATAGTTTGTGATCTATCTTAGTTTCAATATCTATCTGTGGGATGACTCTTTAAAGGAAAAAGCAGTGATTAAATTAATTTATAAAGAATTCAATATATTAAAAAAAGAAAACAAAATTTATACTAACTTGAATGACTAATATATAATTTATTATATATATATATAAACATATATTTTCTTACTAGTAATTTCAAAATGAAGAATATCTTCTTTTTTTCTAAGAAGCCGTTTTTTTTTTTCCATGTACCATGAGAAAACAACCTTGGGACATTCCATTTATCAAAAAGCATGAAAAAATCAAAATTTTCATTGAAGTTATTTTTGAAAAAAAAAAACAGACTATATTAATAAAAAAAAAAACTTACTGAGTTTTAAATGGAAATAGGTATAGTTTCATTTTTTAGTAACATTTTTGAAATTGCATTTCAAATATGTATTGCCATTATTTAACTTGTAGATCAGTTTTTTTTTTAATTGTATTGCAATTTTTTTTCTTTACAAATATATACAGTAAAGCATTTATTCCAAATTCCCTTCACATTATTTGATTGCAATAGAATACATAATGTGTATTGAAATGCATATATAAATTAAAATTATAGTATAAACAAAATTAAAAATTATAATAATGTAGTTATTAATAAAAATTGAGGAAACACATTAACATGTGTATTTTTAATGTGTGTTCATTCAAAAAATAAAAATAATCTTAATGTATGATTTTTTCAAAAACTTAAATAAAATGAGTAGTGAAGTATCAACTTCATATAATTAAACATGTTCTAAACAATATCCTTTTTAGTAACTTTTTCCCACTAAGTAAATATTAATAGCAGTCTTGTTATCATCAGACAATAACCTTTTTTATTTGTTTTGATGTTTTTAAGTCTGTATATGTTTAGGGATTTATACAGTTATCCCTGTTTACTATTAGCCATCTCTGATTCTGCAGTAAATTGCTCAGACTAAGTTTTCTGAAGCAATAGTAACAATGTTTTACAATTCTAATTTTAACTGTTTTATAACTTTTGAAAGACACTGAATTTTATTAAATTTTATAAAAGTTTTAACTTTATGTTTAGAAAACATTCTATTATATGAATATTGTACTATATTAAAGCAATGAATATATATATATATATATATATATATATTCTAACCTTAATTGTTGTGCTAGATTTTAACCTTACTCTGTGCACCTTTCACTTGTTTAATCTTAATAAAACTCTCATTTATATCAAGTAGCTAATCAGTTAAAATTTATATATTTAGGATCAAATGTATACCGGGGGCGCCAAATTGCAGCTATAAATGGTAACCAGTTCTCATTTATATCTGACTGGAGAGAACTCTGTAATGAATGCAAAGAACTCATAATTTATGTTCAATAGCTACAATTATATAACACGGAATGTCTGTGTTATGTTCTCTAATCAGAGAGTTCCTAATCTTATTTCTTTCTCACATATATTTTTAGATCAACTATAAATTCATGATCCCTATTTTCTAATAATGGAATAATTTAGTATAGTATAATAATGTTGTTATACCAAGCTACTTGACTTCCAAACTAGCTCTGAGATCAAAATTGAATTGCTCTTTCTCAAGGTCTAGATCTATCAAGAGGTGCCCATATAAATGATTATATTGCAATGGATATGATCCCATATCTGCCAAATAAATTTTAATAAAAGTTCAATAGTGGGAATCACTCTGAACACCTGAGAGCAGGAAAGGGATTTTATGTCTGCTCCCAGCATTCAACACATTACAATGAATCAAAATTTAAATTGATCAACTTAATTTAACTATTCCCTGTCATTTTATTCTGTTATTTCTAATTTATCTTTAATTGATAACCTTAATAAATTTTATTTTGCTGAAGTAAACTATGGAAGTAAACCATGGACATGATTCAGATAATTAATTAAATTTTACTTATGAAAGTAAATTACGGAAATAACCGTAAACTAGATTAAGCAAATTAATCATAACAATAAATTATATAAACTGAAGTCTATAAAATGACTTATATAAAATGAATTATATTACTCAAATATGGCAGTATTGAATTACTATTGTAAATCAATAATGAAATAAAGTATTAATATCAAATTGACTATGTGAATCGAATATGGAAACAATATAATAATGACTACTGCAAATCGATTTTGGAAACAAAGCATCATTATAAAATAATTAACTAAATTTAAAATATAACTCATATTACCTTAAATATAGGTGCTGGATATACGGATTCTGGAGATATTTGAAACACCAAAACACAAAACACAATGTAATCTTATAACAATAATAAAACTTTATTACATGAAATAATAAATATAAAATTAAAACAAAACACACTAAATTGTAATATTGTTCCACAAATATATGCTTCTGATCTATGTTTGAGTTAACTAATTTCTTGGATGACTCACTTTCGGTTTTGACCCATTCATTTATTATAAATGATTAATAACAATCATAAATACAGACGCTGGAAACAGAATTTCGTATATTTTAGCTTTAAGAAATCTTAGCTTGAGAGAGAAGAAAACCTACAAATCTCTACTTCCCCCTCCTTTTATCGTAAACATTGTCTATTGGACTATTCCAAAATATTATATTCGTTTCAATTATCTTAACCAGCAATGTGAAATAATTTGAAAATTTAAATCATTTTATTAAGTAATAATTTTCACATTTCCAATGAAGAAGGATTATACGTCACAAAATTTACCCTACTAAATCTTACAAACGGGTTTAAATTCAAAACCCACACTTTCACATTCATGCTTGTCAGATCTTTACGTTTTGACTGTATATATCGTAACTAGTTCGGTATGCCCACCCAGCTTGACGACCTCAATTTACCATCATTCAAAACAAATCAATCTAGATCGGTCAGTTTATTACTTAAAATCCTTGTCATCTTCCTCATACATATATATCTGACTGAATCCTTATCCTTTCCGGGCAACATTGGTATGTCTCAGATAAGAAAAACTCTCTTCACACCACATTACCATACAGCGTCTATAGCTCGATAAGGGAAATATAACAACTACAACGGTATCGACTTTAAACTTAAACGATTTGCTTGAGCCAGGGAGAGATCTATCCTAAGATCCAGAATTGTGTAAAGAGCTTGTCTTAGACACTTATTCCCTATATTGGCTTGCAACATTTTCTGTACTTAAACAGTAACTTTATTACTGATTCCCTATCTTAATAAATAAATGGAAACTTAGTCCTCTAACTGCTATGGTATCATCCCTTGGGTGGTAGGATTACTTTCATTAGTAATGATAAGCATTTATAACTCTAAATCTGCCCACACATACATCGATTCTAGTCTAGATAATGACAAGACTAACCGGATCTCAAATCAATACATAGATGAATTATTTTAATTTTAACCGGTCAAGCCAATAACATACCTAATATCTATATCAATAACAGATCAATACTCACGGCATAATAATGGGTTTTATGACCATCCTCTCACTCTTCATTATTTACTATCAAGCATAATTAAAATTTTGTTAAGAGTAATAAAATATTTATATCATTTCTCTCTTTACTTTTAAGTCTAAATTTACGGGAGCATCTATATTCAAATGGTATCAAAATCATTTTTCTTTCTTTCCTTCACATTTTAAACATAAACAAAATATTAAATTAAATAATCTAGTGATCAGAGTGTTACATAGCATATAAACAAAAAATGACATATAATACTAATAATAATAATAATAAAAAAAATAAATAAATGACATATTATATTAATGAAATAAATGAAGAATAAATATCAGTATTACAGACAGTCTCTCTCTAAATTTCTCTTTTCTTCCACAGTTCATTAATTAATTACTATATTTGGTTCATTTTACTTGAGATAGCTATCAATTGCACCTCAGACAGTTAACTTTACTTAAGACGCACAGACAGTCATTTGAATCAAGATAGATATAAAACGTAGATAGTTAGTTACTTTAAAATTTGTAGATATTTAAATCAGAATGTAGATACATTATAGTTAATAAATTTAAAACGTTCTGTTGTTACCTTCCACTTGATGATTCTTCCGGAGATTGAATTCACTTTGTTCTCCTTTCTTCTTTTCTTTGATTGTAGATATTTAAAGGTTCAAATTATGGCAATATGCAGCTTTTGATTACTAACATGAATAAACTTTATTTTCAAAATATTATAACAGAAGATCGTTGTAATTCTTTAAACGAATCTTAAATAGCCATATAAATGGAATTGATCTTTTAATTTGATAGAAGAAATTTGACCATTTTCTCCTTATAGGAGATTTTATAAGTAGATTGGATAAAATTTGAGCAGACAATAACTTATCAAAAGTTGACTTCTTCATGATTAATTTTGAGAAGACAGAGATATGCACCATGATTTTTGAATTAGAACTTCATATTTGGGTCTACGATACAATTTGATTTCATTATTAAAATTGTATAGAAAATTTTAAAAAAACTTACAAAATATATACTTTTAGATATGAATTTTAGTTTTAGTTAGCTAGCTTAGTTTCAATCAGCAAAAGTTTCTTTTCTCTCCCCCTTCTCCTTTGTTCTTTTAGTTTTTATAGTTTAAAAGAAAAAAGAAAGTCTGTTACCCCCTCCCCCAGTGATTTCTTCCCAAGTCTAGTCATAAAACAATTTCCATTCAGAGCCATTACTCTCACCAAGGTGTTATCCTTCCTAATCGTTTCTCTTTGATCTTAAACCAGATCTTTTTTAATTAACATGTCTCTGGTCAATTTATGAAATTTAGTTTTAAAGACGGTATAATTAAAACATAAGCTTGCTAACACTTGTTTTGGTCAAACAAATACGACAGTCATTCCATCTAAATAATTTCTTATTTAGATTTACATTTTTAATAATTTAAAGAAAAAAATTATTTCAGTTTCTTTAAAGGAAAGAAAAAAAATCAACCCATATGTCTGCATTACACACACATATACACTGTACAGACTATCCAACATAAAACTGATTGTTTAGATTATGAGAACAAAATATCTCTCACAATTGCTTATAATTTCAAGCATATAAATTTATAATTTTTAGATAATCATAACCATAAATATCTACCACAATCTCCTATAACTGTAAACTTATTCTCTGTTAACTAAAGCTACTGACAAAATGATTCACTCTTACTTCTCAGCAACTCTTTAGTAATACCTTGCAGACAAACACACAAACTGTCTCTATATCTGTTACTTGTAATCTATATAGCCATTACTTTCTCAAGCCAAAACTTTAACTTTTCTTTATCCAAAAAAAAAAATTTTCCATCATTACTTAAGTTTATCATATTTGGTTTAGATGGAATAAACCAAAGGGTTATAGACCCCCACCGTTATATAAAAATTTTCTTTTTTTTTCATATTAATCACCAATCATAACCGAAATGACAAACTCTACTATCATTAAACTGTATTTATTAAAGACAAGTTTTCAAAAGGAATTTTCATTTTACCTTTAATTTTGCTATTTAAACATATAGATGTCATGTGATCAAATAAATGGACAGGATCGAACCAGTACCATCACTTTTCATTTTACACTTTATTTTATCACTGCTTATCCTGTTTCTAATGGAACAGGCTTCAAGCTACGTGCATTATAAGTTCCTCTAGTTCCCTCCGGGGTGGAAAGCAAGAAAGCATTTTCTCCTTTCTGTTCTATGATTTCATATGGCCCTTCATATAAGTTAAGAAATTTTCTGAAAACACCTCTCTGGGGATTACTCACATGAGGGGTTCGAACCAGAACAAAGTCATGCAATTTAAATGGATGTGGTCCAGTTTTAGATTGTTTTATACGCTTTTGACCCATTCTTTTCAAATTACTTCTGGCCTCTGCCTGATCCCTTCCTATATCTATATTTTCCTGAATTATGGGTAAGGGAGTCTTAACTAGAACAGGCTCATGCTTACCAAAGTGAAGTCGAATGGGAGTAAATTTGGTTGACTCATTAGATGTAATATTAATGTACTGAATTATTTGTGGCAATTTATTAACCCATTGTCTGTGATTATCCTTTATATAAACCCTAAATAATCGGCCTAACTCTCTCATTACTCTCTCACACGGGTTAGATTGTGGATTTCTAATCGAACTCATAATGTGATGAACATTATTCCTTCTAATCCATCTATTCCATGTGCTGGAGATGAAAGCTGTTGCGTGATCAGTTAAAATATTCATAGGTTTGCCCACTAATGGAATTTGAAATTGTTCTAAACATTTAATTACACCTTTAGCATCAGCTTTTGAAACTGGATAAGCTGAGACATATTTTGTGAACACATCGTACGTCACAAGTATAAATTTCTTTCGGTTGAAAGGTGGAAGCGGCCCATAGAAGTCAATTGCCAACAGTTCATTGGGTTTATCCGGTAAAATTGGCTGTAAAAACCCTGCATAAGATTTCCCACTAGGTTTAGTTTTTAAACAAACTAGACAAGTTTTAAGTCTGTTTATAATAGTTTCAGACATTCTAGCCCAATAAAAATACTGTCGCAGAATGTATTCTATTTTCTGTCCGCTATAATGTCCATATTGGCAATGTACATAATATATAAGTTTATTAATAAGACAAGGCGGAATTACTACTCTCCAAGAGTTATCTGATTGTTTGTTTACCTTCTTCATCAGAATTCCCTTTTCTAACTTATAATTATTTTTTATTTTATTAACAAATCTATTCTCGTCACTTGGTTGGTTTAAATTGCCCAAAATATCAATAATTTTCTTTAAACTACCAACCTGCCTTTGCAAATCGACTAACCCCTTATATTCCTCCACAATGGACTCTTCCAGCAGTTCAATTTCAGTACTACTTATAATAATATTTTCCGTATGGGGATGTGCATAAACTACATCTACCGGGTGTCTACTTAAAATATCAGCCACCAAGTTATTTTTTCCTTCACAATATACTATTCTATAATTAAATTGTTGGAGATACAGACTCCATCTGACCAACCGCTCATTATTGAGATAACTTTTATTCAGAAATTCAAGACTGCGATGATCAGACAAAATAATAATTTCTGATCCCAACAAAATCTGTCTTAATCTCTGAAACCCCCATACTACTGCTAGAGCTTCCTTTTCCGTTGTAGAGTAATTAAGTTCTGCTCCTCTTAAGTGACGACTAAGAAAATACAAAACTTTTGGCTCCTTTAAATCATTCAGCTGATAGAGAATTACCCCCAATCCACGTCCACTGCTATCAGTTTGTAAATAAAATTCTTTTTCAAAGTTAGGATAAGCCAAAATAACAGTTTTTAAAAATGTACTTTTAATTTTATTAAACTCAATAGTATGTTCCGAGGTCCACTCCCATCTCTCACCTTTCTTAAGCAAAATAGACAAATACATCGTATCATAAGCTAGGTTACTGTAAAATTTATGATAATAATTGCACAGTCCCAAGAACGATCTTAATTGTTTACGTGTCTTCGGCTGTGGGAAATTGTTAATAGCTTCAATTTTATCTGGATGAGGTTTGATCCCCTCCTCACTAATTAAATGGCCAAGAAACGTAATTTCTTTAACAGCAATTGCGCATTTTTCGAGGTTAATTTTAATATTATTTATATGACACTCGTATAAAAATAGTTTTAAATGTTGTAGATGTTTTTCCCAGCTCTCTGAAGCAATTACGATGTCATCAACGTACATGATTAAAACCTCTTGCAGTTGCTTAGAGAAGGCCATGCTTAGACATCTGATCAAGCTAGCACCACTGTTTACCAAACCAAAGGGCATCCTCTGGAAGATATAGGATTGACCCTGATAACGGAATGCCGTGTATTTTTGATCATCTTTATGTAGTGGTATCTGCCAATAGCTAGCAGTCAAATCAAATGTCGAAAATATGCTCTTCCCTTTAAATTTAATAAATAATTCGTGGGCAGGAGAAGGAATATCACGCTCTGGAATAGTAGCTTGGTTAAGCATACGCGCATCCAAGCACACACGGATTGTACCATTTTTCTTCTTTACAATTACCAGTGGATTCACAAAAGGAGATGGGCTTTTCTTTATTATTTGCCACTCGATCATATCATCAATTTGCTGTTGGACTTCAGCTTGATATTGATATGGGATGGGGTATGTGCGCTGCTGAAAAGGCTCATTAGATTTTAAATAAATTCTATGCACATATCCCTTTAATATACCGGGTATTTTCGAAAAAACATTTTTATATAAGGATAACAGTTGATAGAGTGATTCATAGTATTTACTGCCAATTGCACATGAACCCTCTAACTTTGATTTAATATTCATATCAACTGTCACTTCCTGTATACACATTAATTGATCTTGCTGACCAACTATATTACTTATAAAATTACAACTTTCAGACTCGCATTTAAAAATTCTCTTTCCATAATCGACAAAACAATTGTGCATATCCATGAAGTCAGAACCAATGATGGCCTCATGGATCAAACCTGGCATTATCAAAAACACATGTTTAAACTCGGTAACATTTAATTTTAAAGTCAGATAAATCTGCTTATTATATAGTTTGCTTTTCTTCCCATTTGCTAAAGTAACTTGAATTGTTTTTATAGGCAGAGTGGGAATACTCTCATTTTTGTTAGCAATTTTTAAATAAGTCTCCTCAGATAAGATAGAAGCTTGGCTACCCGAGTCGACTAATGCGTTTATCATTATACCAGCAACAGACATTTGAATAAGTGGACAATTATATAAAATAGGAGGCTCAACTACTCGGTGTTGTTCTAAATAATCTATCCCTAAATCTATGCTATTTAAAATCCACATGACTTCGTTCCTCTGTTGAATATGGGGGCCCCGGAGTGAGGAACTATTCTTCGAGGTCCATTTCAGTTTAATGCACCAGAACTAGCTTTACCTTTGACACTTGTTTTTGGCGCAGTTTTTACACCGCTTGTAGACGGTTGACTCAAATGAGTGGAGTCTACTGTACTTAAGGGTCTCTGGAATCGAACCCCGCCCTTACTATAAGGACTAACTTGGTTATGCATATATTCTCGGAGGTTTTTAAAATGTTGGCGAGGAGGCTGCCTAAATGATAAATTAATGTTACTCATTGAGGGTTGGTATTCCCTGCTGGCTCTGGGTTTACTTTCTAAATTTCTCTCACTCGTTTCGAGTGATTCTAAGATTTCAGCTATCTCCTCGATGGTCTGAAGATTAGCAGCAATTAAGATCTGCTCAATGTGTCTAGGCAAATTGTGTCTGATTATTCGGATAATTTGCGATTCAGATAGAGGGAAGGCAGTTAAGGTTTTTAATTTTACTGCTTGGCTACGAAAGAATTGGGTGTAACTGCCCTTTTGCAAACTATACTTTTCCTGTGACACTTTATAACGAATATTGTCCTGCCTATCCTCCCCCCAAAAGCATGACAATATTATATGCCTGTAGTCCCCATAGGTGTGTGGTCGCTCAAACAATGAGTACCACCAATCTTTAGCACTTGCATACAGGTGATTGCTGGCTATTGCGATTTTTTCGCTTTCTGTGAGGCTGCATAAAGCAAATAACTCCTCCAGATTCATTAGGTACTCCGAGGGATTTTCTAAATATTCCCCTTTAAAACTTTTAATTTTAAGAAACTTCAAAGCCATCGCACTGTTATTCCCACTATCTCCATTAAAACACTCTTTATCAATTTTATTAATTCTATCCCCATAATTTTTCTCAAGTGCCCTACTGGAATGACCTATCACAACTTGTTTGACTGGGGTGCTACCATCTACTATTTCTTGAGAACAGTCTTTCCCTCCATTTCCACTGCTATCCAGATTTCTACATGATTGTAATTCATCTATCTGCTGGCTGATCCTAATTAATTTATCTTCCCATTTTAACTTATTGATCATTTCGTGTACATTTTCCTGTTGCTCAGCCTTCATTTTCTCTAATTGACTATTTATCTCTTGATTAATGCCTACTTCCTTATTGGACCATTGATTAACCTTTTGGCCGACCATAGACAACTCTCTTTGAACTTGTTCGAGGCCCTTTTCTATCCCAACTTTCAGAGTTTGATGATCCTCCTCTGATTTTTGAATTTTACTGTTCATCTCATATTTAAATTGGTCTACCAAACAATTTGATTGAACCTCTATACTTTGCAATTTCTGATGAATTCCCTCTTTCCAATCTAGATTGATTGAAGCAAGCTGACCGCTTAACTGTTCAGTGATTTCTTGTCTACTATGAACCAATCTTTTGTCTATTTCTTCTCTATACTCATTTTGCAACAGTTCCTTAGCCTGTCCTATTTTTGCTTCTACATTTTCCGTTAGATCCTTCATCTGATCTATTACCATTAAATTCAAATTTTGTATTGACTCTTGAGCATCTTTCTGAGTTATTTCAATAGCCTCTTTTACTTTACTTTCTAAGACGTCTATTTTCTTTTCCAATTGAATACTTTTTAAGCTACAATTCTCACTAATTGCCTTTAACTGACTATCTAACCAAGGTTTTTGAGCGTCTATTTTGATTTCCAATGCGTCTATCTTTTTTAATTTCTCATTTTGAGCATCTAATTTCTTATTTAATTTATTTAATTCTTTACTCAAAGCATCTGATTTCTCATTTTGAACCTCAAATTTCTCATTGAATTTATTTAATTCTTCCTTTTGAGCATCAAATTTCTCAATGAATTTATTTAATTCTTCCTTTTGAGCATCAAATTTCTCATTTTGTTCTTCTTTTTACATCAAATTTCCTCTCAACATCTATTTTATTTTCTTCTTTTCATCAAATTTCCACTCAAGCATCTAATTTTTCCATCATCTCTTTTATCATCAAGAGAAGTGTTTGGCTATCTGCACCTGTCATTCTAGTTCCAGCTGCCTCTGGGCTTATGGGAATTAATTCCAGGATTTCCTCACTTTGTATTTCACTCTCTACACACTCCATTCTCTTTTACTTATCTTTGAACTTTCTAGCTAGCTTAAGTATATATATATTTAATTATAAAATTTAAATAAACTGGTGCACATCTCCTCTCCCCTCCATCAACCTGAACTAAATCCACCCTCAACAAGCTCTGCATAAATGATCCACAAATCCACTCCATCTATCTATTCACTGCAAATCTCAACCTTCAAATTCTACAAGTGTTTTACAATGTTTCAATATCCAGAACTCCGTACACCTTTTAATAATTGACGATAAAATTATGTTTGATTGATTGATTTCCACATATCATAGATCGATTCACAAAATAAACGTTTCATTTTTTTTTTTTTCTTTTATTTTATTTAATCCTCTAGCAAACAGATTGATGATGCTGTTTTACTATCCATCATCTACGCACACACTTAGGTTTGCAATATATATAATATCTGAATTACACTCTTAAATCTTTATAGTTTTACTTCCATCCATAGACCATCTTGCAGCACTAAAATTAATATATTTTTACAACTCTATCTTCCGATCTCACAGATCATCATCAGGCTTTCGTTGCCGTGACAATCTTAATGTATAGCATCCTCTCTAACACATCACTATCAAGCTTCACTTTGCGGCACTAAAACTCTAGCATTTTTTTTTTTCCATAAAGGGCATTCTCACTAATAGATCATCATCAAGCCTCACGTTGCGCAGCCAATTCTAACCTTAATTGTTCTGCCAAACTTTAGTAGTGCTACCTCTATAGCCTCACGTTTGTGGTGCTAAAACTGTAACCTCATCTGTGGTGCTAGATTTTAACCTTACTCTGTGCACCTTTCACTTGTTTAATCTTAATAAAACTCTCATTTATATCAAGTAGCTAATCAGTTAAAATTTATATATTTAGGATCAAATGTATACCGGGGGCGCCAAATTGCAGCTATAAATGGTAATCAGTTCTCATTTATATCTGACTGGAGAGAACTCTGTAATGAATGCAAAGAACTCATAATTTATGTTCAATAGCTACAATTATATAACACGGAATGTCTGTGTTATGTTCTCTAATCAGAGAGTTCCTAATCTTATTTCTTTCTCACATATATTTTTAGATCAACTATAAATTCATGATCCCTATTTTCTAATAATGGAATAATTTAGTATAGTATAATAATGTTGTTATACCAAGCTACTTGACTTCCAAACTAGCTCTGAGATCAAAATTGAATTGCTCTTTCTCAAGGTCTAGATCTATCAAGAGGTGCCCATATAAATGATTATATTGCAATGGATATGATCCCATATCTGCCAAATAAATTTTAATAAAAGTTCAATAGTGGGAATCACTCTGAACACCTGAGAGCAGGAAAGGGATTTTATGTCTGCTCCCAGCATTCAACACATTACAATGAATCAAAATTTAAATTGATCAACTTAATTTAACTATTCCCTGTCATTTTATTCTGTTATTTCTAATTTATCTTTAATTGATAACCTTAATAAATTTTATTTTGCTGAAGTAAACTATGGAAGTAAACCATGGACATGATTCAGATAATTAATTAAATTTTACTTATGAAAGTAAATTACGGAAATAACCGTAAACTAGATTAAGCAAATTAATCATAACAATAAATTATATAAACTGAAGTCTATAAAATGACTTATATAAAATGAATTATATTACTCAAATATGGCAGTATTGAATTACTATTGTAAATCAATAATGAAATAAAGTATTAATATCAAATTGACTATGTGAATCGAATATGGAAACAATATAATAATGACTACTGCAAATCGATTTTGGAAACAAAGCATCATTATAAAATAATTAACTAAATTTAAAATATAACTCATATTACCTTAAATATAGGTGCTGGATATACGGATTCTGGAGATATTTGAAACACCAAAACACAAAACACAATGTAATCTTATAACAATAATAAAACTTTATTACATGAAATAATAAATATAAAATTAAAACAAAACACACTAAATTGTAATCTTGTTCCACAAATATATGCTTCTGATCTATGTTTGAGTTAACTAATTTCTTGGATGACTCACTTTCGGTTTTGACCCATTCATTTATTATAAATGATTAATAACAATCATAAATACAGACGCTGGAAACAGAATTTCGTATATTTTAGCTTTAAGAAATCTTAGCTTGAGAGAGAAGAAAACCTACAAATCTCTACTTCCCCCTCCTTTTATCGTAAACATTGTCTATTGGACTATTCCAAAATATTATATTCGTTTCAATTATCTTAACCAGCAATGTGAAATAATTTGAAAATTTAAATCATTTTATTAAGTAATAATTTTCACATTTCCAATGAAGAAGGATTATACGTCACAAAATTTACCCTACTAAATCTTACAAACGGGTTTAAATTCAAAACCCACACTTTCACATTCATGCTTGTCAGATCTTTACGTTTTGACTGTATATATCGTAACTAGTTCGGTATGCCCACCCAGCTTGACGACCTCAATTTACCATCATTCAAAACAAATCAATCTAGATCGGTCAGTTTATTACTTAAAATCCTTGTCATCTTCCTCATACATATATATCTGACTGAATCCTTATCCTTTCCGGGCAACATTGGTATGTCTCAGATAAGAAAAACTCTCTTCACACCACATTACCATACAGCGTCTATAACTCGATAAGGGAAATATAACAACTACAACGGTATCGACTTTAAACTTAAACGATTTGCTTGAGCCAGGGAGAGATCTATCCTAAGATCCAGAATTGTGTAAAGAGCTTGTCTTAGACACTTATTCCCTATATTGGCTTGCAACATTTTCTGTACTTAAACAGTAACTTTATTACTGATTCCCTATCTTAATAAATAAATGGAAACTTAGTCCTCTAACTGCTATGGTATCTATAAATCTGGAGACAACCATTTCTCATCCATTGGGTGGTAGGATTACTTTCATTAGTAATGATAAGCATTTATAACTCTAAATCTGCCCACACATACATCGATTCTAGTCTAGATAATGACAAGACTAACCGGATCTCAAATCAATACATAGATGAATTATTTTAATTTTAACCGGTCAAGCCAATAACATACCTAATATCTATATCAATAACAGATCAATACTCACGGCATAATAATGGGTTTTATGACCATCCTCTCACTCTTCATTATTTACTATCAAGCATAATTAAAATTTTGTTAAGAGTAATAAAATATTTATATCATTTCTCTCTTTACTTTTAAGTCTAAATTTACGGGAGCATCTATATTCAAATGGTATCAAAATCATTTTTCTTTCTTTCCTTCACATTTTAAACATAAACAAAATATTAAATTCAATAATCTAGTGATCAGAGTGTTACATAGCATATAAACAAAAAATGACATATAATACTAATAATAATAATAATAAAAAAATAAATAAATGACATATTATATTAATGAAATAAATGAAGAATAAATATCAGTATTACAGACAGTCTCTCTCTAAATTTCTCTTTTCTTCCACAGTTCATTAATTAATTACTATATTTGGTTCATTTTACTTGAGATAGCTATCAATTGCACCTCAGACAGTTAACTTTACTTAAGACGCACAGACAGTCATTTGAATCAAGATAGATATAAAACGTAGATAGTTAGTTACTTTAAAATTTGTAGATATTTAAATCAGAATGTAGATACATTATAGTTAATAAATTTAAAACGTTCTGTTGTTACCTTCCACTTGATGATTCTTCCGGAGATTGAATTCACTTTGTTCTCCTTTCTTCTTTTCTTTGATTGTAGATATTTAAAGGTTCAAATTATGGCAATATGCAGCTTTTGATTACTAACATGAATAAACTTTATTTTCAAAATATTATAACAGAAGATCGTTGTAATTCTTTAAACGAATCTTAAATAGCCATATAAATGGAATTGATCTTTTAATTTGATAGAAGAAATTTGACCATTTTCTCCTTATAGGAGATTTTATAAGTAGACTGGATAAAATTTGATCAGACAATAACTTATCAAAAGTTGACTTCTTCATGATTAATTTTGAGAAGACAGAGATATGCACCATGATTTTTGAATTAGAACTTCATATTTGGGTCTACGATACAATTTGATTTCATTATTAAAATTGTATAGAAAATTTTAAAAACTTACAAAATATATACTTTTAGATATGAATTTTAGTTTTAGTTAGCTAGCTTAGTTTCAATCAGCAAAAGTTTCTTTTTCTCTCCCCTTTCTCCTTTGTTCTTTTAGTTTTTATAGTTTAAAAGAAAAAAGAAAGTCTGTTACCCCCTCCCCCAGTGATTTCTTCCCAAGTCTAGTCATAAAACAATTTCCATTCAGAGCCATTACTCTCACCAAGGTGTTATCCTTCCTAATCGTTTCTCTTTGATCTTAAACCAGATCTTTTTTAATTAACATGTCTCTGGTCAATTTATGAAATTTAGTTTTAAAGACGGTATAATTAAAACATAAGCTTGCTAACACTTGTTTTGGTCAAACAAAGACGACAGTCATTCCATCTAAATAATTTCTTATTTAGATTTACATTTTTAATAATTTAAAGAAAAAATTATTTCAGTTTCTTTAAAGGAAAGAGAAAAAAATCAACCCATATGTCTGCATTACACACACACATACACTGTACAGACTATCAAACATAAAACTGATTGTTTAGATTATGAGAACAAAATATCTCTCACAATTGCTTATAATTTCAAGCATATAAATTTATAATTTTTAGATAATCATAACCATAAATATCTACCACAATCTCCTATAACTGTAAACTTATTCTCTGTTAACTAAAGCTACTGACAAAATGATTCACTCTTACTTCTCAGCAACTCTTTAGTAATACCTTGCAGACAAACACACAAACTGTCTCTATATCTGTTACTTGTAATCTATATAGCCATTACTTTCTCAAGCCAAAACTTTAACTTTTCTTTATCCAAAAAAAAAATTTTCCATCATTACTTAAGTTTATCATATTTGGTTTAGATGGAATAAACCAAAGG